>CM062222.1:13491005-13940527 GCA_031216235.1 Syzygium jambos
GGTTCTCTTTTGGTGCACTAGTCCACATTATCTGGACGGAGAGAAACAATGCACTGTTTAGGAACAAGAGCGTATACATCCCGGGTATGCGCAAGCATCTTCTCAAAGTTGTCAAGGATAAGGCCATCTCTTTTGGGAAAGTCCAGGACTCTCCTCGGAATCGTGCCCTCCAGAGGAAATGGGAGCTCCCTGCCTCAATCTTTGACCCGACACAGTTGCCTGGGCCTTAGATGGATGACCATTGGAGCCTTTGGTGTTTTTCTTTTTCCCGCTGGACCTTAGGAGCCTTCTATGCTTGCACTTTTGCTGCTGCCGGTTCGGTACATGGGTTGACCCACCAGCCGGCTTGTCCTCTTGGCTGTGTTCTGCTGTTACTTTATTTTAGGCATCTTATGCTTCCTCGCTGCCCTACTGCTGCTGTGTGCGACGTTTTCCTGCAGATGGCTAGGCTGTTCGCTGTCTTAGGGCCTACCTGGACAAGCTGCTGCTGGTACTGGATCTCCCGGATGACCTTCTTGTTTTGGAGGACAATATCGCTGGCTTGGAGTTTGCTGTTGCTCTATGACATGGGTTCCCCCTCCATCAGCTTTCTGTTGCTTCCGCAAGCCCTGTTCTTTACGGGGTTGCCCCTCCGGACTGCTGTGCTTTCGGATGCTGCTCTGGACTCCTTGGCGTCCTCGACTTCTTCTTCATTGGACTACTGCTGTTTCCGAAGGACCCGTACAACTTTGGAGCCCCGTCAGACTAGTTGCTGCTGAAGTCCGGTTTTGGCTCTGCTGCCTTGCTGCTGCTCTAGGAGCTCTCGGCCTCTCTCCCTTGCGTTGCTTCACTAGTTGGATGTGTTGCTGCTGATGCTGGAGTCCAGGCTATTCGCCTTGTTTCGTTTGGGATATTCTCCTCCCTTTCGATTTCTGTTGTTCTTGTTCTAGCTAGTACTTGGCTTCTTGTTTTTAGATCCTGCTAAACCTCTCTAGACCTTGCTTGGACATTATTTTGTCCTAACAGGGTCTGGTTCTGGTTTGTGCTTAGGTTGTATTTGGCTCTTTGGAAAGTTATATAATTTCTTACTTTACCAAAAAAAAAAAAATTAGGGAAATATAGTTTTTAAAATGATGTGAGGATGGTGATGTCAGTGTGGACTACATCATCTGACGTCTGTATCCATTTTTCTATTGGCCAGAAGAGATTGACCACAACCGGTGATAGGGATGTTTAATTAACTTAGGATCCTTCATTTAGGATTTTTTTTTGGCAAACACCGTATATCTAAATTTTTCAGCTTGATTAATCTCTACAAATGCACGAAAAGTGCTCCTTCCTTGTTTATTAGGTAAAGGCTCCGTTCACAAGATGGCAGGTGTGGCCAAAGTGTTACTCTAAGTGAGAAATTTTGTAATTTAAACTCGGGATCTTCCATGCCCAAATCAAGAGTTAAACAACCAAGCTAATCTCTTGGGAGTGCGTTTGGTGATTCGGATAAGGACCCGATAGAATAAAAATTATTTTACTTGGCATTTGGCTACACATTTTGGATGGAATAAACACATATATGTTTAAATAAAAAGCTGGATAATCTACCTTGCCTCTACGAGTTATCCCACCCTGATTTGATTTAAACATTTTATAAAAATGTAAAAATAAATAAATAGTGAGAGCATATATGAATAGTACTAAGAATATGCCTTGAAAACTAGCGGGTCCACAGTGGTGCCGATTTCAGCCACCGCTCACTGGCTGTCATTGGTGGATGCTAAAAGTTTCACTGTCTATCACGAGCACGGTGGCCAGGTTTTCTATAGATTTGGCCACCGTTGTGGTCGCCTTGCTTCGAGAACCACTAGCAGTAGTTGCACCTCGTGGCTACAACGACCACCACATGTTGTCGCTGCTCACAAGTCCTCTCGTGAGCCAGATCCACTCCCCATCCATGATTAGTGACACCGTCATGGGTGTCGCCGTCGGAAACTGCAACCACCACAGGTGGATGCCACTTTGTATGCAAAGTAGGTTAGGTTTTTCTGATTTTCAAGTTATTTATTTATTATTTTTTGTTTAGTTACAATTTAGATTATATCCAATCATCTAGCAAACAAGATATAGGATATAACATATCTCTCGCCATTTTAATCCTGTCTCAATTTGGTTTTTCTTGATCTAGATAAATATTTGATAGTCCAACTAGGGGTGCAGTTGTTTGAATTTGTTTGCCGACTTTCTAGTGTTTGGAAAACGAAAAACTAATCAATTTATAGAAAACGATTTTCATGAATTGAAAACAAGAAACTTAGTTTGGGGAAAAAGGCTATCCTTTTTGACAAGAAGGAAATCACTTTCCCTAAACTACCAAGTAAGTGAAAATTATTCTTCATGAAAAATATTTTCATTTAAAAAGAAGTTTTCCGTAAAACAAACGCACCCTAAATATAACATGTATAATGAGATTTGGTACTCTTCCTAATATGTTAAGACATGTTTCAATGTTTGTGTTTGGCTTGACCCTGACACCTTAAGTTTGGAGGACTAAATATAACTTTGAATAGAATAAATTTTACCATGTCAGGTCGTAGGTGAATTGCTTAGACGGGACATATTTGGACATAGCCCGGATCAAGACTGGTTCGAGGTGCTCGTAGTTCCCAATTGACAATGACCGTGACATGATGTTATCTAGAAGTTGTGAGTTCTTGCCTGGCCTCATGCAATCAGCACACAATGGTCTTCATCATCCGGCGAAGATGATGAAGACCAACTTGATGGCCACAAGGTCTCGAGGTGGCCGCACATCCCTAACTACTGTCCGACGAACAGTTCTCATACCCTAATATTTCATCATCGCTATGTTATTTCTGCTTCTTATTGTCTATTCATTGGGATTTCGTTAACATGAAGCAGGAATACAAGTTGAGAGAGGTAGGATGAAAAAGTCATCCTCGAAACTTCCTCGAAATTACTACTCTCACCTGTCATGATTGGCTTACTTGTCAGGAGTGTTCTAAATATAGTTAATACATATATTGTTGATTCATTTATGACGGTTTAAATTTCACGGAGACAAGAGCTTGCCCCACTGTATGAAACACGTTACTCGACAAAAGAGACAGGTGCGGATTTGTCAGAAACACTAATGACAGACATAACTAGCAGCCGACCGTAATTGGCACGAGGCTGAGGGTAGGTTAAGCGACAGTCAAACCACTTTCATCTCCATTGCAGTATGTTCATGTTGTTTTCGCCTCATTTGCTTGTATGTTGCTGTCTCATGGGAACTTGAACTTTTGCACAATTATTATGGGTTCCTTTTTCTTTTTATAACAATTTGGAGAGGTCAAAGTCCTGGAAATTATCTCACGGAATCTGTTTAAACGTGCTGCAAGAGCCAAACCCATGCTTTGCATGATATTAAACACTAATACATAAATTTTAGAGAAAATTGTACAATCCATTCTAAATCATTTCAACGAGATACTACTTTTTGAACTCTTTCAAAAAGAAATTTATTGCAAATATATTTGTCATGTAGCCTTCGATAGGGTAGAAACATCTATATTGGCTACTTATAGATTCTTGTTCAAGCCGATCTTGAGTAGCAGTGAAAAAAGTTTTATAGTCATTTTTCATGATGTTATGTAAGGATTTCTTTTTTTTTTTTATGGAAAATTCTTTGAAAGCAATTCTGTTTTGCACAATAGATGACACAACGTTTCGCGAATAATTCAAGCAAAACCTTGCTTAGAGAGAAAAATCTCGAAATTTAATATTGATGATAATAATGTTTTCCTCAAAACAAATCCTAAACACCCTTTTATAAGGGTTAAACCTAATTACAATAGGAAACCTAATTATAATAGGAAAGTTACCTAATCTGAATTGAAAACCTAATCATAATAGGAAAGCTACCTAATTTGAATTGGAAACCTAATCATAATAGAAAAGTTACCTAATCTGAATTGGAAACCTAATCATAATAAGAAAGTTACCTAAACTGAATTGGAAACCTAATCATAATAGGAAAGTTAATAAGCATCAAATAGCAAAATTACAAAAACGACCCTTAAAATTAACTCATAAAAAATACTAAAATAATAGAAAAAACCATCTAATCGCATCACAGTTTCGCTTTCCGTTTGGACTTCTGTTTGTCCAATCGGTCCAGAAACGCACCATTAATAAATTCCGCATCATTTTCCTCCACTTGAAAAGAACTCGGTCTCGAGTTAAAATCAGGATCAAGATATAACAGCTCTGTGGACTTATGAAACGGTAACAAATTAGCAACATTAAAAGTGTTGGATATGCCCATGCTATGTGGAAGGTCTATAACATAAGTATTATCGTTGATCTTCTTGCTAACAGCATAAGGTCCACACTTCTTTGGCTGTAATTTACTGTAAGATCCAGCTGGTAATTGCTCTTTACGAAGAAAAATCATGACTTGATCACTTACCGTAAATACCTGCTTTCGCATGTGCTTATCTGTTCCAGCTTTATACTTCTGATTAGCTTTCTCTAGCTTCTGTTTGACTTCATGATGCACTTCCACAATCTGTTTAGCCATATGATCCGCTGCTACACTTTTATCCGCTTGCTTAGGCAACTGTACTAAATCCAGAGTATGCTGAGACGCCTTTATATAAACAACATAAAAAGGCGACCTGCCAATAGAATTATGAACTGCATTATTATAAGCAAACTCTGCTTGTGATAAAGCAACATCCCATTGCTTCGGCTTATCTTCACAAATGTTTCAAATCAAGTTTCCCAGAGTTCTATTAACCACCTCTATTTGCCCATCAGTCTACGGGTGAGCTGTGCTACTGAAATTCAAAGATGAATCAAACAACTTCCACAAAGTCCGCCAAAAATGCCCCAGAAATTTGCTATCCCTATTTGAGGTAATAGACTTGGGCACACCATGCAAACGAATCACTTCCTTAAAGAATAATCTGGCCACACTTACTACATCAGAAGTCTTCCTACAAGGAATGAAGTGTGCCATCTTGAAAAATCTATCAACCACAACGAAAACAGAATCCACGCTTCTTTGTGTTCGTGGTAAACCAAGCACAAAATCCATGGACAGATCTATATTGTTAGAAACGAGTAAAGGCATATACACACCTGTATTCTTAGATTGACCATAAGCAGTCTGGCAAACATAATACTTTTGTACGTACCTATTGACATCTCTACGTAAATAGGGCCAGTAAAATCGCTCCCGGACTGCAATAATAGTTTTATCACGACCTAGATATGGAGCTAATCCACCATCATGTAAATCACGAATTACCTTCGCTCGTATGATGTCCGAGGAAAGCAAAGCTGATTGCCATGCATCAGATAACCATCATGCACATAAAATTTTTGTACAGATTAATCAGCAGCACATGACTCCCAAATTTTTTCAAAGTTATCATCATCTGCATAACAGTCTTTCAGCTACTTGAACCCTAGAATTTCCTGGCTCACCGCAATCAACAAGCCAGCTCTCCTACTCAATGCATCTGCTACAACATTATGCACACCTGAATTATGCTGTAATCTGAAAGGAAATTTTTGCAAAAATTGATACCATCGCGCATGCATATCTTTGCTAATCCTCTTCTGACTATTTAGATACTTCAAAGTTTCATGATCAGAATAAAAGACGAATTCTTTCCCAATCAGATAATGCTCCCAGGTTTTCAAAGCCCTTACGACAGAATAGAATTCTTTATCATAAGTGCTCCACTTCTGCCTTGCGTCACTGAGCTTCTCACTAAAATAGCAAACTGGTTTGCGCTCTCGAGATAAAACATCTCTTATACTCACTCCACTAGCATCACAGTCCACTTCAAAGAGTTTATCAAAATCAGGTAAAGCAAGAACAGGTGCAGTACATAATTTTTCCTTCAAAATAGCAAAACTATTCTCAGCTTCCTCTCCCCATAGAAATTTGCCTTTCTTTATATATTCAATAATTGGGACTGCAATAAAACTAAAATTCTTAATAAATCGCCGATAAAAAGTAGCCAACCCATGAAAACTCCTAACGTCAGAAATTGTTTTAGGAGTCGACCACTCTTTGATTGCTCTTACCTTCGCCTCATCTACCTCTACTGCTTCAGCAGTAATAATAAACCCCAAGAATAACAATTTATTAGTTAAAAAACTGCACTTCTTAAGATTAATATACAGCTTATTAATCTGTAAGGTTGTCAACACCTCCCTTAAATGCATTAGATGATCATCATCGGTCTTACCTATAAATTAGGATATCATCAAAATAAACTACAACAAATTTGCCAATAAAAGATTTGAGAACCTAATTCATAAGTCTCGTGAAAGTGCTTGGAGTATTGAAAAGTTCGAAAGGCATTACCAACCATTTGTACAACCCCTCCTTTGTTTTGAAAGCTATCTTCCACTCATCTCCAGGCCAAATCCGAATCTGATGGTATCCATTCTTCAAATCCAGTTTTGAAAATCACTTAGCACCATGCAACCTATCCAGCATGTCATTCAATCTTGGAATTGGGAACTTGTAACCCACGGTTATCTTATTAATGGCCCTGCTATCTACATACATCCGCCAACTCCCATCTTTCTTAGGAGTCAACAAGGCCGGAACAGCACATGGCTCATGCTATTATGAATGTGTCCCTTTTGCAATAATTCCTGCACCTTCTCTTTTAAAATCTCGCTCTCTTTAGGACTCATCTTGTAGTGCGGTAAATTTGGCAAACTAGCACTAGGAATTAAGTCTATATGGTGCTAAATATCGCGCATAGGCGGCAACCCATCTAGAATCTTTTCAGGCATCAGTTCGCTAAATTCCTTCAATAAAGGCCTGACTGCTTCGAGCTGCTCCTCCACTTGTAATTCAGCCTCAGTCTCAATTGCTTGTTTCACGACCAGCACGTGAATATGTCGGGTCTCCTTAACCTCAGCTTCAAATTTTCTCGTAAGGGTAAGGAAATTATTTTTAGCAACTTGTTTTCCTTTGTTCTTCAGTGGTAGCAACAAATACTTCACTCCATCCTTCATAAGGTTATACTGAATACTTCTTCTCGAATGCTGAACATCTACATCAAATTGCCATGACCTCCCAAATAACACATAACATACATCCATGTCTACTACATCACAATACAGCTCATCATGATATTTACCAATGGAGAATGGAATTTTGCATCGTTCAGTCACCTGAATGCTTTCCGCTCCAGATTTAATCCATCCTAACGTATAGGGATTAGGATGCTTCTCCATAGGTATTCCCAGTTTCTTCACTGCTTCCTTCCCAATGATATTTTTCATACTTCCACTATCAATAACCACAGCAAAGATCTTTCCCAGAATGGTGCACCTGGTTCGGAATAATTGATGGCGCTGCGAATCATCTTCCTGTTTTGGGGCCAACATCATCCTACGCAGCACACAATTTACTTGTTCCTCTTCTTCATCTTCAAAATCATCATTCTCACCATCCGGCGCACAGTAATATCCATCTTCCTCCTCCTCTCTTGTTGCTACGTTTATGGTCTTTCTCTGAGGGCATTTATTAGAACGGTACTCAAGCTGATTACACCTGTAACACTTTATCGCGGCTAGTTTCGTATAAGGGTTAAGGTTCGTAGTTTTCTGTGCTCGCGTTCCTTTATCCCTCGACTCGTTCATAGGGCGCTTTTCTACCGCTTTATCTTCCTGATTTCGTCCTGCCTTAAAGCGATTATTAAAACTGCTCTTCTCTATCGAATTGCTCGAACTGCTATCTCGATAATTTTCGAAGCCTCTTCTTCCTCTGTCTTGCTGCATCAATTCTGCCTTCATCGTCATATTCTTGGCTTCAGTTAAATTTCGCAGAAACTGTACTCTAATTTTATCTCGAATAAAAGGTTTCAAACCATCAAGATATCTGGCCACATGCTGTCTCTCCGTCTTTGATAAATTATTTCGCTCCGCCAATCTCATAAATTCGGCCGTATACTCATGCACAGTCCGATTGCCCTGCTGGCAATGTTGATACTATTGGAACGTAATTTGTTCATAATCGGGTGGAAGGAATTCTTGCTTTAGCAGCCTCCTCATCCTAGTCCAAGTTCAAACTCTCTCTTTCTCTTCTCGTTCCCTCCTATTCTGTAATATCTCTCACCATGCAGACGCACCCCCCTTTAATTTACAGGCCACTAATCGCACCCTTTTTCTCACCAGGGGTCTTCATATAGTCAAAAAATCTATCTATATCAGCAAGCCAATCTAGAAATTCTTCTATGCCCAAACTTCCATTAAAAAAAGGAATATCGACTTTCAATTTAAAGTCGTTACCTTCACGATCGTCGTAACATTGTCTTCCATCTCTCCGATCATACCCTCTTTAAAATCCTCCATGACGACGTCTGTCACCATAATCAGCACGTTCCGCATCAAAATAATCGTTTTCTTCGTCTTCCGAACTCTCTGAAAACATAAGGTTATTCTACCTGTGGACAAGAACATGCCTACTAGCAGGATCACCGCGAGCAAGATCTGCACCCGGGCCTCTGTCGTTTCGCCAATTCCGGTTCACATCAACGCTGAGACCTTCGAATCGTTCTGTTAACTCATCAAATCATTCTTCGAAACGACGAAGACTTTGATTGAATCGTTGATCCAAGCATTCCATTAAACGCTGCTCCAAACGTTGCAGCGCGTCGTCCCCAAGGGTTGGGGCTTCAGTCTCCTGAGCATCATCACGAAGATCACCGCCAGTCGCTATAGGCTCTGATACCAACTAACGCAGCGTTCAACGAATAATTAAAGCAAAACATTGCTTAGAGAGAAAAATCTTGAAATTCAATATTGATGATAATAATATTCTCCTCAAAACAAATCCTAAACACCCTTTTATAGGGGTTAAACATAATTACAATAGGAAACCTAATCATAATAGGAAAGTTACCTAATCTGAATTGGAAACCTAATCATAATAGGAAAGTTAATAAGCATCAAATAGCAAAATTACAAAAACGACCCTTAAAATTAACTCATAAAAAATACTAAAATAATAGGAAAAAACCATCTAATCGCATCACCATTTCGCTTTCCGTTTGGACTTCTGTTTGTCCAATCGGTTCAGAAACGCACCACTAATAAATTCCGCATTAATAGAATCCGATAAGATTTTCGGTAGGTATTTACATAATTTTTTCTCTTTGAATAAATAATTCTCGAAATAATGAATCACCATTGATATTGATCCTTTTGAGATCTCCAAATGTTCAACATGTTCTCTATTCAATCAATCTCCTTCATCTTGTTACTACATATATTCTTGGTACACATATTTTCTTTCATAGTTCAAAAATATCAATGTTCGAATGATTCCATCATATATGATGGAGTTGGAAAACTTATGGATAACCCATCTATAAGCAATAGTAAAGAGGCTAAGGTCGTGCTGAGTCAACATATCTCAAATGATATCACTAGTAGTGAGTCTATTTGCCATATTTTACTTTTTTTCTTAAATTTTTATTTTCAAATTGATTTATTATTTAAATATTTTCAGTTAAGGCTGAGTTGGATGTCACATGGTCATGTCAATCACTTTACATATCA
Source organism: Syzygium jambos (assembly GCA_031216235.1). Taxonomy (NCBI): domain Eukaryota; kingdom Viridiplantae; phylum Streptophyta; class Magnoliopsida; order Myrtales; family Myrtaceae; genus Syzygium; species Syzygium jambos. The sequence goes on from CM062222.1 coordinate 13,500,579, forward strand.
CTTCATTAGGAAAAATAATCGCATTTTGATTAAAGTGAATCATTTTCTAAAAAAAAGATCCTAAAAAATTTAAGGGTTATGCTATCTCTATTATTGATTGAAGGAAACTTCTTCGACATAGCTCGAAAACAAATGCATTACGTTATTATAATCAAAATTCGGTGAAGTGTTTTTAAAATGCACAAAAGCCAATGTGTTGGGATCACGTCGATATTAAAAAGTTGCCACGGAGTATTCTTAATCTTTGTTAGAATTTAGAAAGATGGCATCTTAGCAGTACAATGTATCTTCTCAATCTGACAATTCCTGTCGGTGGGATGAGTGGCTTCCTCGTCACATCAACAGAAAAATCATTTCTAAATTGGGAAATGCTTTCACGACTTGACCCCGATTGTAAAGTCCGTGCAAAGTCTATAATTTTTCTTGACTAGACCAAGACTTCATTTCCTGTCAATTAACCTAGAAGAAGCAACAAAGCAACTTTTGTATAACATGATATGGCCAACATTGCACGCAATAATTGGAGAACGTGGGCACCTCAAATCACGCCTGTGTATGACGTAGTAAAGTAGCGTATCTTCTAACCCCATCATCACGTAAATTAATGGCATTTTCTTGACTTATCAACAGGTTCGAAGCCACCTATATAGGTTTTATTTTTAAGGCAGTTCGATGCATTATTATGCTTAAGGAAAAATATATATGAAGGACACGTATGATATGAAATAAAAAATCAATAGAAGAAGACTAGTAAGGACGCTAGTCATCTTTGATTCTTGTCTTTAGCCTTCACATGCCGTGATTTACGACGTCAAAGTTATTTTGCATACTAGATGTTGTGATTTCAAAAGGAATCTTTCTAACGTCTGAATTAAGCAATTGATCACTCAAACGACTTCTCAAAAGTTAGTATGCGAAAACACTAGTTATCTTCCTATGCATGTGATTTTTGATTTTTCGAATTGATGGTCTCAAGAAAGACACTTGCAGCTGCACGTACCGAATTCACGAGGAAATTGTAAAGCAATTGAACTTGACGTGCAACGACAAGAGGCATCGCCCAATGAGGTAATTATGCATCCATCATGGGTTCATGCCAGAGGTGTCAGAGATAGCGACGTCATCGGATGCGAATGTTTTGCAATTGAGTTTTGATTACTTTTAAACGCGATCAGCAGCAGATGAAGACGTGGACGGGCAAGTTGGGAAGCGCCCGTCAAAATCAATTCCTTCATCATCAATTCGTGTGTCACGACCCATGGCATTGTCTTGTCTTTTGGACTGGTGTCATGTACATTTCCCGTTTTTAAATCGAGGGAAAGTGATTTTCATGGGGCTTTCTGGGACAGTAGCTTCTTCCCATGTCCTAGTATCCACAAACATGTCTAATTTCTAGAAAGAAAAGACTGCTTAAACTTCTCGTGTGGCATGCATTGGGTCTCAAACCTGTGAGTCAAGTCTCGCTTCTTTCTGAACCTTCTGCTCAATATTGTTTTCAAACAAAGATTATGGCAGAAATTTTGGAGTGATCAATTCCGCTTTGGTATCTTGGAAGCTTGCAGTTGAAATTGACCTAATGACTGACATGACTATTTCAATCCGACGGTCGAGACAATGCATGGTGCTAAGAGAAAAATAAGGATAAATATTTGCATCGCTTGATAAGAGAAAACTATTATTTTTACCCATTTACACCTTGTGCAACAAAATGTAATACCATGCTTCAAAATTTTGAAAAAGTTTGCATTATATCCTAAGTTCTTAACTTACTCAATAGGGAGATCTTTTTTTCAAAATTACTATTGGAACATGATTCCTAATCTTATGAAAAGGATCTAAATTTTGAAAGAAGACTACCTGTACCAAACTTCTCCATTATATTGATTTTTTTACTAAAAGATTATCTACTTTGACAGTAATAAATCAAAATCTTTTTTGTCATTAAATTGGAGTGCAATGCTCATTAAATCGGAGTGTGAGGCACAAGTTTGGCTCAAGATGCGTTTATTTTACGGAATACTTTATAATAAAGGAACATGTTTTTTTTTATGGAAACCATTTTTAAAGGAAAGAGTTCGTTTTTATTTGTTTGGTGGTTTAAAGAAAAAGATTCCCTTCTTGCTAGAAGGGGAAGTCGCTTTCCCAATCTAAGTTTAATTGTTTTCAGCTCATGAAAAACGTTTTTTTGTAAATTGATTAGTTTTCCGTCATTCAAACACCAGAAAATCACAAATTTTATCTCGATCAATTCCGCTTTGTTCTCTCATGAACATGTAGCTCGAAATTGACCTATTGACACATCTACATAAAATACCAAGTTTATGAGAGGCTTACTAACATCCTAATAAAATTAGTAAGTTGCCAATTTCTGTCAAAGTGCCATTTTCATTGAACTATGCCATATGTTAAAACGAGGTATGCTTGTAACCACAATGAATTTACCAATACCCAATATATATGTGTAAATATTCAAACCTTTCTCAAAATTCACAAGGGTAGTTAGTAAGTTACCAAATTCTTTCAAATTTTATCAGTGAGCTTAAGAATTTACTAGCATTTGGATGAATATACCAACCTCCATAAGAAATAGTATGATAGAAACCTTTTACAAACTCTACCAAGTTATAGTTTGTCTTGAAACATAAGTTGGAGGTTTTAAGGTTCGAATTTTAGAGTGGCATCGTTGCAAAAGATGAGAAGGATCTTCTTATAATTCCACAGATACAAATGAAATATGTCCTTGCTCCATTACATTTCATGAACACAATGAAGCCCCTCTTGCCCCTAGATATGAAAGATCTTGCGGATATAGTCATAAAAAAAATGAAATTCTCTAAATTTACGAGGTAAAGTGATGCCATTTATAAGTGGAGGATTTATTCTACATACTCACAACATGATTATGACATCATTTTGACGCTCAGCTCGGGTGGCCCTACCTCGATGAGTCTTATGCCTTTTCTTTGGCCTTTTGGCAAAAATTCTCGAGTCTCTTAATCGAAAAAAACCCCTTTGAAACGACAGTGAAGCTGTCAACATCACTGCCTGGCATGTGTTGCGACCGACCTTCGGTTTTTTTAAACATCAAAAAGGGGTCTCACCTGGTACGTGTTAAGTTTAGGTTCGGGACTTAACTCGGGCTCTCCCAAGCCCATACCATATCACGACTTAAGGTTTAGGTTTTTAACCTGCAAGTGGTTTTTATCTAGGATTCGTCAATAATCAGTTTGGGGTGGGTCGATTAGAAACCCAAGTAAGGTGACGGGAGAATCATCCTACTTCTACGAACCATAGATTAAATGAGTTTGGGGACTTTGTTATACTAGTTGAGTAACTAATGCCATTTCGGTATCTTTTATCCTGTTCACTTTAGAAAATATTTTTTAGGCAGTTTGGATTGATTTTAGGACCTATCTCCTAACATGTGAGGTGATCAAACGAGTGCACAATCATTAATGATTAGTAGTCAAGATAGATATGTAGCTTAGGGTTCTAATCCTAACTAAGGCGACAACATTCAAAACATAACAATTCATTCGATTATATTCTAATTAGAAACAAGCATAATAATACAACAGTATATAAAAAACACACACACACACAAAATCCTACCGTATAACTGTATAGGCTTATTCTATTTAAACCTAATTATTTATCAAATAATTCACATAATTTGGAAAAATATTCAAACATACTAATTTCTAAACTATTTTCTAATTTTAAGAGAAAATAAAAAAATCAAATTTGTTTTATATATTTTAAATTTTTTAATAAAATAATGATATAATATTTAAACCGGGTTGGGTCGACGGATGCGGGTCAGTCAGAACTGACCCAGGTCAACAGACCCACCTCATCGCGTTGACCTGGGACGGATTTCTGGATTCGACTCGGCTCAGGGGTCAACCCGGGTCATTGACTTGGGTCTGACCCAGCTCTGGACCGGATCGAGCCCGGTCGAGGCTCGATCCAGTGGATAAAGACGAAATAGGGCGGGTTCGACCGGGTCGAATCGGCCCTATTTAGCCTGCAGACTGGTCCGGTCCTAGGACAGCTCCTACGTGTCTGGACACGTGGGAGGCTCGACCGGTGAGATCCAGCGTCTTGCCGGTCGACCCAGGCCACTTATGGCCTAAGTCTCCGTTGAATGAACCCCAACTTACCTTCTCCGATCTCCAGGCCCGACGTTCGACCGCCCGTTCGCTAGTCAATGACCAAAAATAAACGCACCCTCTTTAAGGCATTTCATCAAACAAATGGTGGGCATAACAAAAATCAAGCGATTTCAACCTCCTCCGGCGACCTGGTCTGCTTCGGCAGCCACGGTTTGCCTCTGATGGCGAGTAGGGGCTAGGACCAAAGACGGTATGGGCCGGGATTTGCGCGAACGGCCAGCGCAAGTCCTGGCCAAACTGTGCTAAAAAACAGGGGGTGCTGAGGCCGGGAAGACTCACTGGCCGGTGCTGACTTATGGAGGGTCTCCAGTCATCCTGATGGCCGCGGCGAGGCTGTTGCTGTTCCTTGATGACCTGTAGCTCTCAAGTTTCACTCAAGTTCTCTCTTCTCCCTTCTTTTCTCTCTCTGTGTTCTGCTCTGTTTTGATGCTCGAGCAAAGACCACACCTTCTCTCCACTCTCTTTGCCCTTTACAGGCAACGGAAGCCACCTGCTTTGCCCCGAAATTCCTGGCCTTAATGGCCCCTGCGCTGGCCTGATTTGCGCCACGACTTTGGTGGCCATTCTAGGCCAGTGCAGGGGAGGAAAACGCTCCTCTGCTCTTGACTTCCATGACCGCAAAGGGGAAGAGGAGAGAGAGAGAGAGACTGGGAAAGGGGGAGGGATGGGACTGGCCATCAATGCCCTCCCCCTGCTTCTCTCTTACCTGCTCGGATGGAGACGGGAGGCCGCTCGGCCGTCCGTCGGTCCAACGGCCAGATGTAGGGGAGAGTAGAGGAAGAAGACTGGCGTCGGGGCGAGAAAGAAAAGTAAGAGTTGGGCCAGGCTGGGCCCAGCTCGGGTGGAGGGGAGAAGAAAAAAATAAAAGCCGACTGGGTCCGCACGGTGGAAAAAGAAAGGGCCGGGTTGATCTGGCCTTGACCTGAATTTTTTTAAAATTTTTTTAATTAATTTTTTTAATAAAATTTTTGAAAGTTAATTAAGAAAATATGCTTTAATAGGTCCTATTCATGCAAATGTGCCTAATGCCTATATGCAATGTAATTAGATAAAAGTAATATTTTTTTTTAAGAATTGATTAAGAAATTAACTCCTAAATTTTACATAATTAATTTTGGGCAAAAAATTAGAAAATAGGTTTCAACAGCATGTCTTCCCAACAAGACATGGAAGCTTTCGGAAGGAAGTCTTCGTTCAGTTGGCATTTTCAGGGCAAGCCATAATGATCATGAAAACCGTGTTTGCGCCTTTCAAAGTCAATAAACGACCCGGACATCGTCTGTCCACATATTCATCTGTTTCTGCGAAGATTCGAGTTGCATCATCATCAGTTTCTAGATTCACCGATGGTAAATCATTGCGATTCGTGTTACTTCACTTGGTGAGAAAATTTTTTTTGGCCTGTACGAGTACATGATATAAATTATGGTTGCCCTCGTTTTTGGGAAAACTTTAGTATAAGAAAAAATGCTTTTCAAAATTTTTTTTTTCATGAAATCTTTAATATGCGGATAAAATCCGATTTGTGACCAGATTCACTAATAAATCTTGTATTGCCTAGTAATAACCATGCTGACAATTTGTTATCGACTTTTCTTGAAAAGCATGATGAATTATTTTTGGCAAGATGATGAATATTGTGGGTTTAGTGATTAGAGTGAAATTACAAATCAGATTGAGCAATGAGAGAGAAGCAAATTTACCTGAAGCCAAATTTCAAGCTCAGCAAAAGGGTGAGTCAATTACTTGCTCAACTTCCCAATGTGAATTGGTAGAAGACGAGATAAACATGGAATTGCGTAACAAAGAATATAAACGTATGTCACTCCACATTTTGGAAAAGCCCTCAAGTTGCTGATGGTCTTGTAAGGAAATATCTAGGCTTATTCATTTCACACTATGAGAAATTAGATCGACAATGACCATGGTAGGCCCAAACAAGCCCTCCTGTTCAAACGGACTGGAAAACACCTGATAATATGGCTTCTCTTGTTTTTATTGGAAAAATTACTCAGTCATAAACATATAATACGAATGCCAATTTAGTCCTAATCTTTTCAATTTTATCAGTTTAGTGCTAAACTTTTGCGCAAAATTCCAATGGAGTCCATCCTGCCAATATTCATTGGAAATCGCTAAAGTGGCGGTCAAGTTATCGCCGGCTGTTCTATATGGCACACAAATGCGTTAGCAATTTTTTGCGATAATTGGCCGAAATGACCACATTGGAATTTCGCACGAAGGTTTAGTACTAAATTAATAAAAATTGAAAAAATTTTGACTGAATTAACAGACGTACAATAAGTTTATGATTGACTGGACAATTTTCCTTATTTTTATTATAAAAAGAAAGAACTGATAAATGAACTGAAGATCGTCGCACAATCACCATATTCTAGAATCGGATGAAAGTTCTTAGTGCAAAACCTCTCGGCTTCTTACGCGTGTGATTGGGTTACACCCTTACCCTTAGGGAAAATCCAAGATAGATTGAACATATTATTCGCTTAGTCAAGTGGTCACATATTGCCCAAATTCATTTGAAAAGTATGTTCAAATTATTGCTCAAAGTTAACCAAAACCATTGAAAGTCAAGTGAATAAACAATACCAGACCTGACCAATAATTTGTACTCTTCTCTTAGTTTTCTTCTTCCTCATTATTATTTTTTGGTTTCCCTGAGGTCGACGATTACCAACATAAAATGTGCCGTTCAAGAATACTATAATAAACGATACTTCGCGGCAATTCTCTTAACGTGTACACTTTTCTCTTTTTATTTTTATTTTGCTTTTATTTTCTGTCTTCTTCACTTGACCAATAAGTTCCCTATAAATTGCAACACCATTCTTGTGCCCGTTCCTTCATCTACTGTTTTGGAAGATTTCTGAGTTAAACTTCATCACTTCAGGTTTTCTTTTTTCTGGTTCTTGATGGCGTTGAGCGCAAGTCCGATGGAATCGAATTGGATAGTGGACACTTCCCTAGAGCTTAACACATCGTATGCGGTGAGTTGGACCTATGTTTGCAAAGATTTGCAGTGATTAATATTATGTTTCTGTTTTTGTATCTGTGTTTGGTGGAAAGAAAAGAAAGATCTTTAGATGTTTAACTTACTGTCTCTTCTTCTTCTTCTTCTTCTTCTTCTTCTTCTTCTTCTTGAAACGTTCTTCTTGAAACAGAAGAAGGAAATTGTTCCAAGAAATGATAACTCTCAAGGAGGACGACCGGAAGAGCCCGTTGTTGAGCATGAGGTGAGTCAATATATAACAGAAGTTGCGTCAAGAAATAGGAATAATGCTAGAGATATAAAGTGTCAGTTCACGAAATTACGATACGAAGGTCCTATGGCTAATAATTGCACGCAGTTATCATCCAGAATGAGAGCTAAGAGTAACAGCAAATTCCACTCCAAATCTCAGGTCGGTCCGCACGACTCGATTGCATTTGTTAGTTAGAATGTCACTGAAATTGGTATCCAGGGCAGCAATTAGAGCAGCCGCGAATGTCTGCGAACTGACTTATTCGCCCTCTAAAATGAACACGAGTGTTTCACGCAATGTACGTGGTGAAATTTCCAGCTCTGTATCCTAAATTTTCAAGTACTTCTAGACAACTCCGATTGAAGTCAAGAGTGCACAATAGGGAAAATGAAATGGTAAAAGGCAAAGTCATATTAAACCTACGCTCCAAGGAAAGGGTAGCTGACCGACCTCATGTAAAATAGAGAAGAATCGATTTCTAAAACAAAGAATCTGAAGAAGCCCTGTGACCGATTCTGAAAACTGGAGTATTTGAATACGAAGATCAAAACCGAAAGATGATCTGTTTTGTTGTGTATAGGCCGGTGCACTGGTCGAGGAGTATCACCGAATTAGCCACGAGAACAGGAAGTTGACCGAAACGCTGACCTTATGCACGAGAGCTACAATGCGCTGCGTAACCAATTGATTATCTTGGAGAATAAAACCTCCGAAAGTGAACTCGGTGCGTCAAGAAAGAGGAAGCATGAAGCTAATGTTGCTGCAGAGAGTTGCCATTACGACGAAGATCAGATGTTCAAGAAGCCCAAGGACAGCTTCAAACACAAGATCTATAAAATCCATTTCCGAACTGATGCATCCAACATGAGCCTTGTAAGATCTTAGTTTCAACACAGAACATTTTTTTCGTGTTTCTCTAGCATATAGCTGGCATAAAGAAATTTGTCTTCTCTAAGTACCAAGTGAATTCCACTGTATTGATTCTTTTTCCATTTATTTTGCTTTATGAATTTGCACTTGCTATAGGTAGTGAAGGATGGTTACCAATGGAGGAAATATGGTCAAAAGGTCACAAGAGACAACCCATATCCAAGAGCTTACTACAAATGTTCCTTTGCCCCAACTTGTTCTGTTAAAAAGAAGGTAACTCAGCTTAATTAGACTTCTTATAAATTATTTTCTGGAGATCACACTCAATCACAGTCCAAAAATAAATCATGAAATCGCATGATCGATGAAAAGTAGCAGAACAAATTCAATCTCACTCTCATGCTTTATTTGTATCTTTAGGTACAAAGATGTGTTGATGACCCCTCTGTCCTAGTGGCCACATATGAAGGAGAACACAACCACCCGAGCCTGTCTAAGCCTGCGATTCCACTAGGTTCTGAAAAACAGAGACTGAATCTGGGCGCCCTTCCAATTCCATCGCCCTCGAAGTCGAGATCTTCTAGTCCTAGGAGTACTCCTGATTTGATGTGCCCGGGTTTCAACACTCTATCTAAAAAAATGAGCCAAGAAACAGAAGCAGCGGCAGCATTTCAACAGTTTCTGGTGCAGCAGATGGCCTCTTCTTTGAAAAGAGATCCCAATTTCACGGATGCACTCGCTGCTGCAATATCGGGAAGGATATTCAACCAAGCCCATATTGAGAAGTGGTGAATGGACAGGGCATTGTCGGAGTTTTGTATTTAGTATGATTTACATATAGTTTGAGAATTGAATTCAACGATCAGGTCATGACGGTGGTCGGTTTTGGAATGAAGACGCGAACATCTCATCTTTTGTTTATTGGCCGAGGAGCTTATTTTTAGCTCGGGCATATAAGCTACTTGTACTCAACTTGATTGTTTAGAGGTTTAGTCGAATTTGAGTAGCTTGCATACTAAACTTGTCTGGTGATTTGAGCACGGAGTGTTTGCCTGCTTATACTATATCTATTTGAGGCGACGTTTACTTCTTACATTTGTCATTATTCACAACAATAATAATAGCATGCAAACCAGCATACATGACCAAAACTAATTTAATGGAAACATTACCAAATTAGTAAGGATGTCTGTTGACACCTAAATTTTATCTAGTCATTTAGGGTTTAATTACATAGAAAATTAGGGATTTATTTTTAACCCCTAAAATTTTTTTTATTAAATTGCATAGCATATAGACACTAGGTGCATTTGCATTAGTAGAATTTGTTAGAACATATTTTATTTATCTTTCTAAAAAAAGTTTAAATTTAAAAACCAAAAGAAAGAAAAGGAGGGTGAATCAGGGCTGGGACCACCCAACCCCTCTTTTCTGCCTCTCTTCACGCTCGGCCTCCCCCAAGACAGCTAATTCCTCTTTTTTTCTCTTCTCTGGGCTTGGCCCTTTCTTTCTTTCGCTTCCCTTTATGCCCGGCCCACGTCCAATCTTCAGCCTCCCTCTCTCCCTCACACATGCTCGTACGGGACAGAGATGACAAAGGAAAGGAGAGAGTAAAAGAAGCAGGGGGGAGACGCTCAAACAGTAGAACAGAACGCTCAGCAGCTGGGGAACGTCGCGCGGCGCCGAGGATGTCAGGCACGTACGGTGGTCCCAAGGGAAAAAAGAGAGAGCGAGGAGGATAAGAAGGGGAAGAGAGCCGGAAAAGGGGAGCGTTTTGGGGGGCTTCCAGTAAACCAAAGAGAGGGGCGGCGGGGGGGGGGGGGGTGGGTGGGTTGGGGGCGGGGTGCTGCTGAGGTAGAGAGAACTGTGAATGAGAGGAGAGACACCGAGAGAGATCTCGAGGGGAATCGGAGAAGACGAAGCTTCGCTGGTTCGTCGGAGGACCGCCCCAATTGCTGTCGAGCCCCGTCCGCCGTGCACTAAGAGCCCGCGAACACCCGAGTTAGCTGTTCTCTCATTCTTGGCCGTCGGAGCTCCTCTCGACTGAGCTGAGCTTCGTTGCAAGAAGATTAGCGATCGTCGGGAACATTTTTACGCGCCGGCGACACTAGCCCGACTGATCTGGAACTCGGCGACCGAACTAGGTACTTACTTGCCCTGTTCTTACCCCTGCATCTCGGTAGTCTCACGTACCAAGTTCTCGTACCAAATTTTTTCAAGTTATTTATTTTTATTATTTGTTTAGTTACAATTTACATTATATCCAATCATCTAGCAAACAAGATATAGGATATAACATATCTCTTGCCATTTTAATCCTATCTCAATTTGGTTTTTCTTGATGTAGATGGGACGTGTATTTGATAGTCCAACTAGGGGTGCGGTTGTTTGAATTTGTTTTCCGACTTTCTAGTGTTTAGAAAATGGAAAACTAATCGATTTACGGAAAACGATTTTAATAAATTGAGAACAAGAAATTTAGATTGGGAAAAACGGCTACCTTTTTTGGTAAGAAAAAAATCACTTCCCCTAAACCACCAAATAAGTGAAAATTATTCTTCATGAAAAATATTTTCCTTTAACAAGAAGTTTTCCATGAAACAAATGCACCCTAGATATAACATGTATAATGAGATTCGACACTCCTCATATATGTTAAGACATATTTCAATGTTCGTGATTGGCTTGACCTGACACCTTAAGTTTGGAGGACTAAATATAACTTCGAATAGAATATGTGACATTCCGGATTTTGGCCCATTTTGGGGTTTATAAAAAGTGTAATTCGTCAGTGAGCTTGTAATAGAATTTCGCCCGGGAACTGATCACTCTCGGGTTCTTGTTTTTAAAAATAGAAATTTTGCTAGAATCGCACTCGATCGAATTTGGTCGTTATTTAGACCCCGAACTTGGCAGTCGATTTTCGGGAGTTTCGGAACGAAATAAATTGGACGGTGTCGATATTATTGTGGCCAGCGTCGAAATTATCAGGAATAATGAGAAAGTGGATTTTTGACCGGGTGCGAAATTTGGACTAGTAGACCTCTCTCGTAGTGTGTCTTGGGTTATTTTATTTTGGCCTTTTACCCTAGATTATTATTGGGATTTATCGTGGACTGTTAGGCCTTTTTCCGAATTTGAATCGGGACCGTTAGGTAAAATTTTTTAGTTTGAACCGTGTTCATTGGATCACGCTTGAAAAGTTTAAGTTAGTCTTTTTCTCTCTTTTCTCTCTCCTCTCTCCTCTGCCGGCCCCCCATTTCCGCGCACGTCTCTCGCTCTTCCCCCTCTCTCTCTCTCTCTCTCTTCCCACCCTGCCGCACGCCACCCCCCTCTTCCCCATGCTCACGTCCCGTCCCCTCTCTCTCTGCATGCCCCACCCCCCCTTCTGACACCCTCTTCTTCTCTCTCCTCTCTCCCCCTTCTTTCTCTTCTTCTTTTTCTTCTTCTGGTTCGTCTTCGCCGCGTCTGCCTCTGCTCGCTTCGTCTGCTCGCCGACCGCCGCCCGAGCTCGTCGGCCGTCGCGCGCCGCCGTCGCCAGCCCGACCGCCGCGCCGCGCCGCCCGACCAGCTCCACCGCGTCGCCTGCCAGCCGCCTCGGCCGCCCCTTCCTCCCCTCTCGCGCGCGCGACAGCGAGCTCGTCGCCGCTACCCGTCGCGCCCGGCGCCTGTCCAGCTCGCCGGCGCGTCATCCGGCTACCGCCTCCGCCTCGTCGACGCCGTGACACCAACCGCCACCCCCTTGCCTCTCCTTTCCCCCGGCCTCCTTCCTATCCGGTTCTGCCCGAGCCGAGCCAGCTCGCCTTCGCCGGTCGCCTCGTCCGGCCTCGCGCCGCCGCCGTGCCGCGCCGTGCCGCCCCGCCACCGACGCCGTCGCCCCCGCTCCCTCAGCCTCTCCGTCTCCCTTCCCTTCTCCCTCCTCACCTCACCGCTCCGGCCCCCTTGTTCAGCCGCTGCCGCGGGTTGCCGCCAGTCGCCGTCGCCGCCTGCCAGCCCAGCCCGGCCGGCTAGCCCCGCCGGCCGGCCCAGCCCCGCCGGCCGGCCGTGCCCGTGCCCGCGCCGTGCCCGTTGCCGCACCCGCGCCCGTGCCCTTGCCCGCGCCCGTCGCCGCGCCCGTGCCCGCGCCCGTGGCCGACCGCCGCGCCCGCGCGTGTGCCTAGTCAGCACTGTTCACCCGGGCCATTTTGGGTCCGAGCCGATTTTTTTTCGGGCCAAAACTTGGTAAGCGACTTCCTAGGCCCTACTTAGTCTTTTGGGTATTTCATTGACTAGTTTCGGGTTAGAACGGCTAGGGCGAGCATTAATTTAGTGATATTGTGATTTAATTATGCAATTTGAATTGGATTAGATAGTATGCTCGATTTGAGAAATTGTGTGTGACCGACTTGAACGTCGGGTTGGTGGATGAGGTGGCGAACTGTGATTTCGGACTGAATGTTGGGTATGAGTGGTTTGATGTGATTTGGCATGAATTTGATTTAATTAAGTGGCGTGTGTCTGCCTGTGAAAAATTAAGCCCGGAACGATCGGAGGGCTGCGGACTTGGGACGTGTTGACAGCGGTCCGTGTGAAGGTAGGAACGGCCGATGGGCCAATTGGAATGCGGGCTTGAGACGTGTTGACGGTGGCCCGTTAAAGGTGTGTTGGACCGGGACGTGTTTACGTCGGTCATTGGAATTGTTTGAACATTGTGGCTTGGGACGTGTTGACGGCGGCCACTGGAATTGAGTGAATAGTATGGCTTGGGACGTGTTGACGGCGGCCATTGGGATTGATCGAATTGCGTGACTTGTGTGCTTGTGAGACCGGACTTGAGGCGTGTAGGCAGTGGTCCGTGAGAGGAAAATTTGTTGGACACGTGTGCATGATGTGACTGATTGGATTGACTGGATGTGCGTGTGAGTGCTTGGTTGGATTGATTGATTTTGAGTGGGAGTGTGTGTGCCAGGTGATTGTGATATGGCGGTGAATTATTCTTGCATTATTGTGTTTGGACTAATATGCAGGGTTGGCACGTGGTTCGAGGTGAGGTAAGCTTGTCATGTGAAATTGATTGTATCGTCTGGTGATTTGCATGTTAGACTGGTTTGGGTATGCATTAGCCTAGGTGAGGTTTAGGGTGTTGCTTATTGAGACTGGTTCTCACGGTTATTATATAACCACTTTCAGATCCGCGACCGTGAGTGATCTGAGGATGCCGCCAGAGTACCACGGGGATTGAAGGATAGACCAACTTACCCTGTCTTTTGAGTACCTTTTTGTAGAGGAGATAGGCTTGTCAACCACCGCCCCCTTTTGAAAATTTTGGTTTGAAATTGGTAACCGGGTCATCATTTGTATTAATGAATGCTTTATAATGTTACGTGTTTATTAAATTTCGATGTTCTATCCCTTGGTCATGTTTTTAATGTCTGGGTTGTTTTATGTGCTTCCGCTTGCGTAATTCGTTTGGGTCGACGACGCGTCCTGGGACGTCGTGTTCAAATTATCGACCATGGTCGGGATGTCGCGGGCTCAGAGGGGTTCGGGGCGTGACATCCCCTGTTGAATTGGTATCAGAGCAAGGATAGCTCGATACTAATTGGTCGAAGCCTGGAGTGATAAGGAGCGATGACCTTGGGTAGCCAATTAGGGAGACTTGTGTGCCATGCGTACCCTAGGCTGTTTGATTGTGATTGCTGAGTGGCGTATGCTATGACGTGTGAAATGCAGGTGCGTCAGGACCTGAGGTGAGTGCATGAATCATGTTGATTGAGACTGATTGATATGAGTGATTGCTAGCTTGCTTGATGAATGGTAGTTGCGATTAGTTGCCTAGGGTTTTAAAACTGGGATAGACGGCCTAGGTTTCTAATTCCGTGTAGAATTATAGCAGGTGAGCATTTGTGAGATTCGGTAAGATGAGTGGACGAGGCCGAGGTAGAGGTCAAGGTAGAGGCCGAGGTCGAGGTCGAGGTCGAGGTCGGGGTCGTGTAGTTCCACTGGCTGAACTTATGGGAGATCCCCGAGTAGACGAGATCTGGAGGGTGCTGGAAGAAGCAGGGATATTGTCAGGACGACAGACAGGAGAAAGGAGTGCTACTGTTGCCGCTGCAGCTGCCAGCGAGATTGTTGGGAATAACGGGGACCAAGGAAATAATGTGATGGATGGAAATCCTGGCTTGGCGCGAGTGAATGCGACCAGACCAATGTCCAAACTTTTAGAGCAGTTTCTGAGACTGAAGCCCCCGAAGTTCATTGGGAAAGGCGACTCTGAGGCTGCGCCAAGGTGGGTGGAAGAGCTAGAGAAAGCCTTCGAAGTATTGGGTTGCACTGAGGAAGAGAAGGTGACCCTAGCGGTTTACCAGCTCCAGGAAAACGCAAATGATTGGTGGAGGGCCACCAGAAATCAAGTATTTGCCACTGGTGCGACGCTGAACTGGACCATCTTCACTGAAGCTTTCAATGACAAGTATTTCTCGGAAAGTGCCCGAGAGCAGAAACTGGCGGACTGTATGGGATTCCGCCAAGGCCATATGTCGGTAGATCAGTACGAAGCCGAGTTTGCAAGATTGTCCAAATTTGCCCCTAGAATGGTGGAGGACCCAACAGACAAGGCAAGGAGGTTCCGGGATGGGCTGAAACCGGACCTTCGCAGCCAGATGATTACATTGAACTTGAAGGGCTATCATGAGATCTATGAGAGGGCTCAGGCGATTGAGCGAGACCAAATTGAACGGGCTACCGCTTCTGGATCGCGATATGCCCCGGCTAGGGACTACCGCCAACTCGGGAAGAGACCTATGGCCGGGAATAGTCGCTTTGTCCCTCCCGCTCGGAGGATTATCGGGAAGCCAAACCACTATCAGAGTGCCCCGTGCAGGTTATATGGAGGAAGACATGGAAATGGACCTTGCCCGAATAGGGGCGGAGCATGTTTTATTTGTGGTGGAAGGGGCCATCAGATGAAGAACTGCCCCAACAATAGACAAGCTGGGCCGCCCGTACTACCGCCGCCACCGCCCCGGAATGGAAATCAATTTAGAGCTATCCAGCCGGCAAATCAGAGTAGACCGCCGGCCCAAGGACGGGTGTATGCAATGGCAAGGAGGGAGGCGCAGGACGCGCCTGGCGTGGTCACAGGTACGGTCTCTCTCTGTGATCATGCTGCATATGCCTTGTTTGATCCGGGGGCGTCGCATTCATTTATTTCTAAGCAGTTCGTTGAATTATCTGGGGTTGAACCAAAATCGCTTGATGTTATGCTGTGTGTTACTACCCCACTGAATGATAAGGTGCTGATTGCGTTAGGATTTCCCGATTGTAAGTTAGTGATTGGCGATTGGCGATTGGGAAGGGAGGATAGATTTAGCAGTGTTACGTATGCATGACTTTGATGTGATTATCGGTATGGACTAGCTAGTCAAAAAGAAAGATGTTATGGGCTGTAGTAATAAGGTGATCTAATTTAATCCTGTTGGACAGCCTAAATTTGAGTTTGTGGGAAATCGAGGAGGAACCTCGATCCCTTGGATTTCATCGCTCGAGGTATCGAAACTGTTAGATGAGGAGTGCCAAGGATTTCTGGCAAATGTAATTGATTCGACGGCTGGAGAGCCGAGGCTAGAGGATATAGCTGTAGTGTGCAATTTTCCCGATGTTTTTCCTCAGGAATTGCCGGGATTGCCACCTGAGAGAGAAGTGGAGTTTGCGATCGAGTTAGCACTAGGGACGGAACCGATCTCGAAAGCGCCTTATAGGATGTCGATGTCAGAGTTGAAAGAATTAAAAGTCCAAATGCAAGAGTTATTGGATAAAGGCTTCATTCGTCCTAGTGCGTCCCCATGGGGAGCGCCAGTATTATTCGTAAAGAAAAAGGATGGATCATTGAGGTTGTGCATTGACTACAGACAACTGAACCAGGTGACCATTAAGAATAAGTACCTGTTGCCAAGGATTGATGACTTATTTGACCAGTTGCAAAGGGCGTCAGTGTTTTCTAAGATCGACCTGAGGACTGGCTATCACCAACTGAGGATCAAGAAGGAGGACGTGCCGAAGTCGGCGTTTAGGACTAGGTATGGGCACTATGAGTTTACGGTGATGCCGTTTGGACTGACAAACGCCCCTGCGGCCTTTATGGATCTAATGAATCGGGTGTTCAAGGAGTTTTTGGATCAGTTCGTGATCGTGTTTATAGATGATATTTTGGTGTACTCGAAGAGTTCCGCAGAGCACGAAGTACATTTGGAAAAGGTTCTACAGACCCTAAGGGAACATGCGCTCTACGCTAAGTTCAGTAAGTGCGAATTCTGGCTTCATCGAGTGGCATTCTTAGGACATGTGGTATCCGGAGAAGGGATTGTAGTGGACCCGGCGAAAATTGAAGCCGTCGTGAATTGGCCTAGGCCGACAACAATAACCGAGGTTCGGAGCTTTTTGGGCTTAGCAGGGTATTACAGACGCTTCGTGGAAAAATTTTCGGTAATAGCGACGCCGTTGACACGGTTACTGAAGAAGGAAACAAGATTTGAGTGGACGGATAAGTGCAAAAGCAGTTTCCAGGAGCTAAAGCAGAGGTTGACAACCGCGCCAGTGTTGACAATTCCGTCGGGTCCAGGGGGATATGAGATTTATAGTGATGCGTCGTTAAGAGGACTGGGGTGTGTACTGATGCAACATGGGAGAGTAGTGGCCTACGCATCACGGCAATTGCGACCACACGAATTAAATTATCCGACTCACGACTTGGAATTAGCCGCGATTATTTTCGCCCTTAAAATTTGAAGGCATTATTTATGTGGAGAAAGGTTCCAGATTTACACGGACCATCAGAGTCTCAAGTACATATTTTCGCAGAAGGAACTGAATATGAGGCAGAGGCGTTGGATGGAATTGCTGAAGGACTATGATTGTGACATATTGTATCACCCTGGAAAGGCCAATCGGGTAGCGGATGCCTTGAGCAGGAAATCGAGCATCGCGCAATTGTTGGTTAAAGAGTGGATTTTATTGGAGGGAGTGCGGGACTCGGAATTTAAGTTCGAGGTAGGACATCTCTCCAGTTTGATGGCGACATTAAGGATTGAGCCGAAAGTGCAAGCCAAGATCAAGGCGTTGCAGTCTACGGACCTTGAGATTCAGAAAATTGTGAGTATGGATAACACTAAGAGGAAGCTAGACTTTCAGGTGTCCGAGGATGGAATTCTTAAGTTTAGAGGACGTTTGTACGTACCCGATGATTTGGCACTTAAGGAACAGATTTTGTCGGAGGCTCATAGGAGCAATTATAGTATCCATCCGGGCAGCACTAAGATGTACCAGAATCTTCGTCAGCACTATTGGTGGAATGGAATGAAAGTGGACGTGGCCAAGTATGTGGCCAAGTGTTTGACGTGTCAACAAGTGAAGGCACATCATTGTAAACCTGGTGGAATGTTGCAGCCGTTGAAAATCCCAGAATGGAAATGGGAGCACATCACAATGGACTTTGTAACGGGACTGCCAAGAAGCCAGAGGGGACACGACTCTATTTGGGTAATAGTAGACAGATTGACCAAGTCAGCGCACTTTTCTGGCAGTGTGAAAGGACTTCGAGCTAGAAAGGCTGGCAGAATTATATGTGCGCCAGATAATTCGTCTTCATGGAGTACCGGTATCGATCACTTCGGACCGTGATCCCCGGTTTACTGCGAACTTCTGGAAAAGTCTGCAATCAGTTATGGGAACTAAGTTGCAATTCAGTACGGCCTATCATCCGCAGACGGATGGCCAGTCTGAAAGGACTATTCAGACTTTAGAGGATATGCTGAGAGCGTGTGTGCTAGATTTTCGGGGTAAGTGGGAAGAACAGTTGCATTTGGTGGAATTTGCCTACAATAACAGTTTTCAGCAGAGTATCAGAATGACACCATTTGAAGCATTATATGGCAGGGCTTGCAGAACACCGTTGTGTTGGGATGAGGTAGGAGAAAGAAGTATAACGGGTCCAGAGTTGGTTCAACAGTCAGTCGAGACGGTCAAGGTTATTCGGGACAGACTTAAAACCGCTCAGAGCCGCCAAAAGAATTATGCGGACCGGAGGCGTAGGCCGTTAGAATTCCAAGTGGGGGACCACGTCTTCCTCAAGGTGTCACCAATGAGAGGATTGTCGCGGTTTGGCAAGAAAGGAAAATTGAGCCCGAGGTATGTAGGTCCATTTGAAGTCTTAGAGAGAATTGGTACTCTGGCCTATCGTCTTGCACTACCGCCAAATTTATCTCACGTCCATAATGTATTCCATGTGTCTATGCTAAGGAAGTATGAGCCGGACCCGACACATGTGCTAAATTATGAAGAAGTAGATGTAGACGACAGAGTGTCGTACTTGGAAAAGCCAGTTAGAATCGAGGACAGAATGGAACGGGTGTTGCGAAACAAGACAATTCCGATGGTAAAGGTGATTTGGGAACATCATGGGACTGAAGGTGCGACATGGGAAAGTGAAGAGTTGATGCGACACCAATACCCCCATTTGTTTGGATAGTTGGGTTGGATTGTAAATTTCGAGGACGAAATTTTTGTAAGGGGGAAGAATTGTGACATTCCGGATTTTAGCCCATTTTGGGGTTTATAAAACGTGTAATTCGTCAGTGCACTTGTAATAAAATTTCGCCCGGGAACTGATCACTCTTGGGTTCTTGTTTTTAAAAATAGAAATTTTGCTAGAATCGCATTCGATCGAATTTGGTCGTTATTTAGACCCCGAACTTGGTAGTCGATTTTCGGGAGTTTCGGGACGAAATAAATTGGACAGTGTCGATATTATTGTGGCCAGTGTCGAAATTATCAGGAATAATGAGAAAGTGGATTTTTGACCTGGTGCGAAATTTGGACTAGTAGACCTCCCTCGTAGTGTGTCTTGAGTTATTTTATTTTGGCCTTTTGCTCTAGATTATTATTGGGATTTATCATGGACTGTTAGGCCTTTTTCCGAATTTGAATCGGGACCGTTAGGTAAAATTTTTTAGTTTGAACCGTGTTCATTGGATCGCGCTCGAAAAGTTTAAGTTAGTCTTTTTCTCTCTTTTCTCTCTCTCTTTCCCCCCATCTCTCTCTCTCTCTTTTCCCACTCTGCTGCACGCCACCCCCCTCTTCCCCATGCTCACGTCCCGTCCCCTCTCTCTCTACATGCCCCACCCCCCCTTCTGACACCCTCTTCTTCTCTCTCCTCTCTCCCCCTTCTTTCTCTTCTTCTTTTTCTTCTTCTGGTTCGTCTTCGCCGCGTCTGCCTCTGCTCGCTTCGTCTGCTCGCCGACCGCCGCCCGAGCTCGTCTGGCCGTCGCGCGCCGCCGTCGCCAGCCCGACCGCCGCGCCGCGCCGCCCGACCAGCTCCGCCGCGTCGCCCGCCAGCCGCCCCTTCCTCCTCTCTCGCGCGCGCGGCAGCGAGCTCGTCGCCACTGCCCGTCGTGCCCGGCGCCTACCCAGCTCGCTGGCGCGTCGTCCGGCCACCGCCTCCACCTCGTCGACGCCGCGAGACCAGCCGCCACCCCCTTGCCTCTCCCTTCCCCCGGCCTCCTCCCCATCCGGTTCTGCCCGAGCTGAGCCAGCTCGCCTTCGTCGCCCACCGGTCGCCTCGTCCGGCCTCGCGCCGCCGCCGTGCCGCGCCGTGCCGCCCCGCCACCGATGCCGCCGCCCCCGCTCCCTCAGCCTCTCCGTCTCCCTTCCCTTCTCCCCCCTCACCTTACCGCTCCGGCCCCCTTGTTCAGCCGCTGCCGCCGCCGCTCGCCGTCGCCGCCGGCCAGCCCAGCCGGCCAGCCCCGCCGGCCAGCCCAGCCGGCCAGCCAAGCTCGTGCCCGCGCCGTGCCCGTTGCCGCGCCCACGCCCGTTCCCTTGCCCGCGCCCGTCGCCGCGCCCGTGCCCGCGCCCGTGGCCGACCGCCGCGCCCGCGCGTGTGCCTAGTCGACACTATTCACTCGGGCCATTTTGGGCCCGAGCCGATTTTTTTTCGGGCCAAAACTTGGTAAGCGACTTCCTAGGCCCTACTTAGTCTTTTGGATATTTCATTGATTAGTTTCGGGTTAGAACGGCTAGGGTGAGCATTAATTTAGTGATATTGTGATTTAATTATGCAATTTGAATTGGATTAGATAGTATGCTCGATTTGGGAAATTGTGTGTGACCGACTTGAACGTCGGGTTGGTGGATGAGGTGGCGAACTGTGATTTCGGACTGAATGTTGGGTATGAGTGGTTTGATGTGATTTAGCGTGAATTTGATTTAATTAAGTGGCGTGTGTCTGCCTATGAGAAATTAAGCCCGGAACGATCGGAGGGCTGCGGACTTGGGACGTATTGACGGCGGTCCGTGTGAAGGTAGGAACGGCTGATGGGCCAATTGGAATGCGGGCTTGAGACGTGTTGACGGTGGCCCGTTAAAGGTGTGTTGGACCGGGACGTGTTTACGTCGGTCATTGGAATTGTTTGAACATCGTGGCTTGGGACGTGTTGACGGCGGCCACTGGAATTGAGTGAATAGTATGGCTTGGGACGTGTTGACGGCGGCCATTGGGATTGATCGAATTGCGTGACTTGTGTGCTTGTGAGACCGGACTTGAGGCGTGTAGGCAGTGGTCCGTGAGAGGAAAATTTGTTGGACACGTGTGCATGATGTGACTGATTGGATTGACTGGATGTGCGTGTGAGTGCTTGGTTGGATTGATTGATTTTGAGTGGGAGTGTGTGTGCCAGGTGATTGTGATATGGCGGTGAATTATTCTTGCATTATTGTGTTTGGACTAATATGCAGGGTTGGCACGTGGTTCAAGGTGAGGTAAGCTTGTCATGTGAAATTGATTGTATCGTTTGGTGATTTGCATGTTAGACTGGTCTGGGTACGCATTAGCCTAGGTGAGGTTTAGGGTGTTGCTTATTGAAACTCGTTCTCACGGTTATTATATAACCACTTTCAGATCCGCGACCGTGAGTGATTCGAGGATGCCGCCAGAGTACCACAGGGATTGAAGGATAGACCAACTTACCCTGTCTTTTGAGTAACTTTTTGTAGAGTAGATAGGCTTGTCAACCACCGCCCCCTTTTGAAAATTTTGGTTTGAAAGTGGTAACCGGGTCATCATTTGTATTAATGAATGCTTTATAATGTTACGTGTTTATTAAATTTCGATGTTCTATCCCTTGGTCATGTTTTTAATATCTGGGTTGTTTTATGTGCTTCCGCTTGCGTAATTCGTTTGGGTCGGCGACGCGTCCTGGGACGTCGTGTTCAAATTATCGACCATGGTCGGGATGTCGCGGGCTCGGAGGGGTCCGGGGCGTGACAGAATAAATTTTACCATGCAAAGTCTTTAGGTGAATTGCTTAGATGGGACATATTTGGACATAGCCCGGATCAAGAATGGTTCGAGGTGCTCGTAGTTCCCAATTGACAATGACTGTGACATGATGTTATCTAGAAGTTGTGAGTTCTTGCCTGGCCTCATGCAATCAGCACACAATGGTATTCATCATCCGGCGAAGATGATGAAGACCAACTCGATGGCCACAAGGTCTCGAGGTGGCTGCACATCCCTAACTACTGTCCGATGAACAGTTCTCATATCCTAATATTTCATCATCGCTATGTTATTTCTGCTTCTTATTGTCTATTCATTGGGATTTCGTTAACATGAAGCAGGAATAGAAGTTGAGAGAGGCAGGATGAAAAAGTCATCCTCGAAACTTCCTCGAAATTACTACTCTCACCTGTCATGATTGGCTTACTTGTTAAGAGTGTTCTAAATATAGTTAAAACAGATATTGTTGATTCATTTCTGACGGTTTAAATTTTACGGAGACAAGAGCTTGCCCCGCTGTATGAAACACGTTACTCGACAAAAGAGGCAGGTGCGGGTTTGTCAGAAACACTAATGACAGACATAACTAGCAGCCGATCGTAATTGGCATGAGGCTGAGGGTAGGTTAAGCGACAATCAAACCACTTTCATCTCCATTGTAGTATGTTCATGTTGTTTTCGCCTCATTTTCTTGTATGTTGCTGTCTCATGGGAACTTGAACTTTTGCACAATTATTATGAGTTCCTTTTTCTTTTTATAACAATTTGGAGAGGTCAAAGTCCTGGAAATTATCTCATGGAATCTGTTTAAACATGTTGCGAGAGCCAGACCCATGCTTTGCATGATATTAACACTAATACATAAATTTTAGAGAAAATTGTACAATCCATTCTAAATCATTTCAACGAGATACTACTTGTTGACACCTATTTTTTAATTTGCCCAAAATTAATTGCACAAAATTTAGGAATTAATTTTTTAGTTCCTAAAACAAAAAAATATTTCTATTTAAATGCATTGCATGTAGAAATTAGGCATATTTTGCATTAATAGGGCCTATTTTTATTTTTATTTTTACTTAAAAAAATTTCAAAATTTCAAAAAAAAATTTAATTAATTAATTAATTGATTAGTTAATTTAAAAAAAAATCGAGTCGGGCCGGGTCGGGGCCGAGCCAACCCGGCCCGTTCCTTTTTCCTCCCCGTGCGGCCAAGCTCCCCCCCCGCGCGGCCCAGCTCCTCCTTCCTCTTCCCTTTTCTTTTTTCCCCCCACGGGCCCAGCCCGCTTTTCTTTCTTTTTTCTTTTCTTCCGCGCGAGCTGGGCTCGGCCCAGCCCAGTTCCCTTCTCCTTCCTTCTTCCCCCCCGTCGCTCTCGTTCCCCTGTTTGCCTCTGTTCACCGACCGAAGCATGACGCACGGCGGCGCCGCTCATCATCGTCGTCATCCGGTCAGAGGAGTCCCGGATGAGCACGCCAGTGGGACTGGCCTTAATGGCCAGTCCCATCCCCCCAGTTTTCCAGGGGCCCTTATCCCCTTCTCCCTCTCGGCTCCCTGTGCTCCCCTCTGCGTCTCGGACAGGTGCCCCCTCTGCACCGGCCTATGGCCGCGGAATTCGTGGAGCCTAGGCCGGTGCAGGCCGTCGTCAGCCGACGTGGGGGAAGCACAGGATCGTCGTCGCCGGCTATATATAGCCAGAGAGAGAGAGAGAGGTCCGATCGGCCATTTTCCAGAAAAAGAGTGATAGAGAGAGAGAACAAGAGGGAGATCAGAGAGAGAGAACGCAGAGAGAGAAGAAGCAGACCGGGAGTTCGCCTGAGCCGTCTGCAGCGCCGCCGTCACCCGCCAGACCAGCCAGAAGTCCCCCGACGCGCCGCCGACAGGTGAGCTTCCCCCGGTCCCTGTTTTGCTCTGTTTTCCGGCACGGTTAGGCCGGGACTCGTGCCGGCCGAGTCGCGTGATTCTCGGCCCATGCCGTCACCGTTCCCGGTCCCCACTCGCAGTTGAACGTCAGCCGCAGCCGTCGGAGCCGACCGTGCCGCCGGAGGAGGTCGAAATCCGCTGATTTCCACCGCGCCCGCCTGGTGTTCGACACAATGCCCCAGAGAAGTTGATTCTGATTTGGCTCGCCGGCCGGCGAACCGACGGCCAAACGGCGAACCAGGCTGTCGGCGACGTTGTTGACGGCCCTAGAGGCCGTTCCAGCCGGCGGTGTCGGCCTGGGTCAGCCGGTGGACGGCCGATTTTGGCCCCGCCGGTGCCCTCTCTCCGCGGGTCTGCGAATCGGGTCGGATTCGACCCGAATCAGCAGATCCGACCCGGGTCAACTCCCGGGTCAAATCCGTTGACTCGGGTCGATTCTGACCGACCCGAATCAGTCGACTCGACCCGGTCAACGACCGGGTCGGGTCCGTTGACTCGGGTCGGTCTCGTCCGACCCGGATCAGCCGATCCGACCCGGGTCAACGATCGGGTCGGGTCCGTTGACCCGGTCGGACCCGACCCGACCGGTTTTAGTATATTATATTATATTTTATTTTATTAAAAAATAATAAAAATTTAAAAAAATTTATTTTCCTTTTTCTTTTCCATTTTTTAAAAAAAATATATATTTAAATTAATTAAAAAATTTCAAAAAAAAGTATTTTATTTCTATTTTATTTTTTTAAAAAAAATTCCGAAATTTTTTTTTTCTTCATGTATGACTTATCTGAGTGTTTTAATCCTTCATAATTATGCATGTGTTGTTTTATTTAAATTCAACAAGCCTGAAGTCACGCGGTGGTATTTTTGCATGTTTTATTTTCATTACCGTTGCGTTGTTATTATACATGTTTTAATATAATTGCATGAAGTGCTGCGTTTTGAATGACATCTGGCTTAGTTAGGGCTAGAACCATAGGTTGCATGACTGCTAATCGTTTTTTATTATGCACTCTCCTGAACACCTTACATGTTAGGAGAAAGGTCCTAAAATCAATCCAAATTGCCTGATAAATATTTTAAAAAAAAATCAGCAGGGTAGAAAGGTACCGAAAGGGCATTAGTTATCCAACTAATGTAATCATGTCCCCGAATTCAGTTAATCTCTGGTTCGCAGGAATAGGGTGATTCTCCCATCATCTTATTTGGGTTTCTAATCGACCCACCCCAAATCGATTAGTGGCGACTCATTGGTATAAACTATTTGCATGTTAAATATTTAAACCTTAAGTCGCGATATGGTATGGGCTTGGGAGAGCCCGAGTTAAGTCCTAAACCTAGACTTAGAACGTACCAGGCGAGCCCTCCTGCTTTTTGCATGTTGTCCAAAAAAGGGCTTGGGAGTTCGGTCGCGACAGACTGGCGACTCCGCTGGGGACTATATTTTAAAAGTGGACTTAAGCCAAAATTTCTACCCTGTTCAAAATAATTTTTGTTTGGCAGCAAGGACTCCAGGTATGACCCTGACAGTAAGGTGTTATTTGTTCTTGCAGGTTCAAATTGATTGTTTATAAATTTTTGTGCATGCTTTAATGATTTAGCACTACACTATTGCACACACAACCACGCTGCCGGACCTGGGCCGCAATAGGACATTTTAGGATGGTGTTAAGAAAGATACGACCTTGAACGCGAGCCAGCAATGTAGAGGTTGCCTTTCTTCTCCCCGAAATTCATTTCTAAAAAAAAATCGTAAAGAAATATCTTTAGCCGCTAATCGCGTGACTATAAGATATTCCTTTCGATTTGGCCGAGATTAAAAGGACTTGACACCAACGCGAGGCTGCGATGGTCAGGCACCCTTTTAATTTCACTTTGCTAAGCCAGTCTAGATAGAAATCGAACCTCACTCCTCATGTGTTTGTCTTTGTGATTGTCATGGTTCAAGGAAAGGTATATATTCTATCACTTTTCATTTTTATTATACAGCCTGCTTATTCAATTGATTTATTGCTGTTAAACCACTCGTTGATTGCAGTCTATAGTCAAGGAATATGTTTATTGCGGAGCTTGTCCATGAAAATAAGCAGCTCCAAGAAACTGTAGATTCCCCATTGTCTATGGAATGAGCACCCAGGAGGGGCGCCCTTTTTGTTAAAACCTCTGTCTTTTATATTTCCTAGTAATTATGTTCAGGGGTTTTGGTTTTCTTCCTTAAAAGTATTTTTGGGTTGTACTAATTGTAATATGACTCGGGCCGTTTTTTTTATGCTTTAAATAAAATTTTTTTGCTCCTTAGTGACACCACCGCGGCCTTTGGCCCAGTGGTATCCGGGGATGAGGCGTAACGGTCCGAGGCGACCGGGGTTCGAACCCCGGGGACGCCGCCTGTAATGTTGATATTAATAAAAACCCTTTTTTCTTCTTTTTTTCTTTGCGAATAGATAAATTATACAACAATAATATGACCCGGTCATAAAATATTTTTTTATTGGACATTATACTCATTTATTTCAACGTTTTCTCAGGTAATTATAAAAATGGCCGAAGAAAACGTCCGTCTCAATAATATGGAGGATGAGATGAAGCTAGTCCTCAACGCAATCCAAAATCTCACGAAGCAGGTGGAATCCATTCAGGGCAAACTCACGCCCACGCCTACAGCAGTTGAAGTGATGTTACCACCACCGTCTACTGGAAAAGATAAAGCATCCGCCAGTGACATTAAAATGTCTCCGCTAGAAGATGATCCGCTTCCCCTTGCTGTTAGGAAGCCTGAACCTGAAGTTGCACCAATGACAGAGCATGACAAACGCCATGCAAAAGTCGAAGAGATGTTGAAACAGCTCCAGGGTCCGCAAAATGCTGTCCCACTTGACCTGTCTATATATAAACGAGTCAAAGTACCAGAGAAATTCAAGATGCCGGAATTCGAGAAGTATGATGGTACCTCATGCCCCAGGCATCATCTGCACATGTATCATGTGCGGATGACCCAATACGTTGATAATGAACTCCTCATGATTCAGACTTTTCAAACGAGTTTGACAGGACCAGCCCTGACATGGTATATGTCGAAAGATGTGGATGCTTTTAAGTCCTGGGATGATGCCGCTGATGCATTCCTCAAGCAATATCAATTCAACCTCGATGTCACCTTTACTCGTGATGATCTGGAAAGTGCTGAGAAAAAGAAGAGTGATTCCTTCAAGGAGTACGCCACCAGATGGAGAAACTTGGCCGCCCAGGTTACCCCACAACTCACTGATCAGGAACAAGTGAAGTTGTTCATAAAATCGCTTCCGTACAAATACAGACACCGACTGGTTGGTGCCACTGCTGAATCCCTTAATCGTCTCGTTCCTGTGGGCGAACGAATTGAAATGGGACTGCGTGAGGGATGGTTCACAGACCCCACTTCCACAAGTAAGAAACTCGGCATGAAGAAGGAGAAAGAACCCCTGACAGATGTGGATGTTGCCTACACCCAAACTGTTCATCATTCCCCAATGATTTATTTGAGCAGTGGACAGAAATCGGTCTCAGGCCGCCAGCCGCCCCAAAGGCGAAATAATAAAAAGAAATTCACGCCACTCCCTTTGCCTATGTCTCAGATCCTGCCTATTCTTCTGGAAAAGAGGTTGCTTGCTAAAGAGCCAAAGCGTGAAAATTCTGAGTATTTCCCCAACTATGACCCCTCCAAGGCGTGTGATTATCATTTGGGTGAAATGAGACATTCCGTCGATGACTGTGTAGTCCTGAAAAATAAGGTCCAGAAATTATTGGATGCAAAGATGTTTTCATTCCGCAACGCACCATCCAAGCAAGCAGAAGGCCCATATGTCGTCATTGAGTAAACTGAAGACTCAATTTTCCTTCCTTAGAATAGAGGCATATTTAATAGTTTGAATACTCCTATGTGGGAGCTTTTCTTGCTTTCTAAAGTCTTAGCTATTTTCTAAGATTCCCAGCTTTCGAAATTTTTAATTATGCTTGGAATTTCAGTACTGCAATTTCCATTCCAACAAATGTAATTCGCTTAAATTATTCAAAAGAATTACAAATGTTTTGTTTTGAGGGCCTGAGGAAGTATCCCAAACCGGCCCGTTGATGATATCCAGCCATGTAAAAGAATGTGTTCTGAGGCCCGGGCTTCCTCATGCTTCCTTGTTTCTAAACTTTTGAAAATAAAACAAACATTTTGTCATTTTTCAAAAGAACAAAAAAAGAATAGTGGTGGAAAAACGTGCATACTCATAGCCTTGTTTGTTTTTCTAACACGCTCACTTTGTGTCTCAGAACATACTCCTTTTTAATTTGTTATTACAAAGGAGACATTTGGAAATGGCACAAACTGAAGAACACTGGTAATGCTACCAGACCAACTCATTTGACAGGGGCAGCCCGAGCAAAGATCAGCCAACCTTCAAAATGAAATGTGGGGCAAATCTCATTACTTCTGGTGTGAGATATCAACTCCAGAAAGTCTGAGGAAGTGCTGAGCATTCCTTGACATGATGATGAGCGAAATATCATTTCGTACAAAAGTCGGGGACAGATCAAGAAAAGATTACCCCTTTGAAAGAAAAATGTATGTCTTATTCCTTAACAAATTTTGGAAATGACATTCCATCCCTTTTGCAGATAATGGACTAGGGAACATGCTAGACTCCGACGCGCTAGCGAGCTGAATAAAGCACCAATGTTGGGACCTCTCAAATGAAGCATGACGAAGAAGTGCTTAATTGGAAGAGTAGACTAGGGGGCATGCAATCCTCCAGTCCATCAAAAAGGGTGTATTTCGTTCCTAAAGTTCATCCACTTTAGAATAGAAATGACACATTCTTTCCTTTTACGTAGGACAAATTTAAATAAAGATTCTGTGCAAGCAGCTGGAAAGGACATTGCATATGACAAGATAGAGTCAATTCTAGTCCCACCAATCATGGATGTCTCGACGTCAGTCATGCACACATCGGTCAAAGATCTTTAAAGTAGAGATTAGCTTTGCTGCGAAGATCCCCATGCAAGCAATTGCACATACCATGTGTATATCGAGAATCAGAGGATTCTCGAGAAATGCCTCAGCATGCCAGAACCGCGTTGGCACAGCATACGCTGACAATAGGACTTTCCGATTGGAGGCACCCCTAATTATAGAGGATCTCATTCGAGCTTCAAGACCAAGAACATGGAGAAGCAGACTGAGACAGAGAAGGCTGAACAGAGTAAAGAGGATAAAAGACTCTGCTAGCTTTGAAGGCAAAGTGGAACATGGGTAATCTGTATCGTTCTCAATTTACCCTCAATCATCTCACTTCTAACATAAGCTCATGTTTTTGTCAGAAGAGAATCATCAACATCCGAGAAAACTCAAGAAGTTGTCAGTTGAATCTCCAATGAATGGAATCGCGAAGGGTAATGTTGTATCGTTTCCAATTCCTATCCCTTAAAAAGCTATTCATTAACATGATCTTTCTTATTACCTTGCAGGTATGCCTCACTGTCACAACACAGGTAAGTATCTCTTTCCCTAAAAACTCTTCTCGTAAGAGTACAAAGAAACGGAGAAAGAGGAAGCATATTAAAGCAAATGAATGCTTAACATTTCTACGAGTGCATCGCATGTCTTTTGAAAGGTAATTTTGCATGGTAATTTTACCTGTTTAATTCACCAATTCCTTGGGAAAATCGTGACAATTCGACGAATGGTGTCGAACTGCTCCGATGTTTTGAACGAGGTGTGTCAGAAGGATGAGAGGCAACCCTTAATCTATACACACGTTCTCAAGTACTAAACCCTTGCAAGATGAGTGAAAATGTTTCATTTCTACAAGGTGAAGGGATTTCTCGCATAAGGTACGGCGGTCAAAATGACGAGAGGCAATTCATTTCTTTGCCCCATACACTGCCATTAATCATTTTCTTAACCCTTTTGAGCTCACACACTCGAAGGTTCCTTTCAAATTATCCCCGTCAAGAACCACCCCACATTGGGGCAGCTTGAGGTAAACCAGCATTACAGGGAGGACTCAAATTTAGAGGGGACAAGAAGAGTCCCCCTCACTTTTGATCACCACCCCCATGGCTTCGACCTCCTTGTTGTCACGAAGTCGGTGATCCTCGATAGAGTCTTCCAAGGCAAGCACACCATCAACGGCCGGACAGTCGAGGCTAAGAAGGCTTTGTCAAGAGAGAAGCAGTAAACTAATGACTATTCCAAATGTCAATATCTTATTGATAACAATGATGTTTTCATTAAGCAGGACAAGAAGGATGAGGAGTTTGTAATATCTAAAATTTTCTATGATCATCAGCTGCAACAGCTCACACGAAGTGAGAAGGATGAATAGAAATTTCCTTGCTCTCACTTGCATTAATCTTTGAGTGTTTTTATTACAGATGAACTCTCATGATAATTTAAGTGCCCTAGGATGACGAAGAGCCGTTTTTCTTCTACCCCATACACTTATATCCCTTGCTAGCCCAATTGAGCCGACAATTTCATTTCATATGAACCCAATTGGTGATCATCCCCCACACCGGGGCAAGGCAAAAGTCACCACAGTTTGAGCATCACGGTCTCAAGTACTGAATGAAGATGAAGACTCCAAGAGCCTAAAAACATTGTTCTGTTCAACTTTGTTTAGGCTAGTCATGACAACATCAAAAGAACAGCAAAAAAAATGCTGAAAACTGGGGGCATGAAAAAGCAGTGTGCCTGGTAAAAGCAAGGCCAATGCCCATAAATGGAGATCTATGGGCGTGATGAAAGCGCTCTCAAATATCTCAAAGACATTAAGTGGTGTAGAATAGACAACCCCAAAAGTTTCAAACTTGAGTTCTTCTTTGATATAAATTCTTACTTTAAGAACTCTGTCTTGATAAAGATCTGCCACATAATAAAGAAAGACGAACCTATTCTTGAGAAAGCATTTGGGACAGAGATAGAATGGTATCCAGGAAAATGCTTGACGCAAAAACTCCTCAAGAAAAAGTTGTCAAAGAAGCTAAAACACAGGATTACCTAGAGAGTCTTCCAAAAGGATCCTGACGGCGGATAAGAAGACCGGTGACAATGCTAGATGATCACCAATTCTTACCCTCACACACATTTTTGAGCCTAACGATCATTTCGTTCCTCAACTCGTAAACCAAGCCCATGTTACATCCCTCATGAAGTCTCTTCTGACTGGGGCATTTGAATTAACACGGGATTTCAAATGTTTATAAACAACGCTCGAGGAAGTGCGAGCAAGACTGTTTTCTATCTCTTTTGCAGGGTTCTTGACTTGTAAACCTGGAGATAATTGCAGAATATTTTCTTTCATGACCTCGACTCGGACAGTCTCCTTTGTTAAGCCATTGACCAAGCCTGCATTACGACCCTGAAGAAGACCTCTCAGATTGACAGCGTCGTACCGCTTACGAGAAAACTCAGACCCTTGTTGATGTGATAGCGGTCAGATTGAGTGTTTTCAATTTTCCCACATTAATGGACGGGACAAACAACCCTTTTCAATGAGAGCGAGTGGAAAGTCCTTTCTGACTGAAGGTCCCTCGTTCATCATCTCGAGAAAGTCCACCTTGCGAAAAAGTTGTCTTGATTGACCCTCGGTGGATTTTTGGTGATGCAAACATGGTAAAATCGTCATGCATGAACATTCAAATGCACACTCTGGAATAGCCCAGCTTGTCTATCCTTGATGAATGCATGCATGTTTGTGTTAATCATCTTTGACAGTCCAGAGTTTTAATCCCCAGTGATAGAATACAAAATTTCGGGCACTAGAAAAGCCCTCATTATCATCCTAAGAGAGATGCCCTGAAAAATGTTGGTTATTCAGCAGATGATACATCAAACCTCCGGGAATGCGCCCAGGTAAGTACATTCTACCCTTACCCGATCTCAAAATCAACAGATTTCTTTTCAAACTACCCAGAAGGTAAACCTAGTGTTCCTTTGAAAAAGAAAAGCATCTTGACTAGCTGGTCAAGATATTTCGTATGACATTCTAGAATAGCCTCAGTTGTCTATTTCTCCGATGAATGCAAATGTATTTGCACAAAAAAAAAACTTGTCTGACGGGAGACATGCCTTTAAGAGGCAGGAACGTATCCAGGTAAGTATATTCTACCCATGCCTGGTTCCAAAAATCCATGTACCTACAATTGTTATGGTACCCTTTGAACATTGGACTGACCCCTCTGTTCACCCTTTTGAGCACGGAACTGACTCCCTCTGTTCACATCAAATCCTTAGGCGAGGACCCCGAGGTACTCATCGTTTGAGCTTTCCAAGACCTGATAGCGAGGACCCAGCAGGCAAACCATCAAATCCTTGGGCGAGGACCCCGAGGTGCTCATCGTTTGAGCTTTCCAAGACCTGATGACGAGGACCCACCAGGCAAATCATCAAATCCTTGAGCGAGGACCCCGAGGCGCTCATCGTTTGAGCTTTCCAAGACCTGATGGCGAGGACCCACCAGGAAAACCATTAAATCCTCGGGCGAGGACCCCGAGGTGCTCATCGTTTGAGCTTTCCAAGACCTCATGGCGAGGACCCACCAGGCAAACCATCAAATCCTCGGGCGAGGACCCCGAGGTGTTCATCGTTTGAGCTTTCCAAGACCTGATGGCGAGGACCCACCAAGCAAACCATCAAATCCTTGGGCGAAGACCCCGAGGTGCTCATCGTTTGAGCTTTTCCAAGACCTGATGGCGAGGACCCACCAGGCAAACCATCAAATCCTTGGGCGAGGACCCCGAGGTGCTCATCGTTTGAGCTTTCCAAGACCTGCTGGCAAGGACCCACCAGGCAAACCATCAAATCCTCGGGTGAGGATCCCCAAATACTTTCACCAAACAAAATTCAGTCAGTCAAGGCGACCGAAGAAAGGTTCGGGTCCTAGACAAACCATTTCCCCCGTCAAGGCGACCGAAGAAAGGTTCGGGTCCTCTACACACAATATCAATTATCTGGAATTACTCTACCCTTCGGCAAGGTAAGTAGCCCCAGGTATGTTTTTATTTGCTTTAACATGCATCATCTTATCACATCATAAAAATGAGACCCACAGTCTCGCCAAAAATAGCATTCATTGAGCATGCATGGGCAAAATTTAGGTGTCATTTTGTCTTTGAACGTAATCTCTACGAGCTCAACCTCTGCGAGCTCACCTTCAAAGAGGGTGGCAGCTGTTGACACCTATTTTTTAATTTGCCCAAAATTAATTGCACAAAATTTAGGAATTAATTTTTTAGTTCCTAAAACAAAAAATATTTCTATTTAAATGCATTGCATGTAGAAAATAGGCATATTTTGCATTAATAGGGCCTATTTTTATTTAAAAAAAAATTTCAAAATTTCAAAAAAAAATTTAATTAATTAATTAATTAATTAGTTAATTAAAAAAAAATCGAGTCGGGCCGGGTCGGGGCCGAGCCAACCCGGCCCGTTCCTTTTTCCTCCCCGCGCGGCCCAGCTCCTCCTTCCTCTTCCCTTTTCTTTTTTCCCCCCACGGGCCCAACCCGCTTTTCTTTCTTTTTTCTTTTCTTCCGCGCGAGCTGGGCTCGGCCCGGCCCAGTTCCCTTCTCCTTCCTGCTTCCCCCCCGTCGCTCTCGTTCCCCTGTTTGCCTCTGTTCACCTACCGAAGCATGACGCACGGCGGCGCCGCTCATCATCATCGTCATCCGGTCAGAGGAGTCCCGGATGAGCACGCCAGTGGGACTAGCCTTAATGGCCAGTCCCATCCCCCCGGTTTTCCCGGGGCCCTTATCCCCTTCTCCCTCTCGGCTCCCTGTGCTCCCCTCTGCGTCCCGGATAGGTACCCCCTCTGCACCGGCCTATGGCCGCGGAATTCGCGGAGCCTAGGCCGGTGCAGGCCGTCGTCAGCCGACGTGGGGGAAGCACAGGATCGTCGTCGCCGGCTATATATAGCCAGAGAGAGAGAGAGAGGTCCGGTCGGTCATTTTCCAGAAAAAAGAGTGACAGACAGAGAGAACAAGAAGGAGAACAGAGAGAGAGAACGCAGAGAGAGAGGAAGCAGACCGGGAGTTCGCCTGAGCCGTCTACAGCGCCGCCGTCACCCGCCAGACCAGCCAGAAGCCCCCCGACGCGCCGCCGACAGGTGAGCTTCCCCCGGTCCCTGTTTTGCTCTGTTTTCCGGCACGGTTAGGCCGGGACTCGTGCCGGCCGAGTCGCGTGATTCCCGGCCCATGCCGTCGCCGTTCCCGGTCCCCACTCGCAGTTGAACGTCAACCGCAGCCGTCGGAGCCGACTGTGCCGCCGGAGGAGGTCGAAATCGGCTGATTTCCACCGCGCCCGCCAGGTGTACGACACAATGCCCCAGAGAAGCCGATTCTGATTTGGCTCGGCGGCCGGCGAACCGACGGCCAGACGGCGAACTAGGCTGTCGGCGACGTTGTTGACGGCCCTAGAGGCCGTTCCAGCCGGCGGTGCCGGCCTGGGTCAGCCGGTGGACGGCCGATTTTGGCCCCGCCGGCGCCCTCTCTTCGCGGGTCTGCGAATTCGGTCGGATTCGACCCGAATCAGCAGATCTGACTCGGGTCAACTCCCGGGTCGGATCTGTTGACTCGGGTCGATTCTGACCTACCCGAATCAGTCGACCCGACCCGATCAACGACCGAGTCGGGTCGGTCTCGTCCGACCCGGATCAGCCGATCCGACCCGGGTCAACGATCGGGTCGGGTCCGTTGACCCGGTCGGACCCGACCCGACCGGTTTTAGTATATTATATTATATTATATTATATTAAAAAAATAATAAAAAATTTAAAAAAAAATTTCTTTTCCTTTTTTCTTTTCCATTTTTTAAAAAAATATATATTTAAATTAATTAAAAAAATTTCAAAAAAAAAGTATTTTATTTCTATTTTATTTTTTTTAAAAAAAAATTCTGAAATTTTTTTTTCTTCATGTATGACTTATCTGAGTGTTTTAATCCTTCATAATTATGCATGTGTTGTTTTATTTAAATTCAACAAGCCTGAAGTCGCGCGGTGGTATTTTTGCATGTTTTATTTTCATTACCGTTGCGTTTTTTATTATGCATGTTTTAATACAATTGCATGAACTGCTGCGTTTTGAATGTCATCTGGCTTAGTTAGGGTTAGAACCATAGGTTGCATGACTGCTAATCGTTTTTTATTATGCACTCGCCTGAACACTTTACATGTTAGGAGAAATGTCCTAAAATCAATCCAAATTGCCTGATAAATGTTTTCAAAAAAAATGAGCAGGGTAGAAAGGTACCGAAATGGCATTAGTTATCCAACTAATGTAATCAAGTCCCCGAATTCATTTAATCTCTGGTTCGCAGGAATATGGTGATTCTCCCATCATCTTATTTGGGTTTCTAATCGACCCACCCCAAATCGATTAGTGGCGACTCATTGGTATAAACTATTTGCATGTTAAATATTTAAACCTTAAATCGCGATATGGTATGGGCTTGGAAGAGCCCGAGTTAAGTCCTAAACCTACACTTAGGACGTACCAGGCGAGCCCCCCTGCTTTTTGCATGTTGTCCAAAAAAGGGCTCGGGAGTTCGGTCGCGACACTACTTTTTGAACTCTTTCAAAAAGAAATTTATTGCAAATATATTTGTCATGTAGCCTTCGATAGGGTAGAAACATCTATATTGGCTACTTATAGATTCTTGTTCAAGCCGATCTTGAGTAGTAGCGAAAAAAGTTTTATGGTCATTTTTCATGATGTTATGCGGGGATTTCTTTTTTTTTTTAATGGAAAATTCTTCGCAAGCAATTCCGTCTTCCACAATAGAATCCGATAAGATTTTCGGTAGGTATTTACATAATTTTTTTCTCTTTGAATAAATAATACTCGAAATAATGAATCACCATTGATATCGATCCTTTTGAGATCTCCAAATGTTTAACATGTTCTCTATTCAATCAATCTCCTTCATCTTGTTACTACATATATTCTTGGTACACATATTTTCTTTATAGTTTGAAAATATCAATCTTCGAATGATTCGATCATATATGATGGAGTTGGGAAAACTTATAGATAACCCATCTATAGGCAATAGTAAAGGGGCCGAGGTCCAGCTATGTCAACATATCTCAAATGATATCACTAGTAGTGAGTCTATTTGCCATATTTTACTTTTTTTCTTAATTTTTTGTTTTCAAATTGATTTATTATTTAAATATTTTCAGTTAATACTGAGTTGGATGTCATATGGTCATGTCAATCACTTTACATATCACTTCGTTAGGAAAGATAATCACATTTTGATAAAAGTGCATCATTTTCTAAAAAAAAAATCTTAAAAAATTTAAGAGTTATGTTATCTCTATTCTTGATTGAAGGAAACTTCTTTGACATAGCTCGAAAACAAACGCATTATGTTATTATAATCAAAATTCCGTGAAATGTTTTTAAATGCACAAAATCCAACGTGTTGGGATGACGTCGATATTAAAAAGTTGCCATGGAGTATTCTTAATCTTTGTTAGAAATTTGAAAGACGGCATCTTACCGGTACAATGTATCTTCTCAATCTGACAATTCCTGTCGGTGGGATGAGTGGCTTCCTCGTCACATCAACAGAAAAATCATTTCTAAATTGGGAAATGCTTTCACGACTTGACCCCGATTGTAAAGTCCGTGCAAAGTCTATAATTTTTCTTGACTAGACCAAGACTTCATTTCCTGCCAATTAACCTAGAAGAAGCAACAAAGCAACTTTTGTATAACATGATATGGCCAACATTGCACGCAATAATTGGAGAACGTGGGCACGTCAAATCACGCCTGTGTATGACGTAGTAAAGTAGCGTATCTTCTAACCCCATCATCACGTAAATTAATGGCATTTTCTTGACTTATTAACAGGTTTGAAGCCACCTATATAGGTTTTATTTTTAAGGCCGTTCGATGCATTGTTATGCTTAAGGCAAAATATATATGAAGGACACGTATGATATGAAATAAAAAATCAATAGAAAAAGACTAGTGAGGACGCTAGTCATCTTTGATTCTTGTCATTAGCCTTCACATGCCGTGATTTACGACGTCAAAGTTATCTTGCATACTAGACGCTGTGATTTAAAAAAGAATCTTTCTAACGTCTGAATTAAGCAATTGATCACTAAAACGACTTCTCAAAAGTTAATTAGTATATGAAAACACTAGTTATCTTCCTATGCATGTGATTTTTTATTTTTCGAATTGATTGTCTCGAGAAAGACACTTGCAGCTGCACGTACCGAATTCACGAGGAAATTGTAAAGCAATTGAACTTGAGGTGCAACGACAAGAGGCATCGCCTAATGAGGTAATTATGCATGCATCATGGGTTCATGCCAGAGGTGTCAGTGATAGCGACGTTATCGGATGCGAATGTTTTGTAATTGAGCTTTGATTACTTTTAAACGCGATTAGCAGCAGATGAAGGCGTGGACGGGCTGGTTGGGAAGCGCCCGTCAAAATCAATGTCTTCGTCATCAATTCACGAGCCATGGCATTGTCTTGTCTTTTGGACTGGTGTCATGTACATCTCCCGTTTTTATATCGAGGGGAAGTGATTTTCATGGGGCCTTCTGGGACAGCAGCTTTGTCCCATGTCCTAGTATCCACAAATATGTCTAATTTCTAGAAAGAAAAGACTGCTTAAACTTCTCGTGTGGCATGCATTGGGTCTCAAACCTGTGAGTCAAGTCTCGCTTCTTTCTGAACCTTCTGCTCAATATTGTTTTCAAACAAAGATTATGGCAGAAATTTTGGCGTGATCAATTCGGCTTTGTTCTCTTGGAAGCTCGCAATTGAAATTGACCTAATGACTAACATGACTATTTCAATCCGACGGTCGAGACAATGCATGGTGCTAAGAGAAAAATAAGGATAAATATTTGTATCGCTTGATAAGAGAAAACTATTATTTTTACCCATTTACACTTTGTGCAACAAAACGTAATACCATGCTTCAAAATTTTGAAAGAGTTTGCATTATATCCTAAGTTCCTAACTTACTCAATATGGAGATCTTTTTGTCAAAATTACTATTGGAACATGATTCCTAATCTTAAGAAAAGGATCTAAATTTTGAAAGAAGACAACTTGTATGCGACATTCCGAATTTCGGCCCATTTTTGGGATTTATAAAACGTGTAATTCGTCAGTGGGCTTATAATAAAATCTTTCCCGGGAACTGATCACTCTTGGTTATTGTTTTTAAAATTGAGATTTTGCTAGAATCGCATTCGATTAAATTTGGCCGCTATTTAGAGCCCAAACTTTGGTATTGAATTTTTCGAAGTTCCGGGACGAATTTAATTGGACGGTATCGATATTATTGTGGCTAGCCTCGATATTGCCCGGGATATGCGAAAAGTGAAATTTTGACCGGATGCGAATTTGGACTAATAGACCTCCCTCGTAGTGTATTTTAGTTAGTTTCTTCTGGCCCTTTTTCCTAATTATTAAATAGCATTTTTGTGAACCGTTAGATTGATTTTTGGGTTCGAATCGTGACCGTTAGATCGCGATCATTACTTTGACTCTCTCTCTCTCTCTCCCGCTCGCCGCTCTGCCGTGCACGTTTCCCCCCACCCCCATGCACACGTCCCCTCATGCATGTTCCCCCCTTTTTTCATTCAAACTCTCTCTCCTCTTTCTTCTTTTTCTCTTCTTCCCTTCTCTCTTTCTTCCTTCTTCTTTTCCTCTCCCTCCTTCTTCCCCAACGCCGCTGCTTCTGCTTCTTCCTCCGCCCGACCATCACCCGAGCTCGTCACCGCCCACCACCACCGTCGCCAGCCAGCTTGATTGCTGCGCTGCACCATCCGTCCAGCTGCCACCCCAACTGACTATTCTCTCCTTCTACTCCATGCGAGCAGCAACTTGCCGCTGCGTACGCCGCAGCCAGGCTCTGCCAAACTATTGGCCAGCTCGTTCGGCCACTCGCCTGGCGCCGCCGCCCCGCCAGCCACCACGCCGTGTCGCCCCGACCGCCGCCGGTTCGCCCCCTCCCTTAACCTCAGCTCTCCCCTTCTCGTCACCCTCGACCCAGCTGACCTTCCCCTCCCCTTTGGTGTCGTCGCCGCCGCGTTGTCGGGACCAGCTCGCTGCCGCGCCGCTGTCGTTCCTGCTGCTCTACGACGACATTGCTACCCCTTGCTCCGGTCGAGATAGTCGCCGAACTCACCACCGTCGCCGTTGCACCTGCTCATCATCGCTCGCCGCCATGCGCCGCCATCTCGGATGCCGTCGCCCCTTTCCTCAGCTCACCACCACCACCCCAACTTCCCCTCTCGAGCCGTCGTCGCCTTGGCCGCTACGGTGACGACGCAGCTGCCCCTGCTTCACCTTTCTTATTCTGGCCAAGCCTGTCGCTAAGCTCGTCACCGCTGGTCGTCGCTGCCCGCCGTCGTAGCTCGCTGCCGTCGCTGTTCGACCGTCGTCCCGATCAGCCCAGCTTGCCGGCAAGCCAGTCGGCCTGCCAGCTCGCCAGCCGAGCATGTCCAGCCATGCCCGAGCTCACCGGCCGAGAGTGCCTAGCCGTGCCTAAGCTCACCGACCGAGTGTGCCCAGCCGTGGCCGAACAGCCAACCAGCTCGCCCAAGCCGTACCCAAGCAGCCCTGACCGCTCGCCTGGCCGTGGCCAGTCGCCCGCCATGCCCGTCGTCGTGCCCTACCGCGGCTGAGCATTTTGCCCGTGGCCAAGCCCATGGCCATGGGCCTCGCCGAGAATTTTGCTCGTGTGCCGAGCAGTGGCCGAGCCCCGCGCCCTCGCCTGTGCCGAACCCAGCACTGTTCACCCCAGCCATTTTGAGCTCGAGTGAATTTTTTTCAGGCCAAAATCTAATAAGTGACTTCCTAATCCCTATTTAGTACAATGGGTATTTTTGGACTTATTTAGGGGTCAATTAGAATTGGTTTAGTAACTAAGTTAGGAAATAGATTAGTTGGTTAGAATGTGATTAGTACACGACTTTTGTGATAGGTGGTAGATTAAATTGTGGTGATTGCGTGGCTAATTATGGTGAGTTCAAGGATCGGATTGCCGTGGCGTGTGTGGCTGAAATTGATGATTGATTGTGGCCGACTTGAATGTTAGATTGGTGAGCTTGTGGTTTGGAATTGAGATGGTTTTGGGTGCATATTAGTGGCTAATGTTAGTGGGTCAATGATTGGCTTGTTGTGGCATTCGTTGGTGGATTTGATGTTTGTATGTGGTCGGCTTGAATGTCGGATTAGTGGGCTAGTGTGATGGGCTAGTGTGATGGGCTTGTGATGTGATTTGGATTCGTACAACGTGTTGAATGGCGAATTGTGATGTGGTGAGCATGCCTTGAGTTTGAATGGTACGACTTGTGAGAATGACGAATTGTGTTGTGGTGCATGTGCATGAGAAAAGCCCGGATTGATCGGAGGGCTGTCAACCTGAGGTGTGGTTATGCGGGTGTGGCGAGAAAGGCATGACTAGACCTGAGGTGTGGTTACGCGGGATGAAGCCCGGATTGATCAAAGGGCTAAGCCTGAGGCGCAGTGACGCGGGCAGTGAGATTGGGCCTGAGGCGCAGTGGCGCGGGTCGTGAGAAAGATATTCGGCCACACATGCGAATTGAGTGTGATTGAATTGGCTGGTTGAATGTGTGATTGAATTGGTTGGATTGATTGAGTGCAAGTGTGGTTGGTGTTTGAGTGATTGTGATATATTATTGAGTTATTATTATTGCATTATCATGTTTTGACTAATGTGCAGAGTTGATATACGTTCTGATGGCAAAGGTAAGTACAATGATGTGAGCTCGTTACGTTGTTGGCTAGATTGCATGTACGACTTATGTGGGTACGCATTGGCCTATGTGGGGTTTAGGGTATTGCTTATTGAGACTCGTTCTCATGGTTATTATATAACCATTTCAGACCCTCAACCCCGACTATGAATGGTCCGTCATAGCGTTTTGGGATCCCGAGGAAGGGCCGATGGAGCAAGACTCGAAGAGAAGCCCATGGAGTTGGTGGACCTTTTTGTATAGCTAGGCTAGTCTACCTGCCACATGTTCCTTTTTTTATGATTATGGTGGATCTAACCCTAGGAGCCTAATGCTTGAATTGTACGACTGAATGTTGTAAGTGATGGTCTTCTATTTTTAGGATGTTATTGGTTTGCGTTATTGTTACCCCTCTGTCATATTTTATTGTCTAAGTTGTTTTAAATTCGCTTCCGCTTGCATATTTGTGTGAGTATTTCTTTTGGGTCGGCGACGCATCCTAGGACATTACGTTCAATACGACCAGCAAAGGGGTGTCGTTAGTCCGTTGGGGTTCGGGGCGTGACATCTCCATTGATTTGGTATCAGAGCAAGATTAGCTCGATCCAAGATGGTCGAAGCCTGGAGTGATAAGGAACGATGACTTTGGGGTAGTTAGTTAGGAAAACTTGTAGCCCATGCGTTACCTAGACTGCTTGGTTGTGTTTGCTGAGTGATATTATGCACTAATACGTGAAATATAGGTGCGCCAGGACTTGAGGTTAGTGCACGATCCATGTTCTTTGTGATTGAGTGATGTTGTGATTGACTGCCTGCTTAATGAATTGTTGTGATTCACTGCCTAGGGCTTTAGGCTGGTATAGTTGGCCTAGGTCTTTAATTCTCGAAAGGAATTATAGCAGGTAAGTGGGTGGTGTGAATCTTGTGAGTATGAGTAGCCGAGGAAGAGGTCGAGGTCTTGTGGGTCCACAAGTTGGAGTTGCAGAGGATCCCAAATGGATGGGGTTTTGAGGGTACTCGAGGGAGTTGGAATTTTAATGGGAAGATAGACTGATGAACGAAATGCTATTGTTGCTACTGATGCTGAGGCCACTGTTGCCGCCACCAATAGAAGTAACGGGAATCGTGGGCATAATGGAAATATTGGGAATCAAGGTCAAGGGCAAGTTAATGCAGTCAGATAGATGCGTCAGCTGGTTGGAAAATATTTGAAATTGAAAACTCTGAAGTTCGATGGTAAAGGCGATCCTGAGGCTACATTACTTTGGATAGAGGAGGTACTCGGGTGCATTGATGAGGAGGAAGTGATCCTGACTATACATCAACTCTAAGGAAGTGCAAGTGATTGGTAAGAGGATCCCCGAAGTAGGATATTTCAAAGGGCATATTTCCAAACTGGGGTGTCGTTATCGAAGTACTTTCAGAGAGTGCGCAAGGACAGAAGATGACATAGTTTCTACGGCTTCGCTAAAATCGAATGTCAGGCGATCAGTACGAGGTCGAGCTTGTAAGGTTGTCTAAGTACGCACCAAGGATAGTTAAGGACCATGTGGATAGGACAAGGAGGTTCCAGGATGGATTGAAACTGAAACTCCGTAGTCAGTTAGTCCTCTTGAGTTTTAAAGGATTACAACGAGTTGTATGAGAGAGCTCGATGGTTGAAACGGATATGAGTGAAAGGGCTGCCGCTTCTGAATTGTGGTGCGCTCCGTCTAGGGACAATAGGAACTTTAGAAAGAAGCCTATGGCGGAGAAAATGAGACTTGTTCCTCCGATAAAGAAGAACTTTGGAAAGCCAAACTACTACTCCAACGTCACCTGACGGTCTTGTGGAAAGAGGCGCGGGAATAGCCCTTGCCTAGGGTGGACATGGAGCGTGTTTTGGATGTGGCCAACATAGTCACCAAGTGAGAAATTGCTGAGTCAACAAGTTAGATCACCGATGCAATTGCAGCAATCGCAGGTAGGATATTAAGTGGGAGCTGGCCTGTAGAATAATCAGAATCGGCTATGGACGTAAGAAAATATGTATGTTGTGATTGGAAAGAAATCAGAGGATTTGTCTTGAAAGCCTGGATGCATTAAGTGATGATAGCGGGTGCAATGAAAGAGGATTTTGAATTTATAGTTTGAATGGTTATGTATGATGTATAATTGCTTATAGTGGGTAAGCGCAATCGGTTTAAGGATTTCTAAATTACTGACGATATTCTTGGATGAGTTGGGAAGGACATGGGTTGCTTGGAAATTTCGGATTTTGTAAAGGACCAAGGCAATTGTTTTGAGAGACCATTGGATTGAAATTGGATGGGTTGAGCTTTATCTTCGAGGTATAAAAAGGTAACTATCTTGTGGTTAACTCGTTAGTTGAGGAACCAATGCTAAAGGACATAGCCGAGGTGTGTAATCTTCCCGAAGTTTTTTCTCAGGAATTGCCGGGATTGCCACTTAATAGGAGAGTGGAGGTTGTGGTTGAGTTGGCTCTAGGGATAACCGATCTTGGAAGCGCCCTATAAGATGTCACTGTCGTAATTGAAGGAATCGAAAGTCTAAATGCAGGAGTTATTAGATAAAGGCTTCATTCGTCTGAGTGAGTCTCCATGGGGAGCGCCAATTTTATTTGTGAAGAAGTAGGTTATGCATTGACT
The DNA here is from genome assembly GCA_031216235.1 of Syzygium jambos. NCBI lineage: Eukaryota > Viridiplantae > Streptophyta > Magnoliopsida > Myrtales > Myrtaceae > Syzygium > Syzygium jambos. The sequence goes on from CM062222.1 coordinate 13,543,531, forward strand.
ACAGACAGTTGAATCAGGTGACCATTAAGAATAAGTACCCACTACCAAGGATAGATGACCTATTTGATGAGCTGGAAGGAGCATTAATATTTTCTAAGATCGACTTGAAGACAGGTTACCATCAATTGAGGATTAAGAAGGACGATACACCAAAGATGGCATTTAGGACGAGGTATGGGCACTATGAGTTTATAGTAATGCCGTTCGGATTGACTAATGCCCCTGCAACCTTTATGGATCTAATGAATCGGGTATTCAAGGAATTTCTGAATCAGTTTATAATCGTGTTCATAGATGACATCTTGGTATACTCAAAGAGTTCCGCCGAGCACTAGTTACATTTGGAAAAGGTTCTACAGACTTAAAGGAACATGCACTTTACGCTAAGTTCAGTAAGTGTGAATTTTGGCTTCACCGAGTGGCATTCTTAGGACATGTGGTATCTGGAGAAGGAATCGTAGTAGATCCGGCAAAGATTGAAGCCGTCATGAATTGGCCAAGACCGACAACAGTAACCGAAGTTCGGAGCTTCTTGGGTCTGGTGGGTTATTATAGACGCTTCGTGGAAAGGTTTTCGGCATTAGCAATGCCGTTGATACGGTTACTAAAGAAAGAAACGAGATTCGAATGGACGAATAAGTGCGAAAGGAGCTTCTGAGAGTTAAAACAGAGGTTGACAACCACGCTAGTGTTAACAATCCCGTCAGGTCCGGGAGGATATGAGATTTATAGTGATGCGTTGATAAGAGGATTGGGATGCATGCTAATGCAACACGGAAGAGTAGTAGCATACGTATCGCGACAATTGAGACAGCACGAGTTGAATTATCCGACTTGCGACTTGAAATTGGCTGTGATTATTTTTGCTCTTAAGATTTGGAGACACTACTTGTGTGGGGAAAAATTTCAGATTTATACAGACTATCAAAGTTTAAGATACTTGTTCTCCTAAAAGGAATTAAACATGAGACAGCGCCATTGGATGTAACTCCTTAAGGACTACGACTGCGAGATTATGTATCATCTCGGAAAAGCTAACAAAGTAGCAGATGCACTAAGCTGGAAATCGAGCATCGCGCATATGATGGTCAAGGAATGGACTATGTTGGAGGGAGTTCGGGATTCGAAATTTAAGTTGGAAGTGAGTCAGGTCTCAAGTTTGCTTGCAGCATTAAGGATTGAGCCGGAAATCTAGACTAAGATCAAAGCCTTACAGTCGACGAACCCAGAGATTCAAAAGATTCTGAGTATGATGTCACAAAGAGGAAATTGGACTTTTAGGTATCCGAGGATGGGATTCTGAAATTCCGTAGACAGTTGTGTGTATACCCAGTGATACAAAACTTAAGGAGGAGATTTTGTTTGAAGCACACCGTAGTAATTATAGTATTCACCCGGGGTACTATGAAGATGTATCAGAACTTGCAACAATATTATTGGTGAAACGGTATAAAAGTGGATGTAGCCAAGCACGTAGCCAAGTGTTTAACATGTCAGCAAGTAAATGCACAATATTGCAAACCGGGTGGAATATTGCAACCATTGGAAATCCCCGAGTGGAAGTGGGAACACTTCACGATGGATTTTGTAATGGGATTACTGAGGAGCCAAAAGGGTCATGATTAGATTTGGGTGGTAGTCGATCGATTGACAAAGTCAGCACATTTTCTACCAGTGCGAAAGGACTTCGCCTTGGAAAGGTATACTGAGATTTACGTGAGACAAATAGTCCGTCTGCACGGAGTGCCAGTGACGATTACCTCAGACTGTGATCCTAAATTCACTGTCGCTTTTCGGAAAAGTCTTCATACGGTATCAGGAACAAAGTTACAATTTAGCATAGCCTATCACCTCCAAACGGATGGCCAGTCTGAAAAGACAATTCAGACTTTGGAGGATATGCTACTGACATATGTATTGAATTTTAAAGGTAGCTGAGAGGAACAGTTGCATTTGGTTAAATTTGCCTACAACAATAGCTATCAGCAGAGTATCAGAATGACACTGTTTGAAGTATTGTATGGCAGAGTTTGCAGAACATCGATTTGTTAGGACGAAATTGGCGAGAGGAGCATCATGGGTCCAGAGTTGGTTCAGCAGTCAGTTGAGATAGTCAAGGTTATCCAGGACAGACTTAAGACCGCTCAGAGCCGCCAAAAGAATTATGCGGATTGAAGACGTAGGCCTTTGGAGTTTCAAGTGGGGTACCATGTTTTCCTTAAAGTGTCGCCGATGAGAGGATTGTCACGGTTTGGCAAGAAAGGAAAATTGAGCCTGAGGTACGTGGGTCCATTCAAAGTCTTAGAGAGAATCGGCACTTTGGTCTATTGTCTCGCGCTACCATCAAATTTATCTCATGTTCACAATGTGTTCCACATGTCTATGCTAAGGAAGTATGAACCGGACCCGACCCACATGCTAAATTATGAAGAAATAGACGTGGACGACAGAGTGTCGTACATGGAAAAGTTAGTAAGAATTGAGGACAAAATAGAAAAAGTGTTGCGGAACAAGACGATTCTGATGGTCAAGGTGATTTGGAAGCACTATAGAACCGAAAGTGCGACGTGGGAAAGCGAAGAGTTGAGGCGACACCAACACCCCCATTTGTTTGAATAATTGGGTTGGATTGTAAATTTCAAGAACGAAATTTTTGTAAAGGAGAAAGAGCTGTGATATTCCAAATTTCGGCCCATTTTTGGGATTTATAAAACGTGTAATTCGTCAGTGCGCTTATAATAAAATCTTGCCCGGGAATTGATCACTCTCGGTTATTATTTTTAAAATTGAGATTTCACTATAATCGCACTCGATCGAATTTGGCCGTTATTTAGAGCCCAAACTTCGGTGTCGAATTTTTTAGAGTTCCGGGACGAATTTAATTGGACGGTGTCGATATTATTGTGGCCAGCCTCGATATTACGCGGGATATGTGAAAAGTAAAATTTTGACCGGGTGCGGATTTAGACTAGTAAACCTCCCTCGTAGTGTGTTTTAGTTAGTTTCTTCTAGCCTTTTTTCCTAATTATTAATTACGATTTTCGTGGACCGTTAGATTAATTTTTGGGTTCAAATCATAACCGTTGGATCGCGATCATTACTTTAACTCTCTCTCTCTCTCTCTCCGCTCTGCCGTGCACATTTCCCCCATGCATACATCTCCTCATGCACGTTTCCCCCTTTTTTCTGTCAGACTCTCTCTCCTCTTTCTTCTTTTTCTCTTCTTCCTTTCTCTCGTTCTTCCTTCTTCTCTTCCTCTCCCTCCTTCCCTGACGCCGCTACTTCTGCTTCTTCCTCCGCCTGACCGTCGCTCGAGCACGTCGCCGCCCATCGCTGCGCGCCGCTGCCAGCGCCAGCCAGCTCGACCGCCATGCCGCACCGTCCGTCTAGCTGCCACCCCAACCAACTGTTGTCTCCCTCTCCTCCGTGCGAGTAGCAGCTCGCTATTGCGTTCGCCGCAGCCAGGCTCCATCGAGCCGTTGGCCAGCTTGTCCGGCCACTTGCCTGGTGCCGTTGCCTTGCCAGCCACTGCGCCGTGTCGCCCCGACTGCCGCCGGTTCGCCCCCTCCCATCAGCCTCAGCTCTCTCTCTCTCTCGTCACCCCCGACTCGGCTGACCTTCCCCTCCCTTTCAATGCCGTCGCCGCCATGTCGTCGGGACCAGCTCGCCGCCGCGCCGCCGTCATCCTTGCTGCTCGACGACGACACTGCTGCCCCTCTACTTTGTCTGAGATAGTTGCCGAACTCACCACTGCCGCCGTCGCACCTGCTCGTCGCCGCTTACCGCCGCGCGCCGCCATCCTGGACGTCGTCGCCCCTATCCTTAACTCACCACCACCACGCCAACTTCCCCTCTCGAGCCGCCGTCGCCCTTGCCACTCTGGTGACGACGCGGCTGCCCTTGCTTCACCTTTCTTATTTTGGCCAAGCCCGTCGTTGAGCTCGTTGCCGCTGCCCGTCGCCGTAGCTTGCCGCCGTCACAGTCCGACTGTCGTCCCAGCCAGCCTAGCTCGCCAGCCAGCTAGCCGGCCATCCAGCTCGTTGACCGAGCGTGCCCGGCCGTGCCCGAGCTCACCGGCCAAGCGTGCCCATCCGTGGCCGAACAGCCAACCAGCTTGCCTAGGCCGTGGTCGAGCAGCCTTGACCACTTGCCTGGACGCAGCCTGTCACCCGCCGTGCCCATCACTGTGCCCTGCCGCGGCTGAGCATTTTGCCCGTACATGAGCCCATGGCCTTGGGCCGCACTGAGAATTTTGCCAGTGTGTCGAGCCGTGGCCGAGCCTCGCGCCCATCGCGCCCTCACTCATGCCGAACCCAGTGTCGCGACCTAAAAAAATCTTCGGCGTTTTCCGATCTTAGGCTAATGGATTGCTAGATTAATTAAATTAACTAACCTAGCTCGAGTTCTCCCAAACTCTACCAAATTGCAACTTTGGTCCAATTGTGAGCATGCAAATATTTTCAATGGGAGTCGCCACTAATCATTTAAGGTAGGTTGATTAGAAACCTAAATAAAATAGCGGGAGTACTATTTTATTTCTGCGAACCAGAAATTATGAATTCGAGGACTTGGTTACGCTAGATTCCCTAATGCCCTTTCGGTACCAATTTCAAGAAAAAATACTTAATTTGACAATTTTGATAAATCCTGACTTAGAGTTCAAAGGTGCAGAAATTTTTTATTTTCACTTATTTAAAGCTAACCTATATGTAATGACGTGTAAAAATTGACGTGCGATTAATGCAACCTAACATGCAAACTATATGTCATGCGACGACGTGACCTATTTCTAATGATGGGCATATTATTTTTTTTGTATTTTTTTAATGAAATTCGGAATTAAAAATGCCAATTATCTAAACATGCAATTTTAAACTAAAGAAATTAACCTATTCTAGAGTAATCTTTTGGTATTTTTTTTTCAAAATTCGAAATTAAAATCAAGTAAAAAAAATATAACCTCTAAATCTTTCGAATTAAGTTTCGATCTGAAGCCTGATAGATCGATCCTAAAATTCGAAATACCCGCTATGGAAATAACTCTATCTAAAGCCTGATAGATAGATTTATTTTCACGTGTGCGGTTGCGGATTAGGAAATTTTCCTAATCGATCACATCTTGAAAAATTTTGATATCTCAAATATTTTGGATATATTCAAAGGATTTTGAAAATTCTAAATTTTATCCAAATTTGATAAGATCAGATATCCAAGATTTCAAAAAAGAGGAAATAAATCCTAATTGAAATAATGCTTATTATCTAAATATGCAAGATTAGATATCAATAAGCACAAATTAGATAATAAAATATTCAAATCAAATTGGGATAAGATGATTACCTGATTTGCAGATTTCTTTCCTAATTTGAATTTGCAGCGGATCGGGATGGTGACCGGTGGTGCGTCAGGGGCGGCGGCGCGACGTAGGGAGCGGTGGCGATGATTGATGGTTAACGCTCGATTGGAGTCGCGGCGGTGCTTGATGATTACTGACTGAATTGTTGCAACGGTGGAAGCTTATCGAAAAAACCTAAAATAAAAGAGCCAAACACCACATAGAGTAATGCTTGTTGGATGATCTGCTGTGATTAGATCGAGAGCGTCAAAGACTCGTCAAGCAGCTGGAAGGCACTGGAACTTCGTCGGGCTGCTGCTGGGGCATCGGATGAGTATGCGTAAGAGCTGCCTCGCGATTGTGCAATTCACCAAGGCGGAGGAACGCGGATGGCGGGGCCGCGAGACGTGTGGACAGCCGCAAGGAATTGTGGACTCTGTGTTTCAGAATGAGCAGAACGTCCACTTTACCCTCCACCTCTCTTTCTCAGTAAATTTATCGTCGTCTTTCTTGTCTCTTCAGTGTGTAGACTTTGACCGAGAAAGAAAGTTATTGGTGGAGGTCTTCACCATGCCAAAATCTTGTGTGCCTTGCGTGACCAACAGGAAGGAAGAAAATCTTTTTTCTTGTGGTCGTCTTCTCTGTGAAGCCCTCAAAGGAATCGTCTCTTTCTCTCTTTGTTGTGTTACCCAGCTCTCACGACTCTCTCTCTCCCTCTCTTGCTCACGTGTTTCACTCTTGCTATGAGAAATTGTCTTCTGAAAATTATGAGAGTCCCCCTCGATTATGAAGCATAAACATGTATTTATAATGTAAACCTAAGTCAATTAGCCGGGCTTTCTAGTCCTAATGGGCTTAGGCTTGGGCTTAGGCTTTAATCATTTAATTTCAAGTGAGATGAATTAATGTGGGCTTTTATTTAATTAAGCTTGATGGGTTAATCTAAGCTCAAATTAAGACAACCAAGCTCTTTTACGTGTGATTTTCGGCCCTTACCTTCCGAGTGAGCCGAGTCTCATTCGGTACCCGAGCTCGATTTACGTGATGAATTTTAAGCTCGCTTGCCACTGCCGATCCGATGCGAAATGCAATTAATCTATATGAACCTAAACTATATGCTATGCAATTTTAATATTTTTGTTCAGGGGTTAAAAATTTAATCTCTAATTTTCTATGCAATTAACACTAAATGATGTGCCAAAATTTAGGTGTCAACACCCAGCATTATTCACCTGGGCCATTTTGAGCCCGAGTGGATTTTTCTCGGGCCAAAACTTAGTAAGTGACTTCCTAATCCCTATTTAGCACAATGGGTATTTTTGGACTTGTTTAAGGGTCAATTAGAATTGGTTTAGTGACTAAGTTAGGAAATAGATTAGTTGGTTAAAATGTGATTAGTACATGAATTTTGTGATAGGTGGTAGATTAAATTGTGGTGATTGCATGGCTAATTATGGTAAGTTAAAGGACAGGATTGCCGTGGCGTGTGTGGCTAAAATTGATGATTGATTGAGGCCGACTTGAATGTCGGATTGGTGAGCTCGTGGTTTGGAATTGAGATGGTTTTGGATGCATATTAGTGGCTAATGTTGGTGGGTCAATGATTGGCTTGTTGTGGCACTCTTAGGTAGATTTGATGTTCGTATGTGGTCGGCTTGAATGTCGGATTGGCGGGCTAGTGTGATGGGTTTGTGATGTGATTTGGATTCGTACGACGTGTTGAATGGCGAATTGTAATGTGGTGAGCATGCCTTGAGTTTGAATGGTAGGACTTGTGAGAATGACGAATTGTGTTGTGGTGCATGTGCATGATAAAAGCTCGGATTGATCGGAGGGCTACCAACCTGAGGCGTGGTTACGATGGTGTGGCGAGAAAGGCATGACTAGACTTGAAGTGTGGTTATGCGGGTCATTGGAAGGGAAAAAAATGTCCTGAGGCGTGGTTACGTGGGACGAAGCCAGATTGATCGAAGGGCTAAGCCTGAGGCGTAGTAGCGCGGGCTATGAGATTGAGCCTGAGGCGCAGTGGCGCGGGCAGTGAGATTGGACCTGAGACGCAATGGCGCGGGCAGTGAGAATGGACCTGAGGTGCAGTGGCGCGGGTCGTGAGAATGTTCAGCCACGCATGCGAATTGAGTATGATTGAATTGGCTGGTTGAATGTATGATTGAATTGGTTGGATTGATTGAGTGCAAGTGTGGTTGGTGTTTGAGTGATTGTGATATGTTATTGAGTTATTATTATTACATTATCACGTTTTGACTAACATGTAGAGTTGACATATGTTCTGATGGCAAAGGTAAGTACAATGATGTGAGCTCGTTATGTTGTTGGCTAGATTGCATGTACGACTTATGTGAGTACGCATTGGCCTATGTGGGATTTAGGGTATTGCTTATTAAAACTCGTTCTCATGGTTATTATATAACCATTTCAAGCCCTCAGCCCCGACTATGAATGATCCGTCACAGCGTTTTGGGATCCCGAGGAAGGGCCGATGGAGCAAGACTCGAAGAGAAGCCCATGGAGTTGGTGGACCTTTTTGTATAGCTAAGCTAGTCTACCTGCCACCTGTTCCTTTTTTATGATTATGGTGGATCTAACCCTAGGAGCCTAATGCCTGAATTGTACGACTGAATGTTGTAAGTGATGGTCTTCTATTTTTAGGATGTTATTGGTTTGCGTTATTGGGGGGAAGAACAGCTTTGGTGCCAAAACTTGTGTACGGAGGCTACTTTGGTGCCAAAAGTTTCAATCGGATCACTTAAGTGCTAAAAGTTGTGAAAAACGATCACTTAAGTGTCACTTCGCCGGAAATCCGACGTGGTATTTTTTTTATTAATTTCTCAAGCTGATGTGGCTCGCCGGAGGCTGATATGGCATTTTTTTCCTTTTCTTTCTTTTTTCATTTCTTTTCTTTTCTTTTCTTTTCTTTCTTTTTTCGTTTCTTTTCTTTTTTTTTTCTTTTCTTTCTTCTTATTTCCGATGGCCTGCGTCCGGCCACCGGCCATGGCCGTCCTCGCCGGGCGTCGCCTTCCTCCGGGCGAGGCTCGGCGAGGCAGCCGTGGCCTCGACGAGGGCCGGCCTCGTCGGATCTGGCGAGGCGAGCCCTCGCCGGGGCTCGCCCTGTCCAGGCGAGGGTCGAGGTCGCCTGGGCAGGGCGAGCCCCGGCGAGGGCTCGCCTCGCCAGATCCGGCGAGGCCGGCCCTCGCCGAGGCCACGGCTGCCTCGCCGGGGCGAACCTCGGCGAGGGGTCGCCTCGCCAGATTCGATGAGGCCGGCCCTGGCCGAGGCCACGGCGGCCTCGCCCGGAGGAAGGCGACGCCCGGCGAGGCCGGCATCCGGCCACCGGCCATGGTAGATGAAGAAGAAGACAGAAATGAAAAAAGAAAAGAAAGAAAAGAAAAAAGAAAAGAAAAAAAATATTTAAAAAATTGAATTATACACATGGAAATGCCATGTGTCATTAAAATTTAAATATAAAAGCCACATATTAAATTTGGTCGGAATTTCTCGCCGTTGACACTTAAGTGATCGTTTTTTCTCCGATTTGGCACTTAAGTGATTGCCGGCGTAAACTTTTGGCACTTAAGTGATCCAAATGAAACTTTTGGCATCAAAGTGGCCTCTGTACATAAGTTTTGGCACCAATGCTATTCTTCCCCCGCGTTATTGTTACCTCTCTGTCATATTTTATTGTCTGAGTTGTTTTAAATTCGCTTCCACTTGCATACTCGTGTGAGTGTTTCTTTTGGATCGGCGATGCGTCCTGAGACGTCACGTTCAATACGATCAACGAAGGGGTGTTGCGAGTCCGTTGGGGTTCGGGGCGTGACACTGTACCAAACTTCTCCATTATATTGATTTTTTTACTAAAAGATTATCTACTTTGAGGGTAATAAATCAAAATCTTTTTTATCATTAAATTGGAGTGCAATGCTCATTAAATCGGAGTGTGAGGCAAAAGTTTGGCTTAGGATGCGTTTATTTTACGGAATACTTTATGATAAAGGAACATGTTTTTTTTATGGAAACCATTTTTAAAGGAAAGAGTTCGTTTTTATTTGTTTGGTGGTTTAAAGAAAAAGATTTCCTTTTTGCCAAAAGGGGAAGTCACTTTCCCAATCTAAGTTTATTGTTTTCAGTTCATGAAAAACGTTTTTTGTAAATTGATTAGCTTTCCATCATTCAAACACCAGAAAATCACAAATTTTATCTCGATCAATTCCGCTTTGTTCTCTCATGAACATGTAGCTCGAAATTGACCTAATGACTGACATGATTATCTCAATATGACAGTTGAGATAATCCAGGGTGATCTTGCGATGAATAGATGCATGATGCTACAAGAAGGTAAATATTTGTATCGCTTGATAAGAAGAAAATACTATTTTTCCTCCTTTACACCTTGAAACTTATCATCTAGATAAGATAACTAGTCCTCAAGCAATTGCACGTTTAATCTTTACAATCTCTTATGCTCGGTATTCAAAAATAATACCATACTTTAAAATTTTATACGAGTTCGCATAATATCCTAACTTACTCATTAGGGATTTTCTAAATTATTATTGGAACGTAATCTCTAGTCTTAGAAAAAGGATCTAAATTTAGAAAGAAGATGACCTGTACCGAACTTCTTCTTTGCTATATTGATGGTTTTTTTTTCTGAAATATTATCTACTTTAGGGATAATGAATCAAAACCTTTATGTCATTAAATTGGAGCGCGAGGCCCATTAAATTGGAGCTTGAGGCTAAAGTTTGGCTTAATAATACCATAGATAGATTATGAAAGTATTGCGATCACATATAACCTATATATATATATATATATATATATATGGAGATCGCATGATATTCTATAAGCACATAGGCAGTTGGAGCATTGCGTTCATGCCCTTGAATTATCCAAAAAATAAAAGAAATTTTAATTTCAGTTCAAGGACTTCAAGCCAACTTAGAAATAAAAAAAGAAAATTTTAATAAAAAGGCTTACTTACCAATACATCTGTCAAAATGGGTCATAGATCTATTTATTAACCCATATATGATGAATTGAGTTGTTATATGAGTTAGTTGTATTTTGTTAATAAGTCATAAATGAGTTTAAACATAATATAAGTGTTAATGGGTCATAAATGAGTTTATAACTCACTTGGATCCAATCCACCTCTATGACTCTTTTTTTATCCTCTCTTCCCTTCATTAGATCTCCCACTCACTCACTCAATTTGAATACGAGTTATCATAGATTGGGTTAAATATGAAATTGTTTTAGCAAAGTGGGTTTGAATGGGTATGGATCAATAGATTTTAATTGCATAAAAATGGGTCAAAACGGGCCAAATGGGTTTATTTGGGTTGGACCATTTCGATCCGACCGTTTGACAGGTCTACTTACCAACTAAGAATTGTATAACTCCATTTGAGAAAATGTGTTTTTGAAAGGAAGAGCGGATGCATTAAGTTTTTTTTTTTTGGTCAGATACGCATGAAGTTAGACCTACCGACTTTTCGTGCCTTCTTTTTAATAATATCTGTCGGATAGCGGCCAGATTTTTCACACTGTGGTCAAACTTCAATGTATACATCCATCATTCAACTATTGCCGCCCATTAAATTAAGTTCGATTACGATTTCAAACTTCAACTCGTTCAGCTGATACTTTGTTTGATCCACAAATTTCTCCCACTTTTCCTTGGTTGGCTGCAACCCATTTGAAGATTTCCTGTTGTCCCAACGCATAATATACTAAAGATGAATTACCATGTTTATGGAAACAACCGTTTCACACCCTGAGTTTTATTACGAAGATCCATATTGCACGCAAAGTTTATTTTTTTAGCACTACTTCAAAATTTCCTGCTTCTAATACTTTCCAATAAAGAAAACCCTAATTTCGAGAAGCCCTAAAACGAGAGAGAGAGAGAGAGAGAGAGAGAGAGAGAGAGAGAGAGAGAGAGAGAGAGAGAGAGAGAGAGAGAGAGAGAGAGAGAGAGAGAGAGAGAGAGAGAGAGAGAGAGAGATTGGTTGTTGATACGCGTAATGTGATGGTGTGCATGAGGTCTGCCACCAAGGAAGAAACAAAAGAAGAAAGGAACTAGAGGAAGTGGAACTTCAACAAAAGGGGAAATGCAAATAAGATACTTTAGGTTTCACCCAAGTACCCATTTACATGTCTCAATATTTTGTATCGCACATATTTGCACTCTCACTATAGCAAAATGTGTATATACTTAGGCCATGCTTGTTTTGTGGAAAACATTTTTCTCATTTTCTGCCATTTGAATCACTTAGTAAGTGAACAGAAAATTTTTCCTAATAAATGGAAAGTCAATGCTTAAATTTAGGAAAATGAATTCCTTTTTAAAAAATTGGACATTATTTTTCAAAATATGATTAGATATCAGCACTTAGATCAGAAACTCTATGCTTAGGCACAAAAACTCTAACGCTCGTTCTTGAGCCTTTAGCAGCATGGCTAGAACTAGAGGTTAGGGCCAGGTCTATTAGGGTCCACCGAGGGCAAGCCTTGGTCCATCGAGGTAGGGCCCAAGACCCTAGTGTTCGTGCTCGGGACTCGGGTGCTCTTGGCCAGGATCCTAGCTGTTGTTCCCCGGTCCATCGAAGTCAAGCTCAGGTCGCTGGTGCTCGTGCCGGAGATGTCAGGCCCAATTACATCAAGGTCAAGTCTGGGTCCTTGGCTCCCAAGCTCAGGTCAATCGAGGCCGAGCTCGAGACACTCGTGGCCATGCTTGGGTCACTCGTGCTCGTGCTAGGGTCCCTGGCACCTGCGCCACAGTTTATCTATACTAGGCTAGGGTCCACTTATGTCAGGCTAGAGACCCCGGTGCTCGAGCCCGGGTCCTCAGCACATGGGCTCGTGTCCATCGAGGCTAGGCCCCGACACCCAAGCCTCGGTCCCCATCTCCCGAATCCATCGAGGTTGGGCCCAAGTCGTTGTCTCCTGCATTCGGGTCCATTGAGGCCTAGCCTAGGACCCCAACACTCGGGCTCGGGGCTAGGTCCTTAAGGCTTGTGCTCGGAACCACTAAAGTCAAGCTTGGGATCCTAGTGCCCATGCCCGTACCTAGTTGCCAAGGACCCAACCTCGATGGACCTGGGTGGGGGCATTGGATTCCCAGGCCAAACCTCAATGGACCCAAGAGCGAGCACTGGGGCTGTAAAAACTATATATCTTTGTGTTTGGAGAGGTTCAGGTATCAGTAGAAACCCCAACCAAACTGACCTATTGACACATCTACATAAAATACCAAGTTTATGAGAGGCTTAGTAACATTCTAATAAAATTAGTAAGTTGCCAATTTCTGTCGAAGAGCCATTTTCATTGAACTATGCCATTTGTTAAAACGAGGTATGCTTGTAACCATAATGAATTTACCAATACCCAATATATATGTGTAAATATTCAAACCTTTCTCAAAATTTACAAGGGTAGTTAGTAAGTTACCGAATTCTTTCAAATTTAATCAAGTGAGCTTAAAAATTTACTAGCATTTGGATGAATATACCAACCTCCATAAGAAAATAGTATGATACAAACCTTTTACAAACTCTACCAAGTTATAGTTTGTCTTGAAAAAAAAGTTGGAGGTTTTAAGGTTCGAAATTTAGAGTGGCATTGTTGCAAAAGATGAGAAGGATCTTCTTATAATTCCACAAATACAAATGAAATATGTCCTTCCTCCATTACATTTGATGAACACAATGAAGCCCCTCTTGCCCCTAGATATGAAAGATCTTGCGTATACAGTCATAAAAAATAAAATTCTCTAAATTTACGAGGTAAAGTGACGCCATTTATAAGTGGAGGATTTATTCTACATACTCACAACATGATTATGACATCATTTTGACGCTCAGCTCGCGTGGCCCCAGTTCGATGAGTCTTATGCCTTTTCTTTGGCCTTTTGGCAAAAATTCTCGAGTCTCTGAATCGAAAAAAACCGCTTTGAAATGACAGCGAAGCTGTCAACATCACTGCCCGGCATGTGTCGCGACCGACCTTCGATTTTTTTAAACATCAAAAAGGGGTCTTGCCTGGTACGCGCTAAATTTAAGTTCGGGACTTAATTCGGGCTCTCCTAAGCTCATACCATATCGCGACTTAAGATTTAGGTTTTTAACCTGCTGGTGGTTTTATCTAGAAGTCACCACTAATTAGTTTGGGGTGGATCGATTAAAAACCTAAGTAAGGTGATGGGAGAATCACCTTACTCCTACGAACTAGAGATTAAATGAGTTCGGGAACTTGATTATACTAATTAAGTGACCAATGCCCTTTCGGTACCTTTCATCCTATTCAATTTAGAAAACATTTGTTAGGCAGTTTTGATTGATTTTAGGACCTATCTTCTAATATGTGAAGTGATCAAATGAGTGCACAATCATTAATGATTAGTAGTCAAGATAGATATGCAGCCTAGGGTTCTAATCCTAACTAAGGCAATAACATTCAAAACATAATAATTCATGCGATTGTATTCTAATTAAAAACAAGCATAATAATACAACAGTACGTAAAAAAAACACACAAAATTCTACCGTATAACCCTATAGGCTTATTCGATTTAAACCTAATTATTGATCAAATAATTCAAAAATTTAGAAAATATTTAAAAATACTAATTTCTAAACTATTTTCTAATTTTAAGAGAAAATAAAAAGATCGAATTTTTTTTAATATGTTTATATTTTAAAAAAAAATATTTTTTTTAATAAAATAATGATAAAATATCAAAACCGGGTCGGGTCGGTAGATTCGCGTTGATCAGAAATGACCTTGGTCAACGAACCCGCCCCATCGCGTTGACCCGGGTCCGATTTCCGAATTCGACCCTGGCCTGGGGTCAACCCAGGTCATTGACTCGAGTTTGGACCGAATCGAGCTCGATCGGGGCTCGGTTCAGTGGATAAGGACGAAATAGGGCCGGTTTGACTGGGTCGAACTGGCCCTATTTGGCCTGTAGACCTTTTGAACCGATCTACAGGCCGGTCTAGGGACGGCTCCTGCGTGTCTGGACACGCAAGAGCCTCGGCCGGCAAGATCCGACGTCTCGCCGGTCGACCCAGGCCACCTATGGCCTAGGTTTTCGCCTAATGAACCCCAACTTACCTTCTCCGATCTCCAGGCCCACTGTCTGACTGCCCGTTCGCCAGTCGACGACCAAAAACAAACCTAGCCTCTTTGAGGCATTTCATTGAACAGATGGTGGGCATAACAAAAATTGAGGGATTTCGACCTCCTCCGGTGACCTGGTCGGCTCTGGCGACCACGGTTCGCCTCCGACGATGAGTGGGGCCTGGGACCAAAGATGGTATGGGCTGGGATTTACACGAAACGGCCGGCGCGAATCCCGGCCAAATCGTGCTAAAAAATAGGAGGTGAAATAAGGGGTGCCAAGGCCGGGAAGACTCATCGGCCGGTGCTAACTTCTGGGGGGTCTCTAGTCGTCTTGATGGCCACGGCGGGGCTGCTACTGCTCCTCGACGACCTGTAACACTCAATTTGCACTCAAATTCTCTCTTCTCCCTTCTTTTCTCTCTCTGTGTTATGTTCTGTTCTGATGCTCGAGAAAAGACCGCCCCTTCTCTCCACTCTCTCCGCTCTTTATAGGCGATGGAAACCACCTACTCTGCCCCTAAATTCCTGGCCTTAATGGCCCCTGCGCTGGCCTGCTCTGCACTACGACTTCGGTGGCTATTCTAGGCCGGTGCTGGGGAGGATAATGCTCCTCTGCTCTTGACTTCCATGGCCACAGAGGGGAAAAGGAGAGAGAGAGAGAGACTGGGAAAGGGGGAGGGATGGGATTAGCCATCAATGCCCTCCTCCTGCTGCTCTCTTACCTGCTTGAATGGGGACAGGAGTCTGCTCGGCCATCCATTGATTCGATGGCCAGATGTAGGGGAGAGTAGAGGAAGAAGACTGGCGTTGAGGGGAGAAAGAAAAGGAAGAGCTGGACCGGGCCGAGCCCAGCTCACTTGGAGGGGAGAAGAAAAAAAAGAAAAGCAAGCCGGGCTCGTGCAGGGGAAAAAGAAAGGGCCGGGTCGATCTAGCCTCGACCCGAATTTTTTTTAAAATTTTTTTAATTAATTTTTTTAATAAAATTTTTGAAAGTTAATTAAAAAAATATACTCTAATAGGCCCTATTAATGCAAATGTGCCTAATGTTTATATGCAATGCAATTAGATAAAAATAATATATTTCTTTTGTTTTATGAATTGATTAAGAAATTAATTACTAAATTTTGAATAGTTAATTTTGGGCAAAAAATTAGAAAATAGGTGTCAACAGCATGTCTTTCCACCAAGACATGGAAGCTTTCAGAAAGGAAGTCTTCGTTCAATTGGCATTTTCAGGGCAAAGCCGTAATGATCATGAAAACCGTGTTTGTGCCTTTTGAAGTCAATAAACAACCCGAACATCGTCTGTCCACATATTCATCTGTTTCTGCGAAGATTCGAGTTGCATCATCATCAGTTTCTAGATTCACCGATGGTAGATCATTGCGATTCGTGTTACTTCACTTGGTGAGAAAATTTTTTTTTTGCCTGTACGAGTACATGATATAAATTATGGTTGCCCTCGTTTCTAGGAAAACTTTAGTATAAGAAAAAATGCTTTTCGAAAAATTATTTTTCATGAAATCTGTAATATGTGGATAAAATCCTATTTGTGACTAGATTTGTCGCGACCTACCCCTCGAGGGCCGAACTCGAATGAGGCGGGTTTAGAGATAAGTGTTCATAAGATGATTCATATGGCACCTAAAAAGTGATTTTACTGAAGTGTAAAAATTTTTGTTTAGCCATATGACCCATTGATCATGAACGTGGATTTTCCCTAAATCCATATCTCGCGTGACAGCGGATCGATTTCATTTTATTTTTTTAAGGAGTCGCCACTAGCCTAGGTCGGGGGTCGGCTAGAATACCCAACCGAAACGCGGAAATTTCGTTTCGATTTCTACGAAAACCAGAGATCAAAGGTTCGAGGACTAGCTTACGTTAATATTTCTATTAACGCCCTTTCGGTACCGCTAAACTTAACATGGTTGTTATCTAAGTCGTCATGCATTTGTTTTTTATTATTTTCATGCCAAAGTCTTGGTCCACTATGTGATCATGCATCTTGTTTTTGTATTTTCATTTAAGATTCTAAACTAATCCTATCTTAGTCTAGAAAAAGAAAGAAACAATCAATTGTATTGAAAGACATTTCGTAAAGTAAACACTCGAAGTATTGAAAAGATGAGCTAATTCTAAGTGCGAGAAAGTAAAAATCCGCAACTCGTCGGGTGTTTATTACAACACGAATTGAAAACCCGAGACATGATCGGGAATGAATGAATTAAGTACAAATTGAAACCGGATTGGACATCGGTTTGGTACCATCATCAAATGAGTACAAATTGAGACCGGATTGGACATCGGTCAATCACCTTGGTCTTTTCGATTTTGGATTATCCTCCTATGGACCGCCTCTCGGGTGTCGGTGTTTACATTCATAACATTCATTCATGAAAAGACAACATATGAAATAACAATGATGCAATCAATTCACTAATTAAGCACGGGCCTCGGGATCGGCCTTTGTTTTTTCATGCATTTCGATTCACCACCCACCTAATCATCTAACATCATTTGATTAATGGTTAATGATAATGGGCCACCATTTGTATTCACAAAACGGCAACTCATATCAATTAACCCCTAAAATCGGGTTCTAATGACCATGAATGGGCTACCCATCGAACATGCACCGGGCCTAACATTCATCTAACAAACACATGCATAAAAATAAAATGAGCATGCATTCAAGCCCATGGGCCTTGTTTCGAAACCAATCAAACAATGAGAAGTGGGCTTTATAAAAAAGACCACTTATTCAATTAATGCCTAACTCGGATTGATTCTGTTCAAGTATGATTAACTAACCTAATGACGTCCAAACGAAGTGATTCAGGTGTCATTAGAAAGCTTATGACATGAGGATCAAAAGTCAAGAAGACCATTTCTTCTAAATCCTAGCTAATTTTCCCGAAAATATCCAATTTAATTTCAGTGACAGGCTGGACTCAGTTCAGTTATGAATTTCAAAATAATGGCGGGAAAAATAACAAACCTTATCAAAACTATGTGAAAATTTTTGTACGATTAGGATTCCCCGTGTGCAACAACTTTCATGTTTTGAGTTTTTGCTAAATAGCCCTCCAAATTTTTATAAAATTCGATTTTTGCGAAGGACTCAACTGCAAATGGAATTTTAACCCGTGTAGACTTCTCATGAGATTTTAAGCAAATTGGCCCTTCCAAAATTGCTATTAGGTCCTCAAAATTTCCAGTTGACATAATGAGACCCCAATGAGCAACTTTGTAATTTTGATTTTTTGCAAAAAAGGACTCTAACTTTATCAAATTCGGAGAAACATCTTTTGAACTCCAAAGGAATGAAAATCAGATCTGGACACAGATACTGATCAAGTTGTGAAAATTCCTTTTGAAAATTCAAATGATCTCCGATTTTGATGAAATTAGTATCAATAGAAATATCTCGATCTCAGGAAGAACTTTCGTGAAGAAAATGTTTTCATATCTCGAACACACGAATTAATGAAAATCGAAGAACACACGAAGGTCGAACTGAAACCAATATGTCACCAGTTCACATGCATATGACGTTGCAAATCGTTTGAGGATAACATGCTCAGAATTTTATGAAAATTTTATGATGAACAGATCAAGATGTGCTCTACAACTTTCATGAAGAAGTTTTTCCAGAAAATGATCGTAAAAAATCATAAAAATCATCAAATGATGCAACGTCAATCAGGAAGACATCAGAACAGACTTGAGCAACATGTTTCAGGTTCTGATCCTAACTTCTAAAAGTGTTTTTACATAGCAAATCAAGTCCGATCGAGGTATATGATATATCAAATCGAAGCTTAAGACGAGCTCTACGATTCTCTAGTTTATCACTTCATCAGATTTCGACATTAACAAGCTCAAATTAGCATCTCAAACAAGCAGGTTTTACTGGACACGAATTTACAGAAGTATGCTCAAGTGTTCTTACCTTGTTTCACAATGCTCCAATGCTCGATCGAGCGATCCGGCCTCCGTATTCAGATCAGAAATGACACGGAGAAGCCTAGGAAAGCTCGGCCAACCTATGACAATAGAGTGTACGAAATATTATGAGAATTGATTCGTTTTCTCACAAATAGACTAATCAGCAAAAATTCAAGCTAAGGATGCGATCCGGTGGCCGTTCGATGAGAGGCCGGCCACCACAGCGACGTGAGAACGTAGAGGAAGATTGCCGGATACTCTGGATCGCCGGAAGAGGCCGCCGGTGGGCCGGTTCAGCTGGTTGAACCAGTTGATCAAGTCACCGGCGGTAATGCCGGTGATGTTGCCGAGAGGAAGATGTCGCCGGAGGGAGGTGCTCCGGCCACCAGCGAAGCCAGCTGGTGTTGCGACTGGCCTTGGGCCACCGTGGGGGACGTCGGTGGGGCGGCAGCTCGCCGGAAAACAGCCGGCAAGGAGTCGGAATGGCTGCCACCGAGAGAGAGCTCGAGAGAGAGAGATGATCGCGAGAGGGGGAGAGAGAGAGAGAGAGAGAGGAGAGAGAAACCAGATCTGAAAATGAACCCTCCACCTTTAATTTTTGGAGGGAAAAATACTATATACTTCCCTCAACTTTGAATTTTAGCCCTTAGATTAATCCAATGGTCCAAAATGCATCCTTAATGATTAAGAATATTCCTTAAAGGTTAAGGATTGATGACATGGCATCATGGATGGACATGATCAATTCTAAATGAATGGCCATGATTGATTTGCTTATCCCCTAATTAATTTGCTTAATTCTTGAAGAAGGGCATTTTTGTCATTTCTCTTAGGGGCATTCTCAATTAAGGGCATTTTTGTCATTTTTGGGCTCAAGAGGATGTGACCGGCCTTGGTTAGTCTGAATGGATTGTCGATCGTTGGAATTTTCGACCGGAAAATGGCCAGTCCGATTGGATTAGCTCAATTCAAATCAAACCAGGTTGAGCCAGTTAGCCCTGAATTTGGCCTGATTGAATCAATTTAATCCTTGATTTCAATTTTGCACAATTTGATCTCTATCATGATTAATCGATTCCATTAATACTGAGTTGGATCAAATCGGATTGGATCAATTTGTAATTCATGCACAAATTGACTCAATTTGACTTGTTTGTTTCAATTGATCTTGAATTTGGGAAATTACATGGCTAACAAATTTAATTGAAATCCAATTAACCAAATTGAGTCTCAATTCATCAAATTGAATATTAGTCTAGAGTGGGTCAAGTTGAATTGCACTAATTAGACCAATTACTCATAGACTTTTCTATCATTGGATCACTAAATTGATCAAATTGACTCAAATTTATGTGAATCTTTCAAAATTAATTTTGAATTTGGATTTCATATAAGAAATTAGGCTCATTCGTACCTCAATTGCGCACATCATGAAGAATCGATCAAAATCACTGATTATGGCTTAAATTGGGGGTTTTTGTGTTTGGCTTGGAATCACAAAATTGGTTCAAAAATTGAAGATAAGATGACCTCTAGATCAAATGTCGTGAAGAAAACTAACCTAAAAAATGACTAGAAATGAAGTAATTTCATTTTTGGCTGATTTGAATCAAATTTCGCAATTTGGGAAAAAGTTGATTCTAAATCAATTTTTGTAAAATTTTAAATGCCAAAGGTAAGTTGAAAGTAAAATAAGATGATTTTTGGATTTTTGTGTTTTTCAATTTTTTGGTCAAAGGTTTGACCAAAAGTCAAACCCTAGTTGACTTTTCACTAGGAGCTTGATTTTATGATCAAATCTTTGAATTTTTCTGAAATTTCCACTTCTAAAGTGAAATTGGACTTAAAAGAAATCTTTTTATGTGAAAAGCCCCAATTTGACCTGGGGTTGACTTTTGGTCAAAGGGTTGACCAAAAAGTCAACGCAAAAGTCAACCATTTGACTTTTCGGATTTTTGCATGAAATGAATAGAAAATCGCTTACAAAAGCTAGACCAACAGACGAAATTAAAAAACGACACTTTTTGCTCAAGAAACAGGCTCCGTCGCGATCGGAAACCATAATCTCGAATTTTTTATTTTTAATGACGCATCGGCTAAAAATTAGGTGTCAACAAGATTCACTAATAAATCTTGAATTGCCTAGTAATAACCATGCCGACAATTTGTTATCGACTTTTCTTGAAAAGTATGATGAATTATTTTAGGCAAGATGATGAATATTGTGGGTTTAGTGATTAGAGTGAAATTACAAATCAGATTGAGCAATGAGAGAAGCAAATTTACCTGAAGCCAAATTTCAAGCTCAGCAAAAGGGTGAGTTTACTTGCTCAACTTCCCAATGTGAATTGGTTGAAGACCAGATAAACATGGAATTGCGTAACAAAGAATATAAACGTATGTCACTCCACATTTTGGAAAAGCCCTCAAGTTGCTTATGGTCCTGTAAGGAAATATCTAGGTTTATTCATTTCACACTTTGGGAAATTAGATCAACAATGACCATGGTCGGCCCAAACAAGCCCACCTGTTCAAACGGACTGGAAAACACCTGATAATGTCGCTTCTCTTCTTTTTATTGGAAAAATTACTCAATCAGTCATAAACATATAATACGGATGCCAATTCAGTCCCGATTTTTTCAATTTTATCAATTTAGTGCTAAACTTTTGCGCAAAATTCCAATGGAGTCCATTCTGCCAATATTCGTTGGAAATCGCTAAAGTGGCGGTCAAGTTATCGCCGGCTGTTCTATATGGCACACAAATGCATTAGCAATTTTTTGCGATAATTGGCCGAAATGACCACATTTGAATTTCGCGCAAAGGTTTAACAATAAATTAATAAAATTAAAAAATTATGACTGAATTAACATACATACGATAAGTTTAGGACTGACTGGATAATTTTTCCTATTTTTATTATAAAAAGAAAGAACTAATAAATGAACCGAAGATCATCGCACAATCACCATATTCTAGAATCGGACGAAAATTCTTAGTGCGAAATCTCTCGGCTTCTTACGCATGTGATTGGCTTACAGCCTTACCCTTAGGGAAAATCCAAGATATATTGAACATATTATTCGCTTAGTCAAGTGGTCACTTATTGCCTAAATTCATTTCAAAAGTACGTACAAATTATTGCTCAAAGTTAACCAAAACCATTGAAAGTCAAGTGAATAAACAATACCAGACCTGAGCAATAATTTGTACTCTTCTCTTGGTTTTCTTCTTCCTCATTATTATTTTTTGGTTTCCTTTAGGTTGACGACCACCAACATAAAATGTGCCATTCAAGAATACTATAATAAATGATACTTCGCGGCAATTCTCTTAACGTGTACACTTTTCTCTTTTTATTTTTTATTTTCTGTCTTCTTCACTCAACCAATAAGTTCCCTATAAATTGCAACACCATTCTTGTGTCCGTCCCTTCATCTAATGTTTTGGAAGATTCCTGAGTTAAACTTCATCACTTCAGGTTTTCTTTTTTCTGGTTCTGGATGGCGTCGAGCGCAAGTCCGACGGAATTGAATTGGATAGTGGACACTTCCCTAGAGCTTAACACATCGTATACGGTGAGATGGACCTATGTTTGCAAAGATATGCAGTGATCAATATTATGTTTCTGTTTTTGTATCTGTGTTTGGTGGAAAGAAAAGAAAGATCTTTAGATGTTTAACGTACAGTCTTCTTCTTCTTCTTCTTCTTCTTCTTCTTCTTCTTCTTCTTCTTCTTCATTGTTCTTCTTGAAACAGAAGAAGGAAATTGTTCCAAGAAATGATAGCTCTCAAGGAGGACGACCGGAAGAGCCCGTTGTTAAGCACGAGGTGAGTCCATATATAACAGAAGTTGCGTCATGAAATAGGAATAATGCTAGAGATATAAAAGGTCAGTTCACGAAATTATGACACGAAGGTCTTGTGGCTAGTAATTGCACGCAGTTATCATCCAGAATGAGAGCTAAGAGTAACAGCAAATTCCACTCCAAATCTCAGGTCGGTCCACACGACTCGATTGCATTTGTTAGTTAGAATGTCACTGAAATTGGTATCCAGGGCAGCAAGTAGAGCAGCCGAGAATGTGTCTGCGAACTGACTTATTCGCCCTCTAAAATGAACATGAGTGTTTCACGCAATGTGCGTGGCGAAATTTCCAGCTATGTATCCTAAATTTTCAAGTACTTCTAGACAACTCCGATTGAAGTCAAGAGTGCACAATAGGGAAAATGAAATGGTAAAAGGCAAAGTCATATTAAACCTACGCTCCAAGGAAAGGGTAGCTGACCGACCTCATTTAAAATAGAGAAGAATCGATTTCTAAAACAAAGAATCTGAAGAAGCCCTGTGACCGATTCTGGAAACTGGAGTATTTGAATACGAAGATCAAAACCGAAAGATGATCTGTTTTGTTGTGTATAGGCCGGTGCACTGGTCGAGGAGTATCACCGAATTAGCCACGAGAACAGGAAGTTGACCGAAACGCTGACCCTTATGCACGAGAGCTACAATGCGCTGCGTAACCAATTGATTATCTTGGAGAATAAAACCTCCGAAAGTGAACTCGGTGCGTCAAGAAAGAGGAAGCATGAAGCTAATGTTGCTGCAGAGAGTTGCCATTACGACGAAGATCAGATGTTCAAGAAGCCCAAGGACAGCTTCAAACACAAGATCTATAAAATCCATTTCCGAACTGATGCATCCAACATGAGCCTTGTAAGATCTTAGTTTCAACACAGAACATTTTTTTCGTGTTTCTCTAGCATATAGCTGGCATAAAGAAATTTGTCTTCTCTAAGTACCAAGTGAATTCCACTGTATTGATTCTTTTTCCATTTATTTTGCTTTATGAATTTGCACTTGCTATAGGTAGTGAAGGATGGTTACCAATGGAGGAAATATGGTCAAAATGTCACAAGAGACAACCCATATCCAAGAGCTTACTACAAATGTTCCTTTGCCCCAACTTGTTCTGTTAAAAAGAAGGTAACTCAGCTTAATTAGACTTCTTATAAATTATTTTCCGGAGATCACACTCAATCACAGTCCAAAAATAAATCATGAAATCGCATGTTCGATGAAAAGTAGCAGAACAAATTCAATCTCACTCTCATGCTTTATTTGTATCTTCAGGTACAAAGATATGTTGATGACCCCTCTGTCCTAGTGGCCACATATGAAGGAGAACACAACCACCCGAGCCTGTCTGAGCCCGCGATTCCACTAGGTTCTGAAAAACAGGGACTGAATCTGGGCGCCCTTCCAATTCCATCGCCCTCAAAGTCGAGATCTTCTAGTCCTAGGAGTACTCCTGATTTGATGTGCCCGGGTTTCGACACTCTATCCGCAAAAATGGGCCAAGAAACAGAAGCAGCGGCGGCATTTCAACAGTTTCTGGTGCAGCAGATGGCCTCTTCTTTGAAAAGAGATCCCAATTTCACGGAAGCACTCGCGGCTGCAATATTGGGAAGGATATTCAACCAAGCCCAGATTGAGAAGTGGTGAATGGACAGGGCATTGTCGGAGTTTTGTATTTAGTATGATTTAAATATAGTTCGAGAATTGAATTCAACAGTTAGGTCATGACGATGGTTGGTTTTGGAATGAAGACGCGAACATCTCATCTTTTGTTTTTTGGCTGAGGAGGCAAGTTGATCTGCTCACGAGCTTATTTTCAGCTCGGGCATATAAGCTACTTGTACTCAACTTGATTGTTTAGACATTTAGTCGAATTTGAGTAACTTGCATACTAAACTTGTCTAGTGATTTGAAGACGGAGTGTGCACCTGCTTATACTATATCTATTTGAGGTGACTTTTACTTCTTACATTTGTCATTATTCACTACAATAATAATAGCGCGCAAACCAGCATACATAACCAAAACTAATTTAATGAAAACATTACCAAATCAGTAAGGATGTCTGTTGACACCTAAATTTTGGCTAGTCATTTAGAGTTTAATTACATAGAAAATTAGGGATTAATTTTTAACCCCTAAAAAATAATTTCATTAAATTGCATAGCATATAGACACTAGGTGCATTTGCATTAGTAGAATTTATTAGAACATATTTTATTTATGTTTCTAAAAATATTTTAATTTAAAAACCAAAAGAAAGAAAAGGAGGGTGAATTAGGGCTGGGACGGCCCAACCCCTCTTTTCTTCCTCTCTTCACGCTTGGCCTCCCCCCACCAGACAGCTAATTCCTCTTTTTTTCTCTTCTCTGGGCTTGGCCCTTTCTTTCTTTCGCTTCCCTTTATGCCCGGCCCACGTCCAATCTTCAGCCTCCCTCTCTCCCTCACACATGCTCGTACGGGACAGAGACGACAAAGGAAAGGAGAGAGTAAAAGAAGCAGGGGGGAGACGCTCAAACAGCAGAACAGAACACTCAACAGCTGGGGAACGTCGCGCGGCGCCGAGGATGTCAGGCACGTACGGTGGTCCCAAGGGAAAAAAGAGAGAGCGAGGAGGATAAGAAGGGGAAGAGAGCCGGAAAAGGGGAGCGTTTTGGGGATCTTGAGGGGAATCGGAGAAGACGAAGCTTCGCTCGTTCGTCGGAGGACCGCCCCAATCGCCGTTGAGCCCCCTCCGCCATGCACGAAGAGCCCGTGAACAGCCGAGTTAGTTGTTCTCTCATTCTTGGCCATCGGAGCTCCTCTCGACCGAGCTGAGCTTCGTTGCAAGAAGATTAGCGATCGTCGGGAGCATTTTTACGCGCCGGTGACACTAGCCCGACTGATCTGGAACTCGGCGACCGAACCAGGTACTTACTTGCCCTGTTCTTACCCCTGCATCTTGGTAGTCTCACGTACCAAGTTCACGTACCACATTTTTTCAAATTATTTATTTGTTATTATTTGTTTAGTTACAATTTAGATTATATCCAATCATCTAGCAAACAAGATATAGGATATAACATATCTCTTGCCATTTTAATCCTATCTCAATTTGGTTTTTCTTGATCTAGATGGGACGAGTATTTGATAGTCCAACTAGGGGTGCTGTTTGAATTTCGTTTCCGACTTTCTAGTGTTTGGAAAACGAAAAACTAATTGATTTACGGAAAATGATTTTCATAAATTGAGAACAAGAAATTTAGATTGGGAAAAATGGCTACCTTTTTTGGTAAGAAGAAAATCACTTTCCCTAAACCATCAAATAAGTGAAAACTATTCTTCATGAAAAATATTTTCCTTTAACAAGAAGTTTTTCATGAAACAAACGCACCCTAGATATAACATGTATAATGGGATTCGGTGCTCCTCATATATGTTAAGACATATTTCAATGTTCGTGATTGGCTTGACCTTGACACCTTAAGTTTGAAGGACTAAATATAACTTCGAATAGAATAAATTTTACCACGTAAAGTCTTAGGTGAATTGCTTGGATGGGACATATTTGGACATAGCCCGGACCAAGAATGGTTCGAGGTGCTCGTAGTTCCCAATTGACAATGACCGTGACATGATGTTATCTAGAAGTCGTGAGTTCTTGCCTGGCCTCAAGCAACCAGCACACAATGGTCTTCATCATCCGGCGAAGGTGATGAAGGCCAACTCGATGGCCACAAGGTCTCGAGGCGGCCACACATCCCTAACCACCATCCGACGAACAGTTCTCATACCCTAATGTTTCATCATTGCTATGTTATTTCTACTTCTTGTTGTCTATTCATTGGGGGTTTCGTTAACATGAAGCAAGAATACAAGTTGAGAGAGGCAGGATGAAAATGTCATCCTCGAAACTTCCTCGACATTACTACTCTCACCTGTCATGATTGGCTTACTTGTCAGGAGTGTTTTAAATATAGTTAATACAGATATTGTTGATTCATTTACGACGGTTTAAGTTTTACAGAGACAAGAGCTTGCCCCACTGTATGAAACACGTTACTCGACAAAAGAGGCAGGTGCGGGTTTGTCAGAAGCACTAATGATAGACATAACTAGCAGCCGATCGTAATTGGCATGAGGCTGAGGGTAAGTTGAGCGACAGTCGAACCACTTTCATCTCCATTGCAGTATGTTCATGTTGTTTTCGCCTCATTTTCTTGTATGTTGCTGTCTCATGGGAACTTGAACTTTTGCACAATTATTATGGGTTCCTTTTTCTTTTTATAACAA
Source organism: Syzygium jambos (assembly GCA_031216235.1). Lineage (NCBI taxonomy): Eukaryota > Viridiplantae > Streptophyta > Magnoliopsida > Myrtales > Myrtaceae > Syzygium > Syzygium jambos. The sequence continues at coordinate 13,570,095 of CM062222.1, forward strand.
TTCGGAGATGTCAAAGTCCTGGAAATTATCTCATGGAGTCTGTTTAAACGTGCTGCAAGAGCCAGATCCATGCTTTGCATGATATTAAATACTAATACATAAATTTTAGAGAAAATTGTACAATCCATTCTAAATCATTTCAACGAGATACTACTTTTTGAACTCTTTCAAAAAGAAATTTATTGCAAATATATTTGTCATGTAGCCTTCGATAGGGTAGAAACATCTATATTGGCTACTTATAGATTCTTGTTCAAGCCGATCTTGAGTAGTAGTGAAAAAAGTTTTATGGTCATTTTTCATGATGTTATGCAGGGATTTCTTTTTTTTTTTATGGAAAATTCTTCGCAAGCAAATTCCGTCTTCCACAATAGAATCCGATAAGATTTTCGGTAAGTATTTACATAATTTTTTTCTCTTTGAATAAATAATTCTCGAAATAATGAATCACCATTGATATCGATCCTTTTGAGATCTCCAAATGTTCAACATGTTCTCTATTCAATCAATCTCCTTCATCTTGTTACTACATATGTTCTTGGTACACATCTTTTCTTTCATAGTTCGAAAATATCAATCTTCGAATGATTCGATCATATATGATGGAGTTGGGAAAACTTATGGATAACCCATCTATACGCAATAGTAAAGGGGCCGAGGTCGAGCTATGTCAACATATCTCAAATGATATCACTAGTAGTGAGTCTATTTGCCATATTTTACTTTTTTTCTTAATTTTTTTCTTTTCAAATTGATTTATTATTTAAATATTTTCAGTTAATGCTGAGTTGGATGTCACATAGTCATGTCAATCCCTTCACATATCACTTCGTTAGAAAAGATAATCACATTTTGATAAAAGTGCATCATTTTCTAAAAAAAAAGATCTTAAAAAATTTAAGGGTTATGTTATCTCTATTTTTGACTGAAGGAAACTTCTTCGACATAGCTCGAAAACAAACGCGTTACGTTATTATAATCAAAATTCGGTGAAATGTTTTTAGAATGCACAAAAGCCAACGTGTTGGGATCACGTCGATATTAAAAAGTTGACATGGAGTATTCTTAATCTTTGTTAGAAATTAGAAAGATGGCATCTTACCAGTACAATGTGTCTTCTCAATCTGACAATTCCTGTCGGTGGGATGAATGGCTTCCTTGTCACATCAACAGAAAAATCATTTCTAAATTGGGAAATGCTTTCACGACTTGACCCCGATTGTAAAGTCCGTGCAAAGTCTATAATTTTTCTTGACTAGACCAAGACTTCATTTCCTGTCAATTAACCTAGAAGAAGCAACAAAGCAACTTTTGTATAACATGATATGGACAACATTGCACGCAATAATTGGAGAACGTGGGCACCTCAAATCACACCTATATATGACGTAGTAAAGTAGCATATCTTCTAACCCCATCATCACGTAAATTAATGGCATTTTCTTGACTTATTAACAGGTTCGAAGCCACCTATATAGGTTTTATTATTAAGGCCGTTCGATGCATTATTATGCTTAAGGTAAAATATATATGAAGGACACGTATGATATGAAATAAAAAATTAATAGAAGAAGACTAGTGAGGACGCTAGTCAACTTTGATTCTTGTCATTAGCCTTCAAATGCCGTGATTTACAACGTCAAAGTTATCTTGCATACGAGACGTTGTGATTTAAAAAAGAATCTTTCTAACGTCTGAATTAAGCAATTGATCACTAAAACGACTTCTCAAAAGTTAATATATGAAAACGCTAGTTATCTTCCGATGCATGTGATTTTTGATTTTTCAAATTGATTGTCTCGAGAAAGACACTTGCAGCTGCACGTACCGAATTCACGAGGAAATTGTAAAGCAATTGAACTTGACGTGCAACGACAAGAGGCATCGCCCAATGAGGTAATTATGCATGCATCATGGGTTCATGCCAGAGGTGTCGGTGATAGCGACGTCATCGGATGCGAATGTTTTGTAATTGAGCTTTGATTACTTTTAAACGCGATTAGCAGCAGATGAAGGCGTGGACGGGCTAGTTGGAAAGCGCCCGTCAAAATCAATGCCTTCGTCATCAATTCGTGTGTCACGAGCCATGGCATTGTCTTGTCTTTTGGACTGGTGTCATGTACATTTCCCGTTTTTAAATCGAGGGAAAGTGATTTTCATGGGGCCTTCTGGGACAGGAGCTTTGTCCCATGTCCGAGTATCCACAAATGTCTAATTTCTAGAAAGAAAAGACTGCTTAAACTTCTCGTGTGGCATGCATTGGGTCTCAAACCTGTGAGTCAAGTCTCGCTTCTTTCTGAACATTCTGCTCAATATTGTTTTCAAACAAAGATTATGGCAGAAATTTTGGCGTGATCAATTCCGCTTTGTTCTCTCGGAAGCTCGTAGTTGAAATTGACCTAATGACTGACATGACTATTTCAATCGGATGGTTGAGATAATGCATGGTGCTAAAAGAAAAATAAGGATAAATATTTGTATCGCTTGATAAGAGAAAACTATTATTTTTACCCATTTACACCTTGTGCAACAAAATGTGATACCATGCTTCAAAATTTTGAAAGAGTTTGCATTATATCCTAAGTTCCTAACTTACTCAATAGGGAGATCTTTTTTTTCAAAATTACTATTGGAACATGATTCCTAATCTTATGAAAAGGATCTAAATTTTGAAAGAAGACAACCTGTACCAAACTTCTCCATTATATTGATTTTTTTACTAAAAGATTATCTACTTTGAGGGTAATAAATCAAAATCTTTTTTGTCATTAAATTGGAGTGCAATGCTCATTAAATCGGAGTGTGAGGCAAAAGTTTGTCTCAGGATGCGTTTATTTTACGGAATACTTTATGATAAAGGAACAAGTTTTTTTTATGGAAACCATTTTTAAAGGAAAGAGTTCGTTTTTATTTGTTTGGTGGTTTAAAGAAAAAGATTTCCTTCCTGCTGGAAGGGGAAGTCACTTTCCCAATCTGAGTTTATTGTTTTCAGTTCATGGAAAACGTTTTTTGTAAATTGATTAGTTTTCCATCATTCAAACACCAGAAAATCGCAAATTTTATCTCGATCAATTCCGCTTTGTTCTCTCATGAACATGGAGCTCGAAATTGACCAAATGACTGACATGATTATCTCAATCTGACAGTTGAGATAATGCAGGGCGATCTTGCGGTGCCTAGATGCATGATGCTACAAGAAGGTAAATGTTTTTTTTTGGGTGAAGTACAAGAAGGTAAATGTTTGTATCGCTTGATAAGAAGAAAATACTATTTTTCCTCCTTTACACCTTGAAACTTATCATCTAGATAAGATAACTAGTCCTCAAGCAATTGCACGTTTAATCTTTACAATCTCTTATGCTTGGTATTCAAAAAATAATACCATACTTTAAAATTTTATACGAGTTTGCATAATATCCTAACTTACTCATTAGGGATTTTCTAAATTATTATTGGAACGTAATCTCTAGTCTTAGAAAAAGGATCTAAATTTAGAAAGAAGACGACCTGTACCGAACTTCTTCTTTGCTATATTGTTGGTTTTTTTTTTTCTGAAATATTGTCTATTTTAGGGATAATGAATCAAAACCTTTATGTCATTAAATTGGAGTGCGAGGCCCATTAAATTGGAGCGCGAGGCCCATTAAATTGGAGCGTGAGGCTAAAGTTTGGCTTAATAATACCATAGATAGATCATGAAAGTATTGCGATCACATCTAACCGATATATGAAGATCGCATGATATTCTATAAGCACATAGGCAGTTGGAGCATTGCGTTCATGCCCTTGAATTATCCAAAAAATAAAAGAAATTTTAATTTCAGGTCAAGGACTTCAAGCCAACTTAGAAATAAAAAAAGAAAATTTTAATAAAAAGGCTTACTTACCAATACATCTGTCAAAATGGGTCATAGATCTATTTATTAACCCATATATGATGAATTAGGTTGTTATATGAGTTAGTTGTATTTTGTTAATAAGTCATAAATGAGTTTAAACATAATATGAGTGTTAATGGGTCATAAATGAGTTTACAACTTACTTGGATCCAATCCACTTCTATGACTCTTTTTTCATTCTCTTCCCTTCATTAGATCTCCCACTCACTCACTCAATTTGAATACGAGTTATCATAGATTGGGTTAAATATGAAATTGTTTTCGCAAAGTGGGTTTGAATGGGTATTGATCAATAGATTTTAATTGCATAAAAACGGGTCAAAACGGGCCAAATAGGTTTATTTGGGTTGGACCATTTCGATCCGACCGTTTGACAGGTCTACTTACCAACTAAGAATTGTATAACTCCATTTGAGAAAATGTGTTTTTGAAAGGAAGAGCGGATGCATGAAGTTTTTTTTTTTTTGGTCAGATACGCATGAAGTTAGACCTACCGACTTTTCGTGCCGACTTTTCGTGCCTTCTTTTTAATAATATCTGTCGGATAGCGGCCAGATTTTTCACACTGTGGTCAAACTTCAATGTATACATCCATCATTCAACTATTGCCGCCCATTAAATTAAGTTCGATTACGATTTCAAACTTCAACTCGTTCAGCTGATACTTTGTTTGATCCACAAATTTCTCCAACTTTTCCTTGGTTGGCTGCAACCCATTTGAAGATTTCCTATTGTCCCAACGCATAATATACTAAAGATGAATTACCGTGTCTATGGAAACAACCGTTTCACACCCTGAGTTTTATTACGAAGATCCATATTGCACGCAAAGTTTATTTATGTTTTAGCACTACTTCAAAATTTCCTGTTTCTAATACTTTCCAATAAAGAAAACCCTAATTTCGAGAAGCCCTAAAACGAGAGAGAGAGAGAGAGAGAGAGAGAGAGAGAGAGAGAGAGAGAGAGAGAGAGAGAGAGAGAGAGAGAGAGAGAGAGAGAGAGAGAGAGAGAGAGAGAGAGAGAGAGAGAGAGAGAGAGAGAGAGAGAGAGAGAGAGAGAGAGAGAGAGAGATTGCATGATGGCTGGATACGCGTAATGTGATGGTGTGGATGAGGTCTGTCACCAAGGAAGAAACAAAAGAAGAAGGGAACTAGAGGAAGTGGAACTTCAACAAAAGGGGAAATGCAAATAAGATACTTTAGGTTTCACCCAAGTACCCATTTACATGTCTCAATATTTTGTATCGCACATATTTGCACTCTCACTATAGCAAAATGTGTATATACTTAGGCCCCGCTTGTTTTGTGGAAAACATTTTTCTCATTTTCTGCCATTTGAATCACTTAGTAAGTGAACGGAAAATTTTTCCTAATAAATGGAAAGTCAATGCTTAAATTTAGGAAAATGAATTCCTTTTTAAAAAATTGGACATTATTTTTCAAAATATGATTAGATATCAGCACTTAGATCAGAAACTTTATGCTTAGGCACAAAAACTCTAACGCTCGTTCTTGAGCCTTTGGCAGCATGGCTAGAACTAGAAGTTAGGGCCAGGTCTATTAGGGTCCACCGAGGGCAAGCCTTGGTCCATCGAGGTAGGGCCCAAGACCCTAGTTTTCATGCTCGGGACTCGGGCGCCCGTGCCCAGGATCCTAGCTGTCGTTCCCCGGTCCATCGAAGTCAAGCTCGAGACATTGGTGCTCGTGCCTGAGATGTCAGGCCCAATTACATTGAGGTCAAGTCTGGGTCCTTAGCTCCCAAGCTTAGGTCAATCGAGGCCGAGCTCAGGACACTTATGGCGGTGCTTGGGTCACTCGTGCCCGTGCTAGGGTCCCTGGCACCTGCACCACAGTTTATCTATACTAGGCTAGGGTCCACCTATGTCAGGCTAGAGACCCCGGTGCCTGAGCCCAGGTCCTCAGCACATGGGCTCGTGTCCATCGAGGCTAGGCCCCGACACCCAAGCCTCGGTCCCCACCGCCTGGATCCATCAAGGTTGGGCCCAAGTCCTTGTCTCTTTCACTCAGGTCCATTGAGGCCCAGCCCAGGACCCCAACACTCGGGCTCGAGGCTAGGTCCTTAAGGCTTGTGCCCGGAACCACTAAAGTCAAGCTTGGGATCCTAGTGCCCATGCCCGTACCTAGTTGCCAAGGACCCAACCTCGATGGACCTGGGCGGGGGTGTTGGATTCCCGGGCCAAACCTCGATGGACCCAAGAGCGAGCACTGGGGCCATAAAAACTATATATCTTTGTGTTTGGGGAGATTCAGGTATCAATAGAAAGCCCAACCAAACTTACCTATTGACACATCTACATAAAATACCAAGTTTATGAGAGGCTTACTAACATCCTAATAAAATTAGTAAGTTGCCAATTTCTGTCAAAGAGCCATTTTCATTGAACTATGCCATCTGTTAAAACGAGGTATGCTTGTAACCATAATGAATTTACCAATACCCAATATATATGTGTAAATATTCAAACCTTTCTCAAAATTTACAAGGGTAGTTAGTAAGTTACCAAATTCTTTCAAATTTTATCAATGAGCTTAAGAATTTACTAGCATTTGGATGAATATACCAACCTCCATAAGAAAATAGTAAGATACAAACCTTTTACAAACTCTACCAAGTTATAGTTTGTCTTGAAACATAAGTTGGAGGTTTTAAGGTTCGAAATTTAGAGTGGCATTGTTACAAAAGATGAGAAGGATCTTCTTATAATTCCACAAATACAAATGAAATATGTCCTTCCTCCATTACATTTGATGAACACAATGAAGCCCCTCTTGCCCCTAGATATGAAAGATCTTGCGGATACAGTCATAAAAAATAAAATTCTCTAAGTTTACGAGGTAAAGTGACGCCATTTATAAGTGGAAGATTTATTCTACATACTCACAACATGATTATGACATCATTTTGACGCTCAGCTCGCGTGGGCCCAGTTCGATGAGTCTTATGCCTTTTCTTTGGCCTTTTGGCAAAAATTCTTGAGTCTCTGAATCGAAAAAAACCTCTTTGAAACGATAGCGAAGCTATCAACATCACTGCCTGGCATGTGTCGCGATCGACCTTCGATTTTTTTAAACATCAAATGGGGGTCTCGCCTGGTACACGCTAAGTTTAAGTTCGAGACTTAACTCGGGCTCTCCCAAGCTCGTACCATATCGCGACTTAAGGTTTAGGTTTTAAACCTGCAAGTGGTTTTTATATAGGAGTCACCACTAATCATTTTAGGGTGGGTCGATTAAAAACCCAAGTAAGTTGATGGGAGAATCACTTTACTCCTACGAACCAGAGATTAAATGAGTTCGGGAACTTGGTTACACTAATTGAGTGACCAATGTCCTTTCGGTACCTTTCATCCTATTCACTTTAGAAAACATTTGTTAGGCAGTATTGATTGATTTTAGGACCTATCTCCTAACATGTCAAGATAGATATGCAGCCTAGGGTTCTAATCCTAACTAAGGTGACAACATTCAAAACATGATAATTCATGTGATTATATTCTAATTAAAAACAAGCATAATAATACAACAGTATGTAACACATAAAATCCTACCGTATAACCCTATAGGCTTATTCGATTTAAACCTAATTATTGATCAAATAATTCACAAAATTTAGAAAATATTCAAAACTACTAATTTCTAAACTATTTTCTAATTTTAAGAGAAAATAAAAAAATCGAAGTTTTCTTTTAATATGTTTATATTTTAAAAAAATATTTTTTTTAATAAAATAATGATAAAATATTAAAACCGGGTCAGGTCGGTGGATTCGGGTTGGTCAGAAATGACCCGGGTCAACGAACCCGCCCCATCTCGTTGACCCGGGTCTGGGGTCAACCTGGGTCATTGACCCGAGTTTGGATCGAATCGAGCTCAGTCGGGGCTCGGTTCAATGGATAAAGACGTAATAGGGCCGGTTTGACTGGGTTGAACTGGACCTATTTGGCCTGCAAACCGTTCGAACCGATCTACAAGCCGGTCCAGGGACGGCTCCTGCGTGTCTGGACACGCGAGAGCCTCGACCGGCGAGATCCGACGTCTCGCCGGCCGACCCAAGCCACCTTTGGCCTGGGTCTTCGCCTAAGGAACCCCAACTTGCCTTCTCCGATCTCTAAGCCTGCTGTCTGACCGCCTGTTCACCAGTCGACGACCAAAAACAAACCCAGCCTCTTTGAGGCATTTCATCGAAGAGATGGTGGGCATAACAAAAAATTGAGGGATTTTGACCTCCTCCGGCGACCTGGTTGGCTCTGGCGGCCACGGTTCGCCTCCGACGACAAGTGGGGCCTGGGACCAAAGATGGTATGGGTCAGGATTTACGCGAAACGGCTGGCGCGAGTCCCGGCCAAACCGTTCTAAAAAATGGGCGGTGAAATAGGGGGTGCCGAGGCGAGGAAGACTCACCGATCGGTGCTGACTTCTGGGGGGTCTTCGGTCGTCTTGATGGCCATGGCGGGGCTGCTGCTGCTCCTCGACGACCTGTAACTCTCAATCTGCACTCAAATTCTCTCTTCTCCCTTCTTTTCTCTCTTTGTGTTATGCTCTGTTCTGATGCTCGAGAAAAGACCGCCCCTTCTCTCCACTCTCCGCCATTTATAAGCAACGGATGCTCCGCCCCGAAATTCCTGGCCTTAATTAACCCCTGCGCTGGCTTGCTCTGTGCGACGACTTCGGTGGCTATTCTAGGTCGGTGCAAGGGAGGATAACGCTCCTCTACTCTTGACTTCCATGGCCGCAAAGGGGAAGAGAGAGAGAGAGAGAGAGAGAGAGAGAGAGAGACTGGGAAAGGGGGAGGGATGGGACTAGCCATCAATGCCCTCCTCCTCCTGCTCTCTTACCTGCTCAAATGGGGATAGGAGGCTGCTCGGCCGTTCATCGATTTGATGGCCAGATGCAGGGAGAGTAGAGGAAGAAGACTGGTGTCGAGGGGAGAAAGAAAAGGAAGAGCTGGGCTGGGCCGAGCCCAGCTCACTTGGAGGGCAGAAAGAAAAAAAAAAAAAGCAAGCCGGGCCCGTGCGGGGGAAAAAGAAAGGGCCAAGTCAATCCGGCCCCGACTTGGCCCGACGCGAATTTTTTTTAAAAATTTTTTTAATTAAATTTTTTATAAAATTTTTGAAAGTTAATTAAGAAAATATATTTTAATAGGCCCTATTAATACAAATGTGCCTAATGTTTATATGCAATGTAATTAGATAAAAATAATATATATATTTTTTGTTTTATGAATTGATTAAGAAATTAATTCCTAGATTTTGAATAATTAATTTTGGGCAAAAATTTAGAAAATAGGTGTCAACAGCATGTCTTCCCACCAAGACATGGAAGCTTTCAGAAAGGAAGCCTTCGTTCAGTTGGCATTTTCAGGGCAAAGCCGTAATGATCATGAAAACCGCGTTTGCACCTTTCGAAGTCAGTAAACGACCTGGACATTGTCTGTCCACATATTCATCTGTTTCTGCGAAGATTCGAGTTGCATCATCATCAGTTTCCAGATTCACCGATGGTAGATCATTGCGATTCGTGTTACTTCACTTGGTGAGAAAATTTTTTTTTTGCCTGTACGAGTACATGATATAAATTATGGTTGCCCTCGTTTCTAGGAAAACTTTAGTATAAGAAAAAATGCTTTTCGAAAAATTATTTTTCATGAAATCTTTAATATGTGGATAAAATCCTATTTGTGACTGGATTCACTAATAAATCATGAATTGCCTAGTAATAACCATGCTGACAATTTGTTATCGACTTTTCTTGAAAAGTATGATGAATTATTTTAGGCAAGATGATGAATATTGCGGGTTTAGTGATTAGAGTGAAATTACAAATCAGATTGAGCAATGAGAGAAGCAAATTTACCTGAAGCCAAATTTCAAGCTCAGCAAAAGGGTAAGTCAATTACTTGCTCAACTTCCCAATGTGAATTGGTAGAAGACGAGATAAACATGGAATTGCGTAACAAAGAATAAAAACATATGTCACTCCACATTTTGGAAAGGTCCTCAAGTTGCTGATGGTCTTGTAAGGAAATATCTAGGTTTACTCATTTCACACTTTGGGAAATTAGATCGACAATGACCATGGTAGGCCCAAACAAGCCCACCTGTTCAAACGGACTGGAAAACACCTAACAATGTCGCTTCTCTTCTTTTTATTGGAAAAATTACTCAATCAGTCATAAACATATAATACGGATGCCAATTTAGTCCCGATCTTTTCAATTTTACCAATTTAGTGCTAAACTTTTGCGCAAAATTCCAATGGAGTCCATCCTGCCAATATTTGTTGGAAATCGCTAAAGTGGCGGTCAAATTATCGCCGGCTATTCTATATGGCACACCAATGCGTTAGCAATTTTTTGCGATAATTGGCCGAAATGACCACATTTGAAGTTCGCGCAAAGGTTTAACACTAAATTAAAAAAATTTAAAAAAATTATGACTAAATTAACATACGTACAATAAGTTTAGGACTGACAGGATAATTTTTCCTATTTTTATTATAAAAAGAAAGAACTAATAACTGAACCGAAGATCATCGCACAATCACCATATTCTAGAATCGGACGAAAATTCTTAGTGCGAAACCTCTCGGCTTCTTACGCATGTGATTGGCTTACAGCAGTACCCTTAGGGAAAATCCAAGATAGATTGAACATATTATTCGCTTAGTCAAGTGGTCACTTATTGCCTAAATTCATTTCAAAAGTATGTACAAATTATTGCTCAAAGTTAACCAAAACCTTTGAAAGTCAAGTGAATAAACAATACCAGACCTGAGCAATAATTTGTACTCTTCTCTTAGTTTTCTTCTTCCTCATTATTATTTTTTGGTTTCCTTGAGGTCGACGATCACCAACATAAAATCTGCCGTTCAAGAATACTATAATAAACGATACTTCGCGGCAATTCTCTTAACGTGTACACTTTTCTCTTTTTATTTTTTATTTTTTATTTTCTGTCTTCTTCACTCAACCAATAAGTTCCCTATAAATTGCAACACCATTCTTGTGTACGTCCCTTCATCTACTGTTTTGGAAGATTCCTGAGTTAAACTTCATCACTTCAGGTTTTCTTTTTTCTGGTTCTGGATGGCGTCGAGCGCAAGTCCGACGGAATTGAATTGGATAGTGGACACTTCCCTAGAGCTTAACACATCGTATACGGTGAGATGGACCTATGTTTGAAAAGATATGCAGTGATCAATATTATGTTTATGTTTTTGTATCTGTGTTTGGTGGAAAGAAAAGAAAGATCTTTAGATGTTTAACGTACAGTCTCTCTTCTTCTTCTTCTTCTTCTTCTTCTTCTTCTTCTTCTTCTTCTTCTTCTTCTTCTTCTTCTTCTTCTTCTTCTTCTTCTTCTTCTTCTTCTTCTTCTTCTTCTTCTTCTTCTTCTTCTTCTTCTTCAAACAGAAGAAGGAAATTGTTCCAAGAAATGATAACTCTCAAGGAGGACGACCGGAAGAGCCCGTTGTTAAGCACGAGGTGAGTCTATATATAACAGAAGTTGCGTCAAGAAATAGGAATAATGCTAGAGATATACAAGGTCAGTTCACGAAATTACGAGACGAAGGTCTTATGGCTAGTAATTGCACGCAGTTATCATCCAGAATGAGAGCTAAGAGTAACAGCAAATTCCACTCCAAATCTCAGGTCGGTCCGTACGACTCGATTGCATTTGTTAGTTAGAATGTCACTGAAATTGGAATCCAGGGCAGCAATTAGAGCAGCCGAGAATGTGTCTGCGAACTGACTTATTCGCCCTCTAAAATGAATACGAGTGTTTCACGCAATGGGCGTGGCGAAATTTCCAGCTATGTATCCTAAATTTTCAAGTACTTCTAGACAACTCCGATTGAAGTCAAGAGTGCACAATAGGGAAAATGAAATGGTAAAAGGTAAAGTCATATTAAACCTACGCTCCAAGGAAAGGGTAGCTGACCGACCTCATTTAAAATAGAGAAGAATCGATTTCTAAAACAAAGAATCTGAAGAAGCCCTGTGACCGATTCTGGAAACTGGAGTATTTGAATACGAAGATCAAAACCGAAAGATGATCTGTTTTGTTGTGTATAGGCCGGTGCACTGGTCGAGGAGTATCACCGAATTAGCCACGAGAACAGGAAGTTGACCGAAACGCTGACCCTTATGCACGAGAGCTACAATGCGCTGCGTAACCAATTGATTATCTTGGAGAATAAAACCTCCGAAAGTGAACTCGGTGCGTCAAGAAAGAGGAAGCATGAAGCTAATGTTGCTGCAGAGAGTTGCCATTACGACGAAGATCAGATGTTCAAGAAGCCCAAGGACAGCTTCAAACACAAGATCTATAAAATCCATTTCCGAACTGATGCATCCAACATGAGCCTTGTAAGATCTTAGTTTCAACACAGAACATTTTTTTCGTGTTTCTCTAGCATATAGCTGGCATAAAGAAATTTGTCTTCTCTAAGTACCAAGTGAATTCCACTGTATTGATTCTTTTTCCATTTATTTTGCTTTATGAATTTGCACTTGCTATAGGTAGTGAAGGATGGTTACCAATGGAGGAAATATGGTCAAAAGGTCACAAGAGACAACCCATATCCAAGAGCTTACTACAAATGTTCCTTTGCCCCAACTTGTTCTGTTAAAAAGAAGGTAACTCAGCTTAATTAGACTTCTTATAAATTATTTTCGGGAGATCACACTCAATCACAGTCCAAAAATAAATCATGAAATCGCATGATCGATGAAAAGTAGCAGAACAAATTCAATCTCACTCTCATGCTGTATTTGTATCTTTAGGTACAAAGATGTGTTGATGACCCCTCTGTCCTAGTGGCCACATATGAAGGAGAACACAACCACCCGAGCCTGTCTAAGCCCGCGATTCCACTAGGTTCTGAAAAACAGAGACTGAATCTGGGCGCCCTTCCAATTCCATCGCCCTCGAAGTCGAGATCTTCTAGTCCTAGGAGTACTCCTGATTTGATGTGCCCGGGTTTCGACACTCTATCTGCAAAAATGGGCCAAGAAACAGAAGCAGCGGCGGCATTTCAACAGTTTCTGGTGCAGCAGATGGCCTCTTCTTTGAAAAGAGATCCCAATTTCACGGAAGCACTCGCGGCTGCAATATCGAGAAGGATATTCGACCAAGCCCGAATTGAGAAGTGGTGAATGGACAGGGTATTTTCGGAGTTTTGTATTTAGTATGATTTACATATAGTTGGAGAATTGAATGCAATGGTCAGGTCATGACGATGGTCGGTTTTGGAATGAAGACGCGAACATCTCATCTTTTGTTTATTGGCTGAGGAAGCAAGCTGATCTACTCACGAGCTTATTTTCAACTCGAGCATATAAGCTACTTGTACTCAACTTGATTGTTTAGAGGTTTAGTGGAATTTGAGTAGCTTGCATACTAAACTTGTTTGGTGATTTGAGGACGAAGTGTTCACTTGCTTATACTATATCTATTTGAGGTGACTTTTACTTCTTACATTTCTCATTATTCACTACAATAATAATAGCACGCATACCAACATACATGACCAAAACTAATTTAATGGAAACATTACCAAATCAGTAAAGATGTCTGTTGACACCTAAATTTTATCTAGTCATTTAGGGTTTAATTACATAGAAAATTAGGGATTAATTTTTAACCCCTAAAAAATAATTTCATTAAACTGCATAGCATATAGACACTAGGTGCATTTGCATTAGTAGAATTTATTAGAACATATTTTATTTATCTTTCTAAAAAAAATTTTAATTTAAAAACCAAAAGAAAGAAAAGGAGGGTGAATCAGGGCTGGGACGGCCCAACCCCTCTTTTCTTCCTCTCTTCACGCTCGGCCTCCCCCCACCAGACAGCTAATTCCTCTTTTTTTCTCTTCTCTGGGCTCGGCCCTTTCTTTCTTTCGCTGCCCTTTATGCCCGGCCCACGTCCCATCTTCAGCCTCCCTCTCTCCCTCACACATGCTCGCACGGGACAGAGACGACAAAGGAAAGGAGAGAGAAAAAGAAGCAGGGGGGAGACGCTCAAACAGTAGAACAGAACGCTCAGCAGCTGGGGAACGCCGCGCGGCGCCGAGGATGTCAGGCAAGTATGGTGGTCCCAAGGGAAAAAAGAGAGAGCGAGGAGGATAAGAAGGGGAAGAGAACCGGAAAAGGGGAGCGTTTTGGGGGGCTTCCAGTAAACCAAAGAGAGGGGGGAGCGGGGGGTGCTGCTGAGGTAGAGAGAACTGTGAATGAGAGGAGAGACACCGAGAGAGATCTCGAGGGGAATCGGAGAAGACGAAGCTTCGCTCGTTCGTCGGAGGACCGCCCCAATTGCCGTCGAGCCCCCTCCGCCACGCACTAAGAGCCCGCGAACACCCGAGTTAGCCGTTCTCTCATTCTTGGCTGTCGGAGCTCCTCTCGACCGAGCCGAGCTTCGTTGCAAGAAGATTAGCGATAGTCGGGAGCATTTTTACGCGCCGGCGACACTAGCCCGACTGATCTGGAACTCGGCGACCGAACCAGGAACTTACTTGCCCTGTTCTTTCACCTGCATCTCGGTAGTCTCACGTACCAAGTTCACTAGGTGGTGTCGTGACCCAATCGCGTGATACCGAAGTTGGATGGTAGTGTATAATGACGACTTGAGTCTGTAAGTATCATGTTTAGGCCAAGAATCACGTGGAAATCAGATTCGGACCTCGCATCCTTAGTCGCATGCTAACTGTTCGTCGAAATGCTTGAACGAGATATTAGAAGTTTTGAGCACCGAGTTTGGGTCTGAAAGTTTCGAACGTTTTCGTGTAAACTGAGACAAATTTGTCATCATACACGGTCGTTTAGAGTTGTATGCATCGTGTTTAAAGCTAGAAATCGCATTGAATCTCACCCAAGAACGTGTATCTCAGCTTGCATACCGCATGTTCGACGAACTGTCCAAATAGAAGTCCGAATGGTTTTTTGTGGAATCGGTGCTTGGAACTCGGTTTTTTTGCCATTTTGTTCTTATTCTTGTTGAATCAACACTGATTCTGTGATTTCTTTCGATTTCGTGGCATGAAAATCGTTTTCCCGAGCATCCATGGATGAACACCCCTTTCATCGGAGGTCCATCCCCCTCGCCGGAGTTGCCAGCGGTTAAAGGCCACTCCAGTCCGTCGCCAGCGCTCGCTGCCCTAGCCGACGGCCGGCGGTAGCGTCCCGGCGCGGCCTCAGTTGGAAGCGTGAAGCCTCGGGCGTGAAGGGGCCTTTGGTGATGGAAGCAAGCTCTCGGTTGAAGTTGGTGTTCTGGGCTTCATGTATTAGTTTCCGGGCAACGGGAAGAAGACGTCCAGAAGAGTAAAAAGAAAAATTAAAAAAAGAAGAAAAAGAAACAAAAAAAAAAAAAGAGAAAAAAAGAATAAAGAGCAAGGGAAATCGAAAAAAAAATAAAAAAAAAAAGAAAAGAGAAGATTAAAAAAATATAGAAAAGAAATAGAAAAAAGGGAGTCCCGGGCGGGTCAGACAAACGGGTCAGGGGAACAGGTCCGGACTTTTTATTTTTATTAAAAAAATATTAAAAATTTCAAAAAAATTCTAAAATGTTTTAAAAAACTAAAAATATATTA
This sequence comes from Syzygium jambos, assembly GCA_031216235.1. Classification (NCBI taxonomy): domain Eukaryota; kingdom Viridiplantae; phylum Streptophyta; class Magnoliopsida; order Myrtales; family Myrtaceae; genus Syzygium; species Syzygium jambos. The sequence continues at coordinate 13,585,600 of CM062222.1, forward strand.
AAAAAATCTGAAAAACATTGAAAAATTCAAAAAATTCAAAAAAATTCGGAAAAATTCAAAAAAATTCCAGAAAATCGAAGAATGCTCAAAAATCAGTTTTTTTTTGCTTAATTTCACTAGATTTTAGGTTAAAAACTCGCAAAAAAAAAAGAAAATTGAGAAAACCTTTAAAAAATTCCCAAAAAATCTAGATAAGCCATTAGGGCTTTACTTTAGGGCTTTTGATTGCCTTTTCTTTTTTTGAGACGATGTCAGGTCACTGGTTGTTTATTTTTTTTTTATGATTATCTGATTGCGCACTTTTAATACTTTGATTGTTATTTTCCATTTTTAGCACGGTTAGGTGAAATTTTAAGCTTTTTCGATAGGCGGCCCGGTACGTTAGTTTGCAAACATTCAAGTTTAGGTACCGAAATGGCACTAGATAGATTGCTAGTATAATCAAGTCCCCGATCTTTCGAATCTCTGATTTTCGCGTGTATCAAGATGATACTCTCGCTTCTCGATTAAGGTTTCTAGTCAATCCTTAATCATGACTAGTGGCAACTCTAATCGAATGCATAAATTAGACAATTCTCATCACGCGAGGTATGAGGTTTGAGAGTGCCTCGGTCTTTGAATTAATGAACTATTTGATTTGTCTTTCAAACGAATCAATTAATGTTCATATCCATCGACAAATACCTCTTAACCTAACCTGATCTTGGCGAGGGGTAGGTCGCGACAATGTCCACTCAGTCTCGAACTTTCAATTTCGTTAACATAATCCTAAACCATTTTCATGTGTTTCCAATGTAGTCATTTCGGTTAATTTTCACCTGAAAATGTTGACATGGCGATCTAATCCTCATCGATTATCCTACATGGCATAACCGATATCTGACATGTGAGAACTTAAGCGAAAGGACACCGTTTGCTTAATTTTTTCAAAATTTCAGATTTATTTTCTTTTTTTTTTCCTTTGATTTCATTGTTACTAGTCATCTTCTTCCTCTCCTCCCCTATTTCTTCTCTCTCGTGATGCATTGCTCAGCCACAATGCCGATCTACGCTCTTTGTCCGTATTGCCACTAGTTTCACCAAGCCGTTGTCATTGCAAGCACCCTCTATCCATCCCGCATTTTCCTTCATCTCTATCAAGTGTTGTTATTGATTAGAAGGACTACATTATAATTCCCCAATAAAATTTAGAAATATATTGACAAAATTGAAAATTTTTTAGCTGACTTGATATCAATATAATATGTTTAAAACTGATTTCGTAATTTCTCCTTAATTTATTACTATATGAGTAGCTTGGGTGCTTTTGAGGAGATCTATGTATGGTTGAGATACGGCTATCTGCTCATTTTACACATTTTCCAATTTGTTATCTAATTTATTTTTCTTTTCCCTTCACATTTATTTATTTCCTCACATTTTCTTCTCCCTCCACTAGCTTTCTTTTTTTCTTTCATGTGTGCGCTTCGTTTCACTTCCAAATGAAAAATCTGCATTCGCCAAAGGAAAATGAAATTCTCTATTTACTAGTCGAACTAGAAATCATTCATATAGTTGGTGACTAATGATGTAGGTTGACAAAGGCCAAGAAACTTAGAAACGACAAGGTACAGAAAAAAAAAGCGTGAAAGATTTCATTTAAGAAACTATGTTGTCTCTTTTGCTGGTCTTACTTATAAAATAAATAAATTTCTACATAATTTCATACACCCATTCGAAAGACATCATTTGCACAATTATTAGGGGATATTACCTAACTTCCCCGACAAAATTTCGAATCTTCTATTATCATCTACTTAGGATAGAGAATTCTACCTTCACCTTTTTGTAGAAGTCCAAGGAAGCGTTCAAGCAACATCCCTCCCTACATTCTTATAGGAATTTCATTCACGTTCTGCTGACAATGGGGAAATGTTCTTTTGCTCTTGACACAAGCACCATTAATCTCACGATATGTGCTTATTATGAGATGACAATGGTGACCGAATATTCACATGTATTGTAAAATCGACAGTGCTGATACATGTGAAAAGGAAGAAGAAAAAGATTTCTCTAACATCAAATGACAGCCGTTGAATGACACCCCGAGGGACAAGAAAATCAACTAGTGTATTTTTGCTAGAAAGAAAACCAACTAGTTATCAAATCTCAATTGTTGAAAGTGCATGTCACATCAATCAACCTTAGGAATTTCCTGGAATGTCGGGATTCTCACGTAGTTCTAGAAACACGGTGTCCGATTAGCGCAACCACAAGGGGTCGTGGTGGTTGGTGGCCATTCCCGGAGGTCATATTCCTGTGGAAGAATACTCAATGGGGTCCCTTTTTCTCTTGGAGCAAAGGGACGTTGCGCCAATTGGAATCACACCAGATCGGTCATGCACGGCCAAGAGCGACACGACACTGATCGATTCTTTCTTTCTTGATTGGTCCGGCCTGGAACCCCAAGATGTCAAAGGCCAACAAAAAACGAAAAGGAATTCGAGATGTTTCTACATTAACCATTGTATGAAAAGAAACATGCACAGCCGCATATGTTGACTCCAGTAGCGGTAACATCTTGCCCCCTTCTTGGTTTGGTCATCGTCTTGTTTCTTGGTTCTTGTTCTTGTTCTAGAGAGAGAGAGAGAGAGAGGGGGGGGGGGGGGGGGTGTCGTCCTTATGGCTAGACGCTCGAGAGACCTTTTGGCTTCTTGCACTTTTTGCATGAGAGTGAGCCATATATGACGACTAACAATGACTAAACTGTCACGTTAGTGATTTTCAAAGAAAAATGACTGAAAAGACTACATTGAAATTTTTTAAAATGGTTGAGAATTAGATTGGCAAAATTGAAAAGTTTATAATTAAATTGATATCACATACAATAAGTTTATGATTGATTGGGTAATTATGCCAATTACCACGTCAAAACGGTCTCATCATTCATAGAAACTAATTATCATTATATGAAAAGTCGGAAAAATTGTCCAAAAAGTCATAAACCTATTACATCTTTGCCAATTCAGTCCTAAATATTTTAATTGTATTAATTGAGCCTTAAAACTTTTCATGTTTTTCCAATTAAGTCCATTGACCGGAAATCACTGACGTAAATGTCAGCTATCTTTCATGACACAACCGGCGGCACTAACGAAGATAATTTTTAATAATATTTTAATTTTTTTTTGAATTATTTATTTATTGTTTCTTTTCTTTTCTTTCTCTTTCTCTTTTTTTGCTTCCCTTCTTCCTCTAGCCGATCGCCAGTCCTTGGCAAATAGCCAGAGATGAGGGCCAGCAAGGTCGACCTCATTGACCTCTTGTGAAACTAGCCCCCACTAGTCATTGGCAAGAGCGAGCCTCACCCACCCATGGTGAGGTTCGTCCTCGCCATTGTTGGGCAAGGTCAAACTGACCTTGCCATTGGCAAGGCTCGACCATCGCCAAATATAGCGAGTTTAAGCGTCGCCCAGCCATGGTGAGGCCAACCTCGCCCAACGATGGTGAGGTTGACCTCGCCAGCCCTTACCCCTGGCCGGTCGTTGGCCATCTGTAAGACCCGACGACCGACGGTAGGAAGAAGGGAATAAAAAAAGAAAGGAAAAATAATAAATTAATTAAAAATATTAAAATATTATTAAAAATTATGCACGTTAGTGCTGGCCACACCACATAGGATGACCAATGTTCACATTAGCGATATCCTGCCAAAATGGCATGGATAGACTTAATTGGTAAAACGTGAAGATGTTTATGACTCAATTGACACAATTAAAAGGTTTGACTGAATTGACAAAAGTGCAATAGGTTTAGGACCTTTTGGATAATTTTCCTGTGAAAAAAGTCAGTCACACAAACATGTATGATTCACAAATATCAAACTCTACTTTGTACTGCCATTTTGATTTATTTCAATTGGCATTATTTTGACTCAAGAGGTGTCATCAACTATTTATTTATGCAATGAAAAGACTTTCTTTAATTTTTAGGGAAAATGACATAAATAGAGTCTGAAGTTTGCCCCAATGTGCAATGTCATCTCTAAACTTTTTATTTATTTAATGTGATCCCTGAACTGTAATCAAATGTCCAATTTTGTTCCTAAACTTTTAATTTGTCTAATGTAATCCCTTGACTTTTGGTGCATATTCAATTTAATTCATGAACTATATGAGAATGTTCAATGTTGTCCTTGAACTTGAATTAATGGAAGAACAACATTGAATATTTTCATATAGTTCAAGGACTACGCCGAACATGTATAAAAAATCTAAGGACCATATTGCACATTAAGCTAAAGCTCATAGATTACATTGAACAAATTAAAAGTTCAGTAACTACATTGCATATTAGGCCAAAATTCAAGGATCATTTATGTCACTATCCGTAATCATTAACCAAGATTAAAAGTTATATGTCACTATCTATTTTTCGACATTATAACGACTTTAATAAGAGTAATTCACCACAAGATACATATTCTAGTTCTCAAATCAAACTTAAATATCGACCAAAAAAATCAAACTTAATAGTCTCCAAAGGGAGAAGGTAGAGAGGGTGCGATAGTTAGAGTGGCCAATGCTAGTGTACTCGAATGCTAGATGGCAGGTAAGAAATGTCAAGATGCTTGAAGTCGGCTGAAGTTAAGATATATATAAGTAATACTCAGTTATAGGAAGTTCTTGATAGTTCCATCTGTTGAAACCTCGGAGTATGGAAATGTGAAAATCCAAAGATGCAAAAGTACCCTGAAAGATTGGCATGCTATGTATTCATGTTGATAAGGCCAAGATGGTAGGACACAAGTTGATGACGAGTCATCAGAGGTGTCTTAGGAAACGAGACAACACTGAGGCTACCGGGAAGGATAGGTGATAGGCCAAAAAAGTCCCTAACCAGCCTCACTACACCTAGAAAGCAAAAACTCTTTAAGACATTTCAATCAGGCAACAATAACTTATGATGCTGTCACTAATCTTTAATTAAAGAGGTTTAAATTCGAGTCTTCGTATGAAGGCCAACTTGATGGCCACAAGGTCTCGTAGCGGCCGCACGTCCCTAACCACCATCCAACGAACAATGCTCATACCTTAATGTTTCATCATCGCTACGTTCTTTTTGCTTCTTATTACCTATTCATTTTGGTTTTGTTAACAGGAAGCAGGAATGCTAGTTGAGAGAAGTGGGATGAAAAAGTCATCATCGAAACTTTCTCGACATTACTACTCTCACCTATCAAGGTTGGCTTACTTGCAAGGAGTGGTCTAAATATAGTTAATACAGACATTGTTGATTCATTTTTGGCGGTCTAAGTTTTAGAGAGACAAGAACTTGCCACACTGTATGAATTATGTTACTCGACAAAAGAGGTAGCTATAGGTTTTTCTATTTTTGTTCCCAGGATGAGTTTCTAAGGAAAGAAATCCGTTTGATAATGACCAAAAATTTCTATTTCTGGATCAGAAACCCGTTTAATAATAGCATAAAATTTCTATTTCTTGGAACAGAAATCCGTTTGATAACAACACAAATTTCTATTTACCGAAACAGAAATTCATTTTTTTAACAACACAAAGTTATATTTCCAAACTTTATAATAGAGCAACTTTGATACAAATCCCTCATATGTTCAAAATTATCGCCTGCTTTTTTTCTAATTAATCACATAAAGTTTGTTGAACTAGTTTTCCGGTTTGATTTTTACGTCTTTCCGGAGAAGAGCTTCTCAAAGCTTCAATAAGATTAATGCAAACAGCTAAGCACTGGAACGGGTTTTCAGCATTCAACCACCATCACTTTCCTTGAAGAGGCTGGTCATCAGAATCAAATATATCAAGCAAGTGATTTTCTATAAATGCTAAATGTGAAAACATTTGTGTGTTTGGGAGAAAGAGAACAAGTGAGTATGATCTTCATAAGAAGGAGGTTACCAAATCTTGATATATGTATTTGCAGGGGATAGACTGATCGGGCAAAAACACGACTCTCCAACCTGTCACCATAGATGCCTCTTTCATGCCCACTACTGTAAGCACTAGCCAACACTTAGGAATTTCTACTGGAACCAATGTTGGAATTGGTTGAACCATTCCTATAGTATTTCCAAATGTTGGAATCTTGAGATGGCATTTTCTTGACTGCTGAAGCAAAATCAATAGCACCTCTAGATGGAAAGGAAGAACCGAACTTGAACAGAAGAAGGTTGTCCTTGTTAGTAGATCGATAAGGCATGCTACTCTAATGGACTTCATCTCTAGTATATTTTTGTTGGACACTCTAATTTTTTGACGAGGAAACTGCAGGAAAGTTTATTGCACTAAGAGTTAGAGCTGATAAGGTCTTTGAGTTCAAGTTTGGAGTAAAAGCACTATCAATTTGAAGCTACATTTCACCAAAAAAAAGTATAACATGGTTTCACTTAGCATAAAGAACTAAACTCAGGAGCACGTTAAGCATAAATGAAGGTCATATATTCAATCACACGGGATTCCTACATACTTGCTCTCAATATTTGTGAGCATACATTATTCCTCATAATATCCCAAATGCTTATGGAGAAAAGTAAACAAACCACATCACATTACAAGAGCTAACATAGGCGATCCCAAAATACCATATCACATTACAAGAGCCAACATAGGAAATCCTCAAATACAAAAATAATGGAAATACATTACAAAAGTTGAAAACACATTTTCATGGAATCTCCACCATATTATTAGCACTTGCCAATTGATTGGCAATTTTTTTCTTGAGCATGTTGATCTTGATACCCTCATTGGTTGATGTCTCGTCTATAACCTCATCTTGTGCACTTCCAAATGGGTACTCCGGATCACCATATAGAAAAAATTTCTTATCCATCTTGTCTTGATCACGGATGTAATTATGGATAGCACAATATGCAATTACAACAATGATTGCTTTCGAATTGAAAATGAAGGCATGTGTCTCAAAATGAAGAAGCGATTCTTTAATGTCACAAATGATCTCTCAATAACATTCATTAGTGAATAATGCCTATGGTTGAATAATTCTCTTGCTGTTGTTGCCTGCCTCCCTCTACCCCTAAAATCATTCAAATGATACTGTTCACCTTTGAAAAGAGTCAAAAATCCTGGAGCTGCAGCATAATCAGAATCTATCACGTAGTATTTGCCTATCACAAGGTATTCATATATTGATCATGATTTGCAAATGCAATATAGTTATAAAGAAAATTATCCCATGAAGAACAAGCAAATACCCGATGATGGTCGAGGAAATTGTAAGCGAGGTGTCTCAAGTGCTGCCGAGAGCACCCGATAATCGTTGGCAGAGCCTTCCCAACTAGCATACACAATGTAAATTTCATATCAAATGAACAAACTTATATCACATTCTAAGTGATAATCCCTTTCCTGCCTCTAAATGGGATCTGATTCGACATTAGTATAGAAGCATGAACGTAGGTGCCATCAATAGCGCCTATGCAATCCTGTCATTTCAGCAAAGATTAGCATTATACAAGATTATCATCAAAATGTAAATAACGGTGTAAAGGAATGTATGAAAATCCTACCTTGAAGTAAGAATTATATTTAGGATCCATAAGAATATCTTCTGGGACAACATCAAAGGAAGGTGGTACAATAATCCCTCTTGCCAAATTCAGAACTATTTGCAATGCTTTAGCAAAGTACTTGCTGATAGTTTGTTCCGAATGTTGGAATCTCTCACATAAATCTCTATTTCGAGTTCTTGTGACAAATCATAGATAAGAAGATCCCAACTTGTTCGTCTACCCTAATATATCGACTATCTTCCAACCAATCTCTTGCCTTTATTAAATCACAAAGGTTGAGAAAGGCATGTCTCTCCATTCTAAAAGCTTCATATACTCTATCTGAAAGTCCATAAAGAATCTCTCTTATCTATTCAGGCCCTGACAATTTATTGTCCCTAATAGGTTCTCTAGCATGCATGGACATGTCCAACGTAAAAATACACAACCATGCTTTCAGTATATAAAGTTCAAAATCATCAAAAACCTGTTTAACTGGTTCAACTGATGCTAGTGGACCATTATTCATACTACTTTCACCCCCCTCCATATTACCTATGCCATCGCACAAAGAGCACAAACACAACAAATAAGTCAGGAATCAATAATAACCACAATGTCATCATAGTTGCATAATTAACAATAGCCACAACGTCATCATAATTGCATAATTAAAAACAAACCAAGGGCATCATAGTTTCATAAATAAAAACAAACCAAAGTATCTCAAGGACACAAGTCATAAAGTGAAAATAAAGCAAACATGAATCCAAAGCATATTTCTCAACATCTACTTAAAGATATTTAAGCAAACCACATCTCCTTTTAGGTAAAGATATGATGAAGCCTTCTCTCCAGTTGGCACTAAGGCATGCTTGGTTCATTGTTTTGTTTTAAAGATTCTGCTGCAAATAAGGCATGCCATTTATGATGGCAATCACAACTCCCATGGAGTAGGGGTTATCGGGTGGGGGGTATGTGAGGTGACATAGTCACTTGTTGATTGACCCGCCTTGAACTTGATCATATCTTGAATGGCTTTACAGGTGCCAGCAACATCAAATGTGCTACCCTTTCTCCTCCTTTTGGAATTTGGAGTCCTATCCAACTTGTGCTTCTCGTGAACTTATGTGGCAGTCACGTCAGGCATGAAGACTCCATCACTAAGTTCATTTAGATCACCTACCGAAGTACCACCACCATTGTCTTTTCTCTCCGACAACACCAAGTATTCTGCATTTTTTGCTGTGCAATCCCCAATAGCATATATATCGCCAAACACAATACACAGATTGGGATATTGAGGAAACCCATCCTTTCGAAATTTAGCTCATTTGATGTTATCCTGCAATTTCCAAAATAGTGACATATGTCAGCAACATAATTGAAGCATTCATCCACAATAAGAACAAAATGACCCAAGTAAAGTGATACCTTGAGGTGATCTTCCCATACACTTGGATCCTCCACAATAACCGTTTTGTTAATATTATCCCATCCAAATCCAAATTGTGAAAGAAGCTTCTTATAACTCCCATACTGTCTCCTCAATTTGTTTGCCCTATTCTTCAATTGAACTACAACAAACTGGAGTGTTGTTTGTTTATTGAACTCGGTAACCATGTTATTCCACTCAACTTTGTTGTAGGTAGTGGTGATGCGATTTCCGTTTTTTACCTCTTCTACCATCAAGCTTACACGCATATTGGTTAAAGGCTCTGTCCACTTTGCCATAAATGCCTCTTTTTGGGATGCCATTTAACCTTAACTGGTTGAACATCAAATGAGCCATATCATATGGTGTACCAATTCAAATGCAGAAGATTTGATGTCAAGATCCACATATCAGATTGTACAAGCAAGCATATATCGCAAGCATATATCATCCTTATCGAGTTTAGGGTGAGAGGAAATGTAACACGGAGTTACCTAAAAAATCGAAAGAAGTCCTAAAATCGATAACTTAAAACCGACAAAATAACCAGTATACAAGAAAAACAAAAGCACAGGAGGACAACAATAGCAATTCAACCGCAAAAAACTGAGAGAAATTTACATGACTCAACACAATGGGGTTAGATAGTCTACTAGGAAGTAAACCAGAAATAATGAAAAAGCCAAGCATTTACGTATTCTTGCAAAGTTGATAAGTCTTGACTTACAGTCAATACACTGGTTGTCATATATTCCATTCATGTTTCTATTTATACAACTAGCATTGCCCATCCGAAGTTATATTTCTCAAGCTACTGCGTTCTGTTCACAAAGCTAAATGAAAATATCAGAGAAGTAGGAAAAATGTTTTCTTGAATCGATATTTCTTTAATTTTAAATGTGAACTTGTTATGCACTTGTGATGCATCTCTTGCTATCCTCATTAGTCCCTCTAATTTCAGACAACAAGCCAACCCATTTAAGAAAGTCATGTATCATTTGCTATATACCCTTGATACTTAATGAAACAAATTTTCTCCAATCATATAATTCATGTTCCATTCTCCTAATCATGAAAGTAGCATTCAATTTGCTCACATTATGATTATTGATAGTCAAATTCAAAATTAATAAATATACAATACTGGCATGCGAATAATGTTAATATGCTCTTAAGTCAATCAACAACAAGAACAAATCCACACTGACCTAGTTCAAACATATTATCAAACAAAGAATGTGCATTTGGCTGACGAATGAGATGAGACAATACTGGAATTGGATTGAAGGCCAGGTTCATACTAAATTAGTACAAGACATTCAAAATCAACGAAACAGATTCCAGCATGAGTGGTCCTGGTCTTAGCAGAGAAGATGACGTCGTGGTCTCTTCCTTATCAGAACATAGGGCGAAGCATTTCCGCTGGTTACAAACATAAAGACCCAATTTTTTTTTGTCACGCTCTTCACATAAAGAGCAGAAAAAAGCAAACACCGGGCATGGAGTCTTAAGGCGCAACCCTTAGAAGTAAAACTAGCAATTCTAGAGCCTCATCAACCAAATACCTAAAAAAGAAAAGAAGTCTAGAAAAAAATCGAAAAGCTCAACGCCATTGTCAGACACTAGACAATCATAGCTAGAGATAAAACACTAGACCAACGATTTCCTCATATACATTGCCCCACCATAACTCCGACCATGATGAATACGAAGCGACAACAGAAGAAATATCGAAGTCGAGATTTGTTTTTAGGAGAGGAGCAGTTCATGGGTAATGAACGAAGAGATGTATTTTGAAGAGAGAAGACATGTTCTTTTAGAAATGGTTTTCATTTATCGTTCAGAAACAAAAAAAATCTACTTTTTTTTGTTCTAATTTTTGGCCCAAAACCAATTCTAGAACAAAAAGTTATTCAAGAAATAGAAAAATGGAATTGGGTTATCAAACGGATTTTTGTTCTAAACCTATTCCGGAAAATAGAATACTAATTCTTGACAGAAATAAAATAGTTGTCAAGCACGCCCTTAGCAACTAATTGTAATTGGCATGAAGCTAAGGGTAGGTTAAAGCGACAATCAAACCACTTTCATCTACATCTGCAATATGCTCATGTTGTTGCTGTCTCATTTTCCTGTATGTTCTGTCTCAAGGGAACTTGAACTTTTACAGAATTATTATAGGTTCCTTTTTCTTTTTATACAAATTTAGAGAGGTCAAATTCCTGGAAATTATCTACTAGAGTCTGGACAAACGTGCTGCACGAACCAGATCCATGCTTTGCATGATATTAAATACGTAAATTTTAGAGATAATTGTAGAATAAGTTCTAAATCATTTCGACGAATTACTGCTTTTTCAACTCTCTCAGAAAAAAAAATTATCGCAAACATATATGTCATGTAGCCTTCGATAGGGTAGAAACATCTATATTGTTAAAGCTCATCCTGAGTAGTAGTGAAAAAGTTTTATAGTCATTTTTAATGATGTTGTGCAAGGATTTCTTTTTTTTTTTGTGGCAAATTATTCGAAAACAGTTCTATCTTCCACAATAGAATCCAATAAGATTTTCGGTAGGTATTTACATAATCTTTTTCTTTTTGAATAAATGATTCCCAAAATAATGAATCACCATTGATATTGATCGTTTTGAGATCTCTAAATGTTCAACATTTCTTCTATTAAATCAATCTCCTTCATCTTATTGCTACATATATTCTTCGTAAACATGTTTTCTTTCTAAGTTTGAAAATATCAATCTTCGAATGATTCCATCATATATGATAGAGTTGGGAAAACTTATGGTTAACCCGTCTATATGCAATGGAAAAGGGATTGAGCTCGAGCCAAATTGACATCTTGAATGTTATCACTAGCAATTATTCCATCTGCCTTATTTTACTTATTTTCTTATTTTTTTGTTTTCAAATTGATTTATCATTTAGATATTTTTGGTTGGGGCTGAGTTGGACGTCACATAGTCCTGGTCATCACTTTACATAGCATTTCATGAGGAAAAATAATCACATTTTGATTATAGTGCATCAATTTTCAAGAAAAAGATCCTAAAATAATTTAAGGGCTGTGTTATCTCCATTCTTGATTGAAGGAAACTCCATGACAATAGCGCAAAAATGAACGCGTTATGTTGTTATAATTAAAATTCAATGAAATGTTTTAAAAATTCGTATAGTCCTTGTTAGAAATTAGAAAGATGGCATCTTGGCATTACAATAAATCTTCTCAATCTGACAATTCCTGTCCGTTGGATTAGTGGTTTCCTCGTCACATCAACAGAGAAATCATTTCTAAATTGGGAAATGCTTTCACGACTGGATCCCTATTGTAAAGTCCGCGCAAAGTCCATAATTTTTCTTGACATGACCAAGACTCCCTTTCCTGTCAATAGACCCTACAGAAGAAGCAACAAACCAACTTTTGTATAACATGATATGGCCAACATTGCACGCAACAATTAGAGAATGTGAGCACCTCAAATCACGCCAATATATGACGTAGTAAAGTAGCATATCTTCTAACCCCATCATCACGTAAATTAATGCCATTTTCTTGACTTATTAACAGGTTCGAAGTCTCCTATCTAGGTGGTTTTATTTTTAAGGCCATTCGAGGCATTATTATGCTTAAGGCAAAATACATGTTAAAGACACATATGATATGAAATAAAAGATCAATAGAAGAAGACTAGTGAGGACGCTAATCGTCTTTGGTTCTTCTTGTTAGCCTTCACAAGCCGTGATTTACGGCGGCAAAGTTATATTGCATATGAGGCGTCTTGATTCAAAAATGAATCCTTCTAACGTCTAAATTAAGCATTCAATCACTCAACCAACTTTTTGAAGGTGAGTATAAAAAAAAACTAGCAATCTTCCCATGCGCGTGATTCTCGTTTTTTTGAGTTGATTGCTGCGCGTACAGAGACCATGAGGAAATTGTAAAGCAATTGAACTTGACGTGCAAAGAAACCATAGGAGGCAAACCCTAATGGCGTCATATGCATGCCATCATGGTTCAGAGAATAATGACGTCATCGGATGCGAATTTTTTGTAATTGAGTTTTGATTGCTTTTTAAACGCGATTAGCAGCAGATGAAGACGCCGACGGGTTAGCTGGGAAGGGCCCGTCGAAATTAATGCCTTTGTCATCAATTCGTGCGTCACGAGCCATGCATTGTCTTGTCTTTTGGACTGGTAGTGGTCACACGTACATTTCATGGGGTCATCAATTTGTCCCACGTCGTAGTATCCACAAATATGTCTAATTTCTAGAAAGAAAAGACTGTCTAAACCTCTCTTGTGACATGCATTGGGTTTCAAACCCGAAAGTCAAGTCTCGCTTCTTCCTGAACCTTCCAAGAAATATTATTTTAAAACAAAGATTATGGCGGAAATTTTAGTGTAGTCCGTTTTGTTCACTTGGAAGCTCGCTGTCAAAATTGACCTAAAGACCGACATGACTATCTCAATCCAATGACGGTCGAGAAAATGCATGGCGATTTTGTTGTGCTCGGAGGCACGATATTACAAAAAGGTAACTATTTGTACCGCTTGATAAAGAAAAATATCATTTTTACCCATTTATACCTTGTGCAACAAAATGTAATGCCATCCTTCAAAGTTTTGAACGAGTTTACATGATATCCTAAGTTCCTAACTTACTCAGTAGGGAGATCTTTTTCAAAATTACAATTGGAACATAATTCCTAATTGTAGGAAAAAGGATATAAATTTAGGAAGAAGACAACTTGTACCAAACTTCTCTATTATATCAATTTTTTTACTAAAGATTATCTACTTTGAGGGTATTAAATCAAAACCTTTATGTCATTAAATTGGAGTGTGAAGCCCATTAAATCGGAGTGCGAGGCAAAAGTCTTGCTTAGGGTGCGTTTATTTCACCGGAAACTTTATGATAAAGGAAAATATTTTTTTATGGAAACCATTTGTCAAAGGAAATAGTGAGTTTTTATTTGTTTGATGGTTTAGGAAAAATGATTTCATTTCTGCAAGAAGGAAAAGGAGAAGTCGCTTTCTCCTAATCTAAACTTGTTGTTTTAGTTCATGGAAAACCTTTTCCATAAATTGATTAATTTCCTATCATCCAGGCACTAGAAATCAGAAATTTTAGCATGATCAAGTTCGCTTTGTTCTCTCATGGGCTTGCAGCTCAAAATTGACCTAATGACTGTCATGACTATCTCAATCCGACGATTGAGATAATGCAGGGCGATTTTGCAGTGCCTAGAGTCATGATGCTACAAGAAGGTAAACATTTGTATCGCTTGATAAGAGGAAAAATACTATTTTTACTTCTTTACACTTTGAAACTGATCACCTAGATAAGATAAGATAACTAGCCTAAAGCAATTGCGTGTTTAATCTTTACAATCTCTTATGGTTGGTATTCAAAACGTAATACCATGCTTTAAAGTATTATGCGAGTTCGCATAATATCCTAACTTAATCATTAGGGAGATTTTTTTCATAAATTATTATTGGAAAGTAATCTCTAGTCTTAGAAAAAGGATCTAAATTTAGAAAGAAGACGACCTGTACCGAATTTCTTCTCCGTTATATTGATTTTTTTTATTGAAAGATTATCTACTTTAGGGATAATGAATCAAAACCTATGTACCATTAAGATGGAGTGCAAGGCCCATTAAATTGGAGTGTGAGGCTAAATTTGGCTTAGTAATACCATAGATAGATTATGAAAGTATTGTGATTACATCTAACCCAATTTATGGAGCTTGCATGATATTTTATAAGCATCTAGGCAGTTGGAGCTCTATGTTTACGCCCTTAAATTATCCAAAAAATAAAAGAAACTTTAATTGCCAGTCAAGGACTTCAAGCCAACTTAGAAATAAAAAAAGAAAATTTTAATAAAAAGGCCCACTTACCAATAGATCTATCAAAATGGGTCATAGACTTATTTTTTAACCTATATATGATGAACTGAGTTGTTATATGGGTTAGCTATACTTTTTAAATGGGATAATATGAGTGTTCAATGGGTCATAAACGAGTTTATAACTTATTTAAACACAATCCACGTATAACTCTCTTCATTCTCTTTTGTGCTCACTCACTCTGCATTCTTATTTCAATTTGGTTATAAGTTTTCTTAGATTAGGTTAAATATTGAATTGTTTTAGAAATATGAATCGGATCGGGTATGAATCAATATATTATTTTTTTGATTGAAACAGGTCAATATATTTGCATTGCATGGAAATGTGTGAAAACGGGTTAAATGGGTCTATTTGGATTGGATCATTTTTTTATCTGACCGTTTGATGGGTCTACTTACCAACTAAGAATTGCATTACTCCGTATGTGTTTTTGAAAGGAAGAGTGGACACGTAAAGTATTTTCATTTATTTTGGTGAGATACTCTGTTTGAGAAAGTGTATTACCTGCCGACTTTTCATGCCTTCTTTTTAATAATATCTCTTGGATAGCGGCCAGATTTTTCACACTGTGGTCAAACTTCAATGTGAATATCCATCAGTCAACCATTGCCGCCCATTAAAATAAAGTTCGATTACGATTTCAAACTTCAACTCGTTCAGCTGATACTTTGTTCGATCCACTCCCACTTTTCCTTGATTGGCTCCAACCCATTTGAAGATTTCCTATTTTCCCAACGCATGATATACTAAAGATGAATTACCAAGTCTATGGAAACAACCGTTTCACACCCTGAGTTTATTACGAAGATCCATATTGCACGCAATGTTCATTCATGCCTTAGCATTACGTCACCCTGATTTCGTGAAACCCTAGAGAGAGAGAGAGAGAGAGAGAGAGAGAGAGAGAGAGAGAGAGAGAGAGAGAGAGAGAGAGAGAGAGAGAGAGAGAGAGAGAGAGAGAGAGAGAGTTGGTGATGGCTGGAGACGAGTCAGTGAGGTCTGGGGGCAGTTACAGGCGAGCGGTAATGTGATGGTGTGCTAAGGTCTGCCTCCAAGGAAGAAACAGAAGAAGGAGGGAACTAGAGGAAATGGAACTTCAAGAAAAGGGGAAATGCAAATAACGTACTTTAGGTTTCACATAAGTACCTATCTACATGTCTCTATCTTTTATAATACATATTTGCACCCCCCCCCCCTACTTTAGCAAAATTGTCCAAATACTTCGGCTCCGTTTATGTCGAGGAAAACATTTTCCTCATTTTTCGGTATTTGAATCGCTTAAGAAAATGAGTAAACATAAAAGGTTTTCCCAATCATTGAAAGTCAATGCTTAAATTCATGAAAATAATTTCATTTTTAATAAATCGAAAATCATTTTTCAAAATATAACTAGATATTGGCACTTGGATTAGAAACTTTGCACTTAGGCATGAGAACTATAACACTTGTTCTCGAGCCTTTGGTAGTAGGGCTAGAACTAGAGGTCATGACCGAGTCTACTAGAGTCCATTGAGGGCAAGCCTTGGTCCATCGAGGCAGGGCCCAAAGACCCCAGTGCCTATGCTCGAGACTTGGGCGCTTGTGCTTGGGACCCTAATCATTGTGCCCCGCTCCATTGAGATCGGACTCGAGATACTGATGCTTGTGCTAATGCCCAAGACGCTGAGACTAGTAACATCGATGCTGAGTTTGGGTCCTCGGCTCACGAGCCCAAGTCCATCAAGGCCGGGCCCGAGATTCCCGTGCCTATGCCTTGGGACTCTTGTGCCCGTGCCAAGGTCCTCAGCATCCGAGCTCCAATTTATCTATACAGGACTCAAGCCCATCTCTGCTAGGCCCGAGACCCTAGTGCCTAAGCCCGAGTCCTAAATACATGGACCTTGCGTACATTGAGGCCAAGCCTTGAACCACGGCGCACAATCCATTCCCTGCCGCTCGAGTTCATCGAGGTTGGGTCCAAGTCCTTGTCGCCTGTGCTCAGGTCCATTGAGGCCCAAGCCAAGACCTCGATGGTCAGGCTCGAAACCGAGTCCCCAGCTCCCATGCTTGGGTCCACTAAAGTTAGGCTTAGGATCCTAGTCCCATGCTCATACTTGGTTGCCAAGGACCCAACCTCGATAAACTCAAGGGCGAGCGTTGGGTTCCCGAGCCAAACCTCTATGGGCCTAGGAGAGAGCGTCGGGGACCAAAGCTCATCCTCAATGGATCGGGCTCAGCCTTTGTAGACTTGGGCTGAGGCACCAAAGAGCCGAGCACGATCGCTCAACTTTGGTAGACCCAAGACCAATGCCCATGCTTGTGCCCAAGAGCCGGGGATCTAGGTTTGAGACCCGGTGCCCGTGCCAGGTTCTTTGGTTACCCATACGCAAGTCACTATTGCATCGAATAGTGTATATATCTAGTTAGGAAAATCAAATGAAATTTTCCTTACCAAATGAGGGAAAATGTTTTCTAGTTCATTTTCTAATCTGAGTTCAACACTGGAGAATATTGTTATTTTCCTAAAGAATAACTTCACGAAAAATATTGTCTAGAAGAAATGCCACAATTTTCACAGAACAAGCGGAATTCCAATGTAGTCCATCCTGCCAATTTTTCGCCATAAATCACTGAAGTTTCTATCAAGTTATCGCTAGTTGTCCTACATGGCACACCGTCAAGTTAGTGATTTCTTGCAAAAATTAGTTGGTTTTGTGCAAAAGTTTATGACTAAATTTGTAAAATTGAAAAAATTATTACTGAATTCATTTATATAATAAGTTTATGAGTGATTTAGCAATTTCCCCTCTTTTTATTATAAAGAAAAAGAATTGATAAATGAACTCGAGATCATCACACAATCGCCATATTCTAGAACTGGACGAACATTCCTGGCACGAAGCCTCTCCACTTCTTATGTGCGTGATTGGGTTACACCCTTGCCCTTAGGGAAAATCCAAGATTGATCGAGCATATTATTCACTTAGTCAAGTGGTCATATTTTGCCTAAATTCATTTGAAAAGAATGTACAAATTATTGCTCAAAGTTGACCAAAACCATTGAAAGTCAAGTCAACAAATAAATCCAAGCTGGAAAAAGCAACTTCTGCCGTTCGAATGCCAACAAATAAAGTCAAGTCAACAAATTATTGGGCTCCACTTGGTTTTGGAATCAACTATAATTGTTTTTTAGGTTTAGACGAATGCCAACATATAATCTGCCGTTCGAGAACTCCATTACGAGCGATACTTCATGGAAACTCTCTTAATGTGTACACCTTTCTTTTTTATTTTCTTTCTCTTTCTCACTCACCCAATAAGTTTACTATAAATTGCAACGCCATTCTTGCATCCGTCCCTTCATCTACTCTTTTGGAAGGCTTCTGAGTTAAACTTCATCACTTCAGGTTTTCTGGTTCTTGATGGCGTCGAGGGCAAGTCCGATGGAATCGAATTGGATAGTGGACACTTCCCTAGAGCTTAACACATCGTATCTGGTGAGATGGACCTATGTTTGCATAGATATTGAGTAATTAATCTTGTGTGTCTGTTGTTATCTCTGTGTTTGGTGAAAAGAAAAGAAAGATCTTTTAGATGTTTAACTCAGAGTCTCTCTTCTTCTTCTTCTTCTTCTTCTTCTTCTTCTTCTTCTTCTTCTTCTTCTTTCTTATTGAACCATAAGAAGGAAATTGTTCCAAGAAATGATAACTCTCAAGGAGGACGACGAGAAGAGCCTGTTGTTAAGCATGAGGTGAGTCCATCTATAGCATAAGTTGCATGAACAAATAGGAATAATGCTAGAGATATAAAAGGTCAGTTTATGAAATTAAGTTGTAAAGGTCTTATGGCTAATCGGACACAGTTAACGTCCGGAATGGAGCTAATAGTAACAGCAAATTCCACTTCAAATCTTAAGCCGTCCACATGACACAATTGCTTTTGTTAATAAGAATGTCACAGAAATTGGAATCCAGGGCAGCTATTATAGAAGCCGAGAATGTGTCTGTGAATCAACATATTCAACCTCTAAAATGGACATGAGCGTTTCACGCAAAGTGTGTGGCGAAATTTCCAGCTTTGTATTGCTGTTCACCAGCCCAAATTTTCAAGTACTTCTAGACAACTTCGGTTGAAGTGAAGAGTGCACAATAGCGAAAATGAAATGGTAAGAGGCAAAGTCAAAGTGTAGCGGACCGGTCTCATTTAAAATAAAGAAGAATCAATTTCTATAAGAATGAAGTTGAAGAAACCCTGTGACCGATTCTGAAAACTAGAGTATTTGAATACAAAGATCAAAACCGAAAGATGATCTGTTTTGTTGTGTACAGGCCAGTGAACTGGTCGAGGAGTATCACCGAATTAGCCACGAGAACAGGAAGTTGACTGAAATGCTGACCCTTATGCACGAGAGGTATAATACGCTGCATAACCAATTGAATGTCTTGGGGAGTAAAACCCCCGAAAGTGAACTCGGCGCTTCAAGAAAGAGGAAGCATGAAGCTCATGTCGCTGCAGAGAGTTGCAGTTACGGCGTAGATCAGATCTTCAAGAAGCCAAAGGACAGCTTCAAACACAAGATCTCTAAAATCCATTTCCGAACTGATGCGTCTGACATGAGCCTTGTAAGATCTTAGTTTCAACACACAACAGTTTTTTCGTGTTTCTCAAGCTTATAGTTGGCATAAAGAAATTCATCTTTTCTAAGTACTAAGTGGATTCCACTGTATTGATTATTTTTCCATTTATTTTGCTTTATGAATTTGCACTTGCTATAGGTAGTGAAGGATGGTTATCAATGGAGGAAATACGGTCAGAAGGTCACAAGAGACAACCCATTTCCAAGAGCTTACTACAGATGTTCCTTTGCCCCAACTTGCCCTGTTAAAAAGAAGGTAACTCAGCTTAGTTAGACCTCTTAGAAATTATTTTCTGGAGATCACTCAATCACAGTCCAAAAATAAATCAAGAAATAGCGTGTTTGATGAAAAGTAGCCGAACGAATTCAATCTCACTCTCACGCTTCATTTGCATCTTCAGGTGCAAAGAAGTGTTGATGACCCATCTGTCCTATTGGCCACATATGAAGGAGAACACAACCACCCAAACCTGTCTCGGCCCCCGATTCCACTAGGTTCTGACAAACAGGAACTGAATCCGGGTGCCCCTCCAATTCCATCGCCCTTGAAGTCGAGATCTTCTAGTCCTAGGAGTACTCCTGATTTGATGTGCCTGGGTATCGACACTCTATCTGCAAAAAGGGGCCAAGAAACAGCGGCGGCGGCAGAATTTCAACAATTTCTGGTGCAGCAGATGGCCTCTTCCTTGAAAAGAGATCCCAATTTCACGGCAGCGCTTGCGGATGCGATATCGGGAAGGATATTCAACCAAGCCCGGATCGAGAAGTGGTGAACGGAAAGGGCATCATCGGAGTTTTTTATTTAGTATGATTTACATATAGTTCAAACATTGAATTCAACAGTCGGGTTATGACAATGGTCGGTTTTGGATTGAAGACGTGAACATCTCATCTTGTGTATTGGCTGACCAAGCAAGTTGATATGCTCACGAGCTTGTTTTCAGCTTGGCATATAAGCTACTTGAACTCGACATGATTGTTTAGAGGTTTAGTCGAATTTGAGTAGCCTGCAAACTAAACTTGTTTGGTGATTTGAGGACGGAGTGTTCATCTTATTATACTATATCTACTTGAGGCAACTTTGCTGCCGAAGCATTCCTTGAAGACGTTGATTATGCAAGAGAGTTGCCAATCTAGTGGACAAGCTGACGATGATCTAACAAGTTGCCGAGTTGCAAGCCTACTGTCAATTCCAAGTCTAATCAATCATGACATGTCCAGTGTTTGTTCGCATTCCTTGAAGGCCATTAATTCAATTACTTGGAACTAGAACCATGGAGAATCTCAACTGACTTAATTTATTTCTCATGTTTTCAAGGTTCAGTAGATATCGTTCAAATTTCTAGAGTCCTTAATTATATTTGCTTTCTAGTAAATCTAGTTTTTGTCTTTCCTATGAGTCTTTTGTCTTTCCAAAGAGTCTTGATAATTATTCATGCTTGGAGGGTTGTTCCATGCTCATCTATATAAGCATACTATGATGAATAAAAGAAGTAGACTTATTTGATTCAAAACTTATTTGAGCCTTTGGCTTAAGAACAATAAGTTTTCTTGTTCTACTCTTATCCATTCCAGTGGATTCCGACGGGTGGCGAGTATTGCTTTTATCCTTTGGGTGAAATTAACTGTGGATGACAAGTGACCTATCCATTTAAGTACTCACTTTTGTTACCTCTTACTTCTCTACACTCTCTCCGGCATCAGACTTTTACTTATTACATTTGTCATTATTCACCACAATAATATTATCATGCATACCAGCATACATGACCAAAACTAACTTAATGGAAACATTACCAAATTAGTATAAATGCCAACTTAGTTTCAAACTTTTAGTTTCATTAAAATAATTCTAAACCATTTCATGTATTTCCAATGTAATCATTCTGGCTAATTTTTACTTGAAAATGCTGATAAGGCGATCTAATCATTGCCGATCGTTTTACGTGGCATAACTGACATATGACATGGGAGAACTTAAGTGAAATGACACCGTTTGCTTAATTTTTTCAAATTTTCAGACTTATTTTATTTTTTTTCCCTTTGATTTCATTGTTACTACTCATCTTCTTTCTCTCCTTCCCTATTTATTCTTTCTCATGACAAATTTCTCAGCCACAATGCGGATCCACATTCTTTGTTCGTATTGCCACTAGTTTCACCAAGCCGTTGTCATTGCAAGCACCCTCACCACCACCTACCCACTCCGTGTCTCGTCTCCCCTTATCAGTTGTTGTCATTGATTAGAAGGACTACATTAGAATTCCCTAATAAAATTTAGAGATATATTGGTAAAATTGAAAGTTTAGAATTAAATTGACATCAATATAATATGTTTAGCGCTAACTCAGTAATATCTCCTTAATTTGATACTATGTGAGTAGTTCCGGTGCTTTTTGAGGAGATCTATGTATTGCTGAGACACGGCTATGTGCTCATTTGACACACATTCCAATTTGTTATCTTATTTATATTTCTTTTCCCTTCACATTTATTTATTTCCTCACATTTTCTTCTCCCTCCACTAGCTTTCCTTTTTTCTTTTATGTGTGCGCTTCCTTTCACTTCCAAATGAAAAACCTGCATTCACAAAAGGAAAATGAAATTCTCTATTTACTAGTCGAACTAGAAATCATTCATATAGTTGGTGACTAATGATGTAGGAGTTCAAGAAACTATGTTGTCTCTTAGGCTGGACTTACATATAAAATAAATATATTTCTACATAATTTGATAGACGAAGGGAAAATTGTCCAAAAAATCCTAAACCTATTACACTTTTGCCAATTTAGTTTTAAACTTTTTAAATTTGCCAATTGAGTATCCTTTTTACTTCTTACCAATTGAGTTCATTCAGTCAATTTTGGCCACCCGGAGCTGACGTGGACGCCGATCGTCTGACCAACGCTGACATGGCAATATTTTTTATATTTTAATATTTTTTTTCAATATTTTTTCCTTTTTTATTTTTTTCTCTAGTCTTCTTCCTTTGGCAAAGCTCGCCCCCATCGACCGCTAGCAAGGGCGAGCCCTGGCTAGGAGAGGTCGGCCTCGCTAGATTTGGGCGAGGTAGAGCCTCGCCGGCCCCTTGCCTCGCCCACCAACAGTATGGTTGGCCTCGCCTTGGCTGGGTGAGGCTACCCTCGCCATCGCCTGGGTTTCCCTCACCTAGCCAAGGCAAGGCCAACCTCCCCGTCACTAGGCGAGGTCAGGGGTCGATAGGCTTGACCTCGTCCAGATTTGGTGAGGCCAACCTCGGCGTTACTAGGCGAGGTCGACCTCAACATCGTTGGGCCAGGCAAGGGGTCGATGAGGCTCTACCTCACCCAGATCTGGCGAGACCGACCTCGCCGTTGCCAGGCGAGGGAGAACCAAGCGATGGTGAGGTCGACCTCACCCAGCCAGGGGTTGGCGAGGCTCGCCCTTGCTAGTGGCCGGCGGGGGCGAGCTTCGCCAGAGGAAAGAAGACCAGAAAAAAAACAAGAAAATTTTTTTTAAATTCAAAAATATATTAAAATATTAAAAAATTTACCACATTAGCGTTGGCCGGACGGCTGGCGCCGACCAGCATCCACGTCAGCTTCGAGTGGCCAAAATTGGCCGGATGGACTTAATTGGCAAGAAATGAAAAGGTTTATAACTCAATTAACAAATTTAAAAGGTTTATGATTGAATTGGTAAAAGTGCAACAGGTTTAGGACTTTTTAGACAATTTTCCCCGCATTTGAAGATATCATTTGCGCAATTATTAGGGGATATTACCTAACTTCCCGACAAAATTTCAAATCTTCTCTTATCATGTACTTAGGATAGAGAGTTCTACCTTCACCTTTTTATAGAAGTCCAAGGAGGCGTTCAAGCAACATGCCTCCGTACATTCTTTTACAGGAATTTCCTTCATGTTCTACTGACAATGGAGAAATGTTTTTTTTTTGTTTTGTCTCTCGATACAAGCACCGCTGATCTCAGGATATGTGTTTATTATAAGAAGACAACGGCGACCGAATATTCACGTGTATTGTAAAATCAACGGTGCTCATTCATGTGAAAATGAAGAAGAAAAAGGATTCTCTAACATCAAATGCCAGCCGTTGAATGACACCCCAAGTGACAAGAAAACCAACTAGTTAACAAATCTCAACCGTTGAAAGTGCATGTCATATTGGTCAATCTAAAGAAGTTCCTCGAATGTTAGGATTCTCAGGTAGTTCTAGAAACACGGTATTCAAGTAGCGCGACCGCGAGGTCCATAGCGAGGGGTCGTGGCAGTTGGTGGCCATTCCTAGAGGTCATATTCCAGTGGAAGAATCGTCGCAATGGGGTCCCTTTTTCTCTTAGGAAACATCCCCCACAAACTTGGAACAAAGAGACGTTGCGCCATTTGGAATCACACCAGATCCGTCGCGCGCGGCCAAGAACGACACGACACTGATGGATTCTTTCTTTCTTGATTGGTCGCGCCTAGAACACCCAAGAAGTCAACAACCAACAAAAAAGAAAGGGAATTCAAGATGTTTCTACATTGACCATTGTAGGAAAAGACACGCATAGCCGCGAGTGTTGACTCCACCAACGGCAACATCTTGCCCACTTCTTGGTCTAGTCGTCGTCTTGTTTCTTGTTCTTGTTGTTCTATAGAGAGAGAGAGAGGGGTCGTTCTTATGGCTTGACGCTAGAGAGACTTTTTGGCTTCTCGGATTTTTACATGATGGTGAGCTGTGTAGTACGGTTGGCGATGACTTGATCACCATATTAGCGATTTCTAGTAAAAATTGACTGGAAATACTACATTAAAGTTTCCCGCAAATGCTGATGACTAAATTGGCAAAATTGAAAAATTTATGATTGAATTGACCTCCAATACAATATGTTTATGATCAATTAGGTAATTTTCCTAGTTACCGTGTCATAACGGTCTCATCATTCATAGCAACTAATTGTCATAGCAATGGATATGGTGAAAAGTCTGAGAAAATTATCCAAAAAGTCCTAAACCTATTATATTATTGTCAATTTAGCTATAAATCTTTTAATTGTGTCATAAAGTATTTTACGTTTTGTCAATTGAATTCATCCGGTAAATTTTGATTAGAAATCGCTGATGTGGATACTGGCCATCCTACGTGGCACAATCGCCAGTGCTGATGTGAAAAATATTTAATAATTTTTTTCGAATTTATTTATTTTCCTTTCCCTTTTTTTTCTTTTCTTTCTCTTATTTTTTTGCTTCCCTTCTTTCTCTAGTTGGTGAAGCTCGCCCCCATTGACCACTGGAGAGAGCAAGCCTCACCCACCCCTAGCAAGGTTTGACCTCGCCATTGTTAGGCGAGGCATGACCTACGCTAGACTTAGCGAGTTCGAGCCTTGCCCAACCATAGCAAGGCCAACCTTGCCCAATGACGGCAAGGTCGACCTCATTGGCCCTTCCCTCTAGTCGATTGTTTGCTATCGCCAAGGCTTGGCAACCAGCTAGAGGAAGAAGGGAAGTTAAAAAGGAAAAAGAAAAGATAGAATAAAAAATAAATTCAAAAAAATATGAAAATATTATTAAAAATTATCCACATCAGTGTCGGCCGCGCCACATAGGATTATCAACGTTCGTGTCAGTGAAAGGTTTTTTTTTTTTTTTTTATCAAAATAACATTACATTCATTTCTAAAGAAATACAAGAGAAAATCATCGCAGTGCAACTACAAACCAAGACAAATCCCAGCCAACTTCAACGTAAAACATGCTCTAGATGACAAGATGATTTATCTGAACAATGTTATGGGTCAGTCGCTTAAAGAGCAAATCTGTGACTTTTTCAAACCAAAATCGTCAGCTTATTATCCGTCATCAATAATGAGCGCACATTGAGATCTATATATGTTACTGCAGTTTTGCCTTTCGGTGGTGCGTGCCTAGGTTCGGTGTCTCCAACACCATTGCCATTTAGAGTAATGAGGTTGAATGAGCACAGATTTGACACCTAGGAGAGCGAAACCTTTACAAAGCTCATCCAAACTCTTTTGAAATTGGACTTTTGCATCAACAAAACTTAAGGGAAGTGAAACCCTAAGATCATACACGCAAAAATCCCTAAATCTAGATTAGATCGGAATAGAAATCTCTCCAAAATAGGAGAGAGAAGCTTTTAGATCTAGATTGGATCAAAAGAGAAAAGCTTCGCAAAATAAGAGGAAAGCAAGAAAAAAATAACAAAAAACCAAATCAACAAAAAAAAATAAAAAAGGAAAGAGGCAGGGGAAGGAGAGATCTAAATCAAAACCTCCCCTCAGAGGAGGTTGAAGAAGAAAGTTGTGTAAGGATGAGAAGGAAAGGAGAAAACCCTAGGGAGGAGAGAGGAGAGTGGTGCTCCCGTTGGTGAAAGTTTATCTGATTCATTTTTTGATCTTTCTGCTTTTCATTTCTGATCTACTGTTCTCAACTAATCGCTCTTCAGATTATTTGTGCAACATTATTGTTCTTTTCACTCTTCATTTGTCACTTTACCCATTTTTAAAGTCAGATTTCTGTTACGGACCAAACAAAAAAGTAAGATTTCTGTCATCTACATTCTCATACGTCATTTCCATACCAATATGCCAACTTAATCTTTCCATGTATGATGAATATTTTTAGAGATTTTCTGAAAAACATGAACCTCTTTTTGGGTAAGTTTCTTGTAGGCCTTTCTCTACTTAATTAGCGTTGCACTCACCCTCCCACATTTATCCAAATTTAAGGCTATGTTTTGTCATCTAAACTTCTAATAAGGATGGGATTAGTAGGATAGGATATAAAATCCAATGATTTTGCTAATATCCTATCTACTGTTTTGTGAATTGCGGTATTAAAACTGGATATTTTCACATCATATCATGTCCATTGTTTAGAATAAATGACATATCAGTGTAAATGAATATAAAAATTTGCACAAAAGAAGACGGTAAAAAAATCTTATGAAAATCTTGCCTACTTCATTTTTATTTACTTATTTTTTTATTATTTTTCCCTCTATTTTTAATGCTTTTCTTTTTTTATTTCCTTTTTTCCCTTCCATCATTCTCTAATAAAATTTTATTAAATAGTAAACTATACTAATATACCTAAAATACTAAATATCGAAAATATGTAATAAATATTATATTAAATATAATATTTACATCTATTAAATTTATATTAGGGAAAATCTCAAATAAGGATCTGATGTGCCTTTATTGTCTTAAATAAGGGCCTAAAGTGGACTTAATATCAAATAAGGATATAAAGTGCCCTCATTTTCTCAAATAAGGGTAAGAAATATATTTTGTTTCAAATAAGGGTTTGAAATTGCTATGTATGTGTCAAAGAAGGACCTATCTTTCAAAATGGTAAGGGCATTTTTGTCTTTTAACTTTTTTGAATTTTTTTCCTTTTTTCTTTCTTTTTTTTTTATTTTTTTGGTTTTTCTTTGTTCTTCATCGGTGGCTAGCGACCAACCATCGGCAAAGCCCTGGATGAGCTGGGCGAGGGCCTCCCTCTCCTGATCTGGTGAGGGCCACCTTGTTTGACAATAGGCGAAGGACGGTCTTGCCTAGCGAAGCAACCCTCGTCAACCCTCACTAGCTTCCGGCAAGGGGTCGGCCCTCGCTTGTGGCTTTCGAGGGGGGCCTTGCCCAAATCTGGCAAGGCTGCCCCTCGCCTATTGTTGGCGAGGGTTCCTAGCCCTTCCCGGGCTTCGCTTGTGACCAACGAAGGAAAAAAAGAAAAGAAAGGAAAAGAAGAAAATATAAATTAAAATTAAAATTTTTTTGGATGAAAATGCCCTTAACCAATTGGAATAAATTTGCCGGCCGGCTATCGACAAGGTCAAAGCCTTTATTTGAAGCTCTCATGGCTACTTCAGGCCCTTCTTTGAGAATGACATGCCACTTTATGCCGTTATTTGACACAAAGTTCACTTCATGCCCTTATTTGGAATTTTCTTTTTATATTATAATATAGAAAAAATTTTGAATATAGAAATAAAAATAAAAATTTTATTTTTTGTTATTATTTTAGTTTTATTTATTTAAGAAGTTTGTTATTCGAAAAAATGTTTTTTTTATTATGGATATTAGAAATTATATCCACCTTTATCCCATCTTTCTCATGGAATAATTTTATCGAGTTATATCCCTAATATATCCGACTTTATCTTATCTTGAGCAAGCATCAAACACAACATAAGATACGTACTTGACTACCAAACGTAGTATAAGTACCCTCGACATCATCCCAAACGAATGTAGGCGTGTCAAGACATTTGACAAGAAATTATTCATGGGGATTTCCAAAAGTCGATTTTGATTGGGCCTCAGTTCTGAGCATCAATTCATGGGCCGGAGTGTCGGATTGAGTGTTATAAGGCCGCTATAATTGGATGAGTCCAAGATCCAGAAACCCTTATGTTTTTGGTGTGTTTCCTGAACAGTTTACACTAGTATAAATGGATACTATATTAGACTCAGATGAAAGTACTTTCGTGTTTATCTTACTTTGATATATATATATATATATATATATATATATTTGAAGTAGGAGTAATCTAGATGTGATCAAATTGTCCACTTGAACTCTCTTATAATAAAATCTCGAGAAATCAAGAGTATCGCTCCTTCTAGACATCATTTTGAAGACCTAAAATCGAGTTTGTGTTCCTTTTCGTTTTCTTAAACTTTCTGCATTTACAACTTGCCTAATGCACAACAGATTACAATTGTTGCTTTAAGTTCCCCAATGAGTCAACAGTGCTAGCAATCAAATGGCATGCTAAATTTCAATTTGATTACCAACCCCTAAAACTTTTGTTTTAATTGATATTTGGTGACACTCGATACGTCTTGAATACAAGAAAAAATTGATTGTGGGATGAATCAGGGGAAAAAAAATTTCAAAAATCCTGCTACTCAAGCAAGAGCATGTCTATAGAAGAGAGATGAACTAGCGCAATATCGGCACGGCGTCACTCAATAACAACCATTGTTGAGAAACCTCGTTCAACATGCAACAACCGTCGTGTTGGCAGTGTTCGCAGCTCTCACTCTCTTTCTCTCAATTAAGGTTTCACTCTTTCATTTCATTTTTCATAGGATTAATATCACAAAAAAACCCCAAACTGGTACACTTATGCCAAATTTGCCCCAAACTAATTTTTTGACCACCAAAAATCCTAAACCAATACACCTGTGACAAATTTACTCTCAATTAGTGTACCGGTTTGAGGTTTTACCTCTCTATTTGTCACAAGTTTACTAATTTGTAATTTTTTGCGACATTAATGCAATTTAACGAAGGGTAAATTTGTCAAGAGTGTACTAGTTTGGGGTTTTTTGTAATAAAAAAATTAGTTTGGGGTAAATTTATTACACATGTACTAATTTTAAGTTTTTTGTGGTAAAAAAATTAGTTCGGGGTAAATTTGTCACAAATATACCGGTTTATGATTTTCCATGATATTAACCCTTTGTTTTATATTTATCTAATCCAAAGAAAGAAAAACATTGACCACCAAAAAAATTCCTACGGGGTCATCACAGATGCATTTTTTGTTCGTGGTGGGCATTGCTATTCAACATCACATCTATCAGCCTTCCATCATGATGGATGGACGCTCTAGAATGCATATATAATGGACAAACTCTGGACTTTGACATTCTATCTAAGCATCATTTGAAATTTCCCCCTTCACACTACGCAATCTCTCTGTAAGTCTTGAACGTGACGTTTCTCTGGTTCAATTTGGAGACTTTTCAGTTCTTCACGAACATCATTATGTTATTGTCGTTCCCTTCCTCCTGTACTTTTCTACTTTACAAAAAGAGACGTCCTGGAAGCTAACCAATCCCCCGTTAACAATTTGGTGGAAATGTAATTTCTATTATCTTGACACGACCAAGACTTTGTGGTGGATTCTTTGTTAACCCAAGGATCTCAGCAAGGAATAAAACAGAGAGATATAGTTTGTCAGTGTCGACTACATCATCTGACGTCTGTATCCATTTTTTTATTGGCCAGAAGAAATTCACCACAACTGGTGATAGGGATGTTTAATTGACTTAGGATCCTTCATCTAGGATTTTTTCTTGGCACACATTGTATATCTATATTTTTCGGCTTGATTAATTTCTACAAATGCACGTAAATCACTCCATCCTTTTATATTAGTTAAAGGATTCATTCACAAGATGGCAGGTGTGGCCTAAGTGGATGATTTTGTAATTTGAACTCGGGATCTTCCATGCCCCAATCAAGAGTTTAAGCACCCAGCTAATCCCTTAGGAGCACGTTTAGTGACTTGGATAAGGACCCGATAGAATAAAAATTATTTTACTAGGCATTCGGGGACACATTTTGGACGGGATAAACACGGATATGTTAAAATAAAAAGCCAGTGTTGACACCTAAATTTTGACGATTCAGTCAGTCGTTCGTTGCATAAAAAATTAGGGATCGATCCCAATCCCTAGACTAAAAAATTAGTTAAATTGCACATAAATTAGGAACATTTGAATTAGTATTTAGGGTCATATAGTTGCATTTGCATTGGAGCACGGCGGATGGACTTGAGTGAATGATTCTGAACTTAACCGGACTAAGCCTACGGTGGCCGAAATCATGTGTATCAAGTTAGGAAAAATTGATGAAAATTTGAAGCGATAAAGCTTGATATTATCAAGATTTTGGTCACATAGCAAATAAGAAAAAAGCAACCGGCATAATTCCCGTGATATTTGTGAGATCAACTATTTGAGGGAATAAATAGTTGAGAGCAAGATTTAGTCAACAAAAGGAATATTTGATTGAAAAGAAAGAGGAAAGAAAATATGCATGCGTCCAAAGATTTGTTGGTGAAAAAAAGTATATAAAAGGAGGAGGGGAGGCTTCGTTCAGGAGGGAGACGCCCACACAGAGAACACACGAGAGACGCGTGAGTGAGAGAGAGAGAGAGAGAGAGAGTCGGTCGCGCACGTGCTCGCCTCACGGTCGCGCACTCACGGAGTGGACCGCTGCTGTTCCTGTTCTGCGATGCTGCTATCCCACCGCTGATCGCCGAGCTGCAGCCCGTTGTTGCCGCTGCCCTCACGTCCAGACTTGCGGTCATGAGTCGTGACCGTCCTTGCCGTAGTTCCTGCTGCTGTGACCAGACACCAATTACCGTGGATTCAGCAAACCACCAGCGACGCGCCTTTTAACTTCACGGAGAAAACCACCAAATCGCCTCTTTCCATCGCAAGTCTTGACGTGTTAATATCTTCAGCCTTGGTCCAATTCAATCCCCGTTGACCACCGCTTGGAAAAGAAGTCTTTGAAGCCCACAATCGGTGAAGTGGAGTTGGAATAAGAAATAGCACATCAATTCACAAAGTGGAATTTCAATTCGTGTTACACAGGAGGAAGACACAATTTTGCGGATTAGTGGGTTATCTTTATTCGTTGCTGGATTTTCCGTGGTTGTTTACGGAGCCCACGTCGGACCAGTTGCTGCTGCACCGCGACGCCGACATCTTCCAAGTTGCTGGTCACCCCGAGTCCCGACACCAAGCCGCCGCTGTCCCGATGCCTCGTGGCGTCCTTACACTACCGAGGCGTTATTCTTGTTTTGCAGATTAATCGATAGCACCACCGCGCACACCACCGCGTCCGCCGTCGATCACCCACCGTCGGTCCCGATCCACAATCCTGGTGATTCAAATTTGGAAACTATCCGCAAATTAGGTAACTATCTCATCTGATATCATTTTGAATATTTCATTACATGATATGGGTGATATTGTTATCTATTACGAATTTTTGTTAATCTTTGGATGTGTATGTGATATCCGCAAATATTTAAAAATCACTCAAAGTTAGGAAACTTTCCTAACTTGATAACGTGTCGGGACGACTATCCGATCTCAACTATGAGATACGATACTCGGTGGCGCGGAAAATCTCTATCCTATCCATAACTATTTGGATACGATAATAGATTTTATTTTGTTTCCAAATTCAAACGAATTGCCTTCCATCAATATCCATAACCACATGGATATGATCGTCGGTTTATTTTTTTTTATTTTTTATTTTTTTTTGGTAAAGATCGTCGGTTTATATCGTTTCCTTAATTCAAAGATAGTAAAATAAATCTTGTGGATTGCGTGGACTGATTTGGATCATGGTGATTATCTATCTAATTGACTTATTTCTTTTAAAAAAAGAAAAAAATTCCAAAAAAGATTAGTTAGGATTTGAATTGATCTTGTTAGAAGATAATGATGCATGTTTAGCATAGGTTTAGAATAACTTTCTTTGAATAAGTCGATAGGATAACTTTTTAATTTAAATTAGGAAATAGAGTAATTTATTTCCTAGTTTAATTTAGATATTATCCTGATCTTGACGGTTCATTTCGAATTTTCATAAAAATACCAAAAAGAAGTCACTTTAGAATAGATTAAATTATCTTTTTTTAGAATAGATTGCATGTTAATTAAGGCATTTTTTTAATTCCGAATTTCATTTGAAAATACCAAAAATAAATTATCTGTCCGTCATTAGAATTAGGTCATGTCGTCGCATGGCATATAGTTTGCATGCTAGGCTGCATTAATCGCATGTCAATTTTTTGCACGTCATTACATATAGGTTAGCTCTCATTTAAATAAGTGAAAATCTAAAAAATATTGAGTGAATTGCTTGTTAATTAGAAATCATATTAGGATTGTTGATGTGATTTTCTAGCTAACAACGCAGATGCTTACGTTGCTTCGAGGTAAGTAATTCTCCCAATCTTGCAATTTATTTAATGTTTCGATTATTGGGTGTTACTTTGGTGGTTTGCGCACCCGCATGAACACCTCACATGTTAGTGATTAGGCTATAAAATGGATCCAGACTGCATGCAAAATATTTTTTGAAAAGAAAAGGTACCGAAAGGGCGTTAGACTAGATCTAACGTAATCAAGTCCCCGAACTTAGAATCTCTGGTTCGTAGGAATAAAACATATCTCCCTATGTTTTATTTAGGTTTTTAATCGACCTACCACAAATAGATTAGTGGCGACTCCAAGCATGAAAACATTTGCACGTTAAGAACTTAAATCCTAAGTTGTGAATTGGTAGGGCTTGGGAGGGCCCGAGTTAAGCTTAGTCTTAATAATCCATTAGCCTAAGAGAAATTTTAGGTCGCGACAGCTTGGCGACTCCGCTGGGGACTTGAGTTAAAACTCTTAGTGGACTTAGGCCAGTTTTTTTTTTCTTTTCAAAAAAATATTTTTGTTTGGCAGCGAGGATCCCAGGTACGTCCCTAACATTTTAGGTGTTAAATGTTTTTGCAGAATGGGAGGTATAAGGGGAGGCGTGATTGTTAACCCTTGTTTTGCAGGGAGGTGTTTGGATGTATGGTTTATTTTATGCACGGAGCGCTGTATGATATAACCTGCTGTGCATGTCTTGCATTTACACTACACCGCACACACTACCCGCTGCCGGACCTGGGCGGCACAGGTTTAGGATGGTACTAAGACAGCGGACACCCCGACCACACCCACGTGGTATGGGTCGCCCTCCTTGGTCCCGAAAGTTTTTTCACGGTGTCATTGAGTTTCCGCCACGGTTGCACCCTTTGCAACCCAGGTCGGCTCCTTGACTAAGCCGGAGTCAGGGGAACCTCGGCCTAACCACAACCATGACTGGTTTAGCCCGGTATTCCTCGCGTCTCCACTTTGCAAGCCAGAGTCTAGATAGAAATCGAACCTCACGTTTCATGTGCATGTCTATGTGATTACCATGGTCCTACCGGGTAAAGTAAGTCTTCCGAACTCTTCTTTTCGCAATTTATTTAGTTATTGCATTTTTCGGGTCGGTCCATGATAGGTCTAGGTGGGTTTTAAATTTGGAAGTAATAATCATTGAGTCTTTTTTTTAACAAAAAAAAAAGAAGAAAGAAAGCTCTTTTGGAGAATTATTTTCAATCTATGTCTTTATTTTCCTAGATGTGTCATAGGTCATTATTTCCTGAGAAATTTATCATTTTTACAAGTACATGGAGTAATGAAAAATGTCACAAAAAATGGGAATAAAAGGGATAATTTGACTGAGTCATAGACTGATCGTTTTGAGGACGTATACTTACCATGCTCTATTCTTTTCCCCAGGTTATTACGGACCGTCAACGTTCCCCAATCCGTACTCGCTCAAGAGCAAGAATGACTGACCAAAATGAGCAGGCTCGTGTTGTTGTCCTTGAAACCGAGATGAAGCAAGTCCTAAATGTGCTCGAGAATCTCACCAAACAAGTTGCTTCTCTACAGACAAGCATTTCCACACTGTCTGCGCCCGCTCAACCGAGTGTAGAGATTGTACTGCCCGATGACTCTCCCCCTGTTGAGTCAAAAGATAAGGGAAAAACCGTTGCCATTGGCACTTCCTCAACCGAGAATGGTGCAACTTTAACTGACAAAGCGTGTCCGATCATTACAAATGGGGGCGATGCATCTTCTAAGCCACCAAAGAGTGATGAGGCTGAGCGCATTGATAAGCTTGAAGAAAAATTCCGTCAAATGCAAGGCTTTGATGATCAACTCTCACGAGGTCTTGCTCACATTGTCAAGGTCCAAGTCCCTAAGAAGTTCAAAGCGCCTGAGTTTAACAAGTTCGATGGCCTTTCCTGTCCTAAGATCCATTTACAGTACTACACGACGAGGATGGCGCCGTATGCCGATAATGTGCCACTCATGATCCACACTTTCCAAGATAGCTTAATCGGACCCCCCTTACAATGGTTCGTTTTGAAGAAGATTCACTCGCTCAAGACATGGGAGGATTTGTCTGATGCCTTCATCCGTTAATACAAATTTAATATTGACGTGGCCCCGTCACGTGAGGATTTGATTCGCACTGAGAAGAAAAAGACCGAAACCTTCAAGGCCTATGCCACTAGGTGGAGAGCTCTAGCTGTGCAGATCATTCCCGAGTTAACTGAGAAAGAGATGCTCGATACCTTTATGAAGACTTTACCATTCGAGTTTCGTAATCGAATGTTGGGTTCTAATTTTAATTCTTTAGCTGAGCTGATACCTGCGGGAGAACGCATTGAGATCGCTTTGCGCGATGGTTGGGCCACTGAGCAGGCTACCTCTGCTAAGAAGTTCACCCTCAAGAAGGATAAGGAACTGACACCTGAAGTAAATGTAGCTTACTCTCAACAAAGCCGTGACACTGCCTCGACAATGCATTCTATTGGCAAACAACAAGGTGGACGCCAATTCAGTAGTCGGCAACAAGGTACTAAAAGGAACTTCACGCCTCTGCCTGGGCCGTTATCCAAAGTTCTGCCTGTTCTCCAAAAGAAAAATTTGCTTTCAAGTGAGCCGAAACGCCCGAACCCCGAGCGGTTCGCTGGTTATGACTCCTCTAAGAAGTGTGAGTATCATATGGGGGAGGTCGGTCATTCTACTGATGATTGTTACGTACTGAAGCATAGAATTCAAGACCTCTTGGACACAAAGGCATTCTCTTTCCGCAGTGATCAACCAAATGTCCAGCGGAACCCCCTACCTAATCATGCTGGAAGCACGGATGCTGTTATTGAGTAGAGAAATTTCTGTTTTTATACTCCTCTGCGAAGGAGTCTTTCATGCTTTCTAGGATTTCAAGTATTTTCTAGGATTTCTTGCTTTCTAGGATTTCAATTCATGTTTATGTTTTAATTCGTAGGGCTTTGATTATTTGCATTTCCCTTCCAATAATGTAATTCATTCGACTCTATTCAATGAAATTACAAGTTTATTTGCATTTTGAGGACATGTTTAAGTATACCAAACTAGCCCGGTGATGATATCCAACCATGAAAAGAAAATATCATCCAAGGAGAAATTCTGAGGGCTAGGCTTCCTCGTGCTTCCTCCCAAAAACCTTTAAATTTAAAAAAAAAAAAAAACATTCCAAAGCATGCATCAGATTTACCCTGTTTGTTTTTCTGATTCGCTTACTTTATGTCTCAAAGCATAAATTCTGTAAGTCTTGATGACAAGGGGCATTTGAAAATGACACATCAAGTTCAAATGATGATGAACCTACAGGGCAAAAGATCACCACCTACTTGGGCATGATGCTATCTCCAAAGAGCGAAAATGAGTGCTCAACAGTAGAGGATGATGAACTGAGGGGCATGTTGAACTTTGATGATGATAATGGATTGACAAATCCGACAGAGATAATGTCATGGTTCTAATTGGAATCTTTTGAGTCTCAATTCACATTTGCTTAGTATCCAATTCATGCACGTTTTCTTGTGCATGGGCAAAAGCAAAGATAGAGTGTTCATGTGTCCATCCTTTCCAAATAAAGGCAATCAAAGGGCTCTCATTCCTAAGGACACTCTTATTGTTTGATATTGTTGAGCAATGACATGTTCTTGAAATGGATGTTATGCTTCTCATGCATTTAATGAAATTTTTGAATTATGAACCTTTGCATGCCTAAAGCTGATAGGTATTTAAAATACTAATATCTTTCGAAAGAGGGTTTTGCATGATAATTTACCTGTTTAACTCACCAAGTTCATTGAGGATAATCCAAATGGACAATTTAATGAATGATGTGGCATTATTTGAGTATGCTAAATGAGATGTGTCGGGATGATGAAAGGCAAGCCATATCCTATACACAGTTCCTTATTCATACACTTGTGAGATGAGTGAAAGATTCCATGTCCACAAGGTAAAGGGTTATCTCGCGAAAGGTACAACTATCAAAATGACGAGAGGCAATTCACTTCTCTATCCTAAACAATACAGGTTATCCATTGTTTCGCCACTTTGAGCCTAAACACTTGGAGAAGCTTTTTCAAATTACCCCTGTCAAGAATCACCCCACATCGGGGTAAACTGGAGGTAAGTCGACATCACGAGATGAGAAAAATGGATAGAAATTTTCTTGCTCACACTTGCATCAATCTTCAAGTGTTGCTATTGCAAATGAACTCAAACATTAATTCAAGTGCCTTAAGATGATGAAGAGCGGTTCTTTCTCTATCCTACACACTTTATCCATTGCTTAGCCCACTTGAGCCTGTATTTTCGTTTCATATGAACCTAGTTGATGATCATCCCCCACACTGGGGCAAAGCAAAAACCATCATTATCCAAGCAGCATATTTGGAGCACCAACTGAAGACGAAGACCCTTGAGAGTCTAAATGTCGAGTTGAAGTGTAATTGGCCAATGTATGCATTGTAGACAGTGTGAAAAAAAAAATGAAAGCTAGGGGGCATTAAAAAAGCAGTGTGCTTAGTAAGAGCAAGGCCATGCCCCTAAAAAAAAATCGAAAAAAAAAGGAGAACTTTAGCGAAAAAATGTCAAGATACGACATGTCAAAGTCACGAATCCCAGTGGAGCAGTGATCTTACAAGTCTCAAAGGAATCAAGTGGTGAATTCAAGCCCAATGGAATGTTTACCGAGAAGATAATCCCTGACGAAGAAGAAGACCGGTGGTTATGCCTAGATGATCACCAACTCTCACTCTTATACACATTTTTGAGCCTGATATATCATTTCGTTTCTCAACCCGTGAACCTAGCCTACGTTACGTCCCTTGCAAAGTCTCTTCTGATTAGGGCACTTGAATTAATGTAGAGTTTCAGATGTTTATAAGCTTAGCTCGAAGAAGTGCGAGCAAGTCTATTTCTATCTCATTTTGTAGGGTTCTTGACTTGTAAATCCGGAGATAATTGCGGAGTATTTTCTTTCAATAGCCTTGACTCGAAAAGTCCTCTTTGTTAAGCCATTGACCAAACCGACACTACGGTCCTGATAAAGACCTCTTAGATTGGTAAGGTCGTATTGCTTGCGAGAATACTCGGATCCTTGTCGACATGATGATGGTGAGACGGAGTGATTCTCATAAAATAGCCCTTCTGAATAAGAGTGAGTGAAAGCCCTTTCTAACTGAAAGTCTCTCATTTAGCATTCTTAAGAAATCCACGTTACGAGTGAAAATTGTCTTAATTGATGATTCTTCCCAGTGGAAATTTGGTGATGCAAATATGGTAAAACTATCATGCATAAACCTCAATTGAATTGATGAATTCTAAAATGTGAGTTCTAGAATAGCTGAGATTGCTAATCTCCTTGATGAATGCATATGTGTTTTGCTTTAGTCATGTCTGACAGGTAATGTTTCCTCAAAGACTAAAGAGTTCCCGACGCTACAGTTGTTTTTTGAAGCTTCGTGTTCGTCTAAATATTTTTGAATATTCAATTACCTGATTGTAGTTTCAGGTATCATTTCCAAAAATCCGAAGGGAATTTTTGATCCTATTAATCATATCTGATTGCAGTTTCAGATATCTTTCTCGAAGATCCGAAGGGAATCATCGAGCCCATTCAAATATCTGATTGTAGTTTCAGATATATTTCTCGAAGATCCGAAGGGAATTTTCGAGCATATTCATATTTGATTGCAGTTTCAGTTGCAAGTTTCTTTCTCGAAGATCCGAAGGGAATTTTGAGGCCATTCAAATACCTGATTAGAGTTTCAGGAATTTTTCTTGAAAGTTGGAAGGAAATTATTCAATACCTTCTATCGAAAATCCGAAGGGAATTTTCGGCCCATCTCATCTCAAGCATCTTCTTTGAAAATCCGAAGGGAATTTTCATGTTTATTTTAAGTCTTATTTCGAAAATCCGAAGGGAATTTTCGAGCTTTCAAATACTATTAGGAATTCCAGATACTTGGCAGGTTTTCAAAAGCTATTCCATACTCCAAGTTTGCTTTACCAAATTTTCAGGTAAGTAAGTACAGGTATGTTTTCTATCTTTACATTAGCATTAGCATCCACATATCACATTAGAAAATGGGTGTAGGCTCATTGAGATCCCATTTACTCAACAAAAAGATTAATTTTTCTCATTGCATTTGCATAGTCAAAATTTAGGTATCATTTTATCTTTGAATGAAACCTCTTCGAGCTCCCCTTCAAAGAGGGGCAGCTGTTGACACCTAAATTTTGACGATTCAGTCAGTCGTTCGTTGCATAAAAAATTAGGGATCGATCCCAATCCCTAGACTAAAAAATTAGTTAAATTGCACATAAATTAGGAACATTTGAATTAGTATTTAGGGTCATATAGTTGCATTTGCATTGGAGCACAGCGGATGGACTTGAGTGAATGATTCTGAACTTAACCGGACTAAGCCTACGGTGGCCGAAATCATGTGTATCAAGTTAGGAAAAATTGATGAAAATTTGAAGCGATAAAGCTTGATATTATCAAGATTTTGGTCACATAGCAAATAAGAAAAAAGCAACCGGCATAATTCCCGTGATATTTGTGAGATCAACTATTTGAGGGAATAAATAGTTGAGAGCAAGATTTAGTCAACAAAAGGAATATTTGATTGAAAAGAAAGAGGAAAGAAAATATGCATGCGTCCAAAGATTTGTTGGTGAAAAAAAGTATATAAAAGGAGGAGGGGAGGCTTCGTTCAGGAGGGAGACGCCCACACAGAGAACACACGAGAGACGCGTGAGTGAGAGAGAGAGAGAGAGAGAGAGAGTCGGTCGCGCACGTGCTCGCCTCACGGTCGCGCACTCACGGAGTGGACCGCTGCTGTTCCTGTTCTGCGATGCTGCTATCCCACCGCTGATCGCCGAGCTGCAGCCCGTTGTTGCCGCTGCCCTCACGTCCAGACTTGCTGTCGTGAGTCGTGACCGTCCTTGCCGTAGTTCCTGCTGCTGTGACCAGACACCAATTACCGTGGATTCAGCAAACCACCAGCGACGCGCCTTTTAACTTCACGGAGAAAACCAGCAAATCGCCTCTTTCCATCGCAAGTCTTGACGTGTTAATATCTTCAGCCTTGGTCCAATTCAATCCCCGTTGACCACCGCTTGGAAAAGAAGTCTTTGAAGCCCACAATCGGTGAAGTGGAGTTGGAATAAGAAATAGCACATCAATTCACAAAGTGGAATTTCAATTCGTGTTACACAGGAGGAAGACACAATTTTGCGGATTAGTGGGTTATCTTTATTCGTTGCTGGATTTTCCGTGGTTGTTTACGGAGCCCACGTCGGACCAGTTGCTGCTGCACCGCGACGCCGACATCTTCCAAGTTGCTGGTCACCCCGAGTCCCGACACCAAGCCGCCGCTGTCCCGATGCCTCGTGGCGTCCTTACACTACCGAGGCGTTATTCTTGTTTTGCAGATTAATCGATAGCACCACCGCGCACACCACCGCGTCCGCCGTCGATCACCCACCGTCGGTCCCGATCCACAATCCTGGTGATTCAAATTTGGAAACTATCCGCAAATTAGGTAACTATCTCATCTGATATCATTTTGAATATTTCATTACATGATATGGGTGATATTGTTATCTATTATGAATTTTTGTTAATCTTTGGATGTGTATGTGATATCCGCAAATATTTAAAAATCACTCAAAGTTAGGAAACTTTCCTAACTTGATAACGTGTCGGGACGACTATCCGATCTCAACCATGAGATACGATACTCGGTGGCGCGGAAAATCTCTATCCTATCCATAACTATTTGGATACGATAATAGATTTTATTTTGTTTCCAAATTCAAACGAATTGCCTTCCATCAATATCCATAACCACATGGATATGATCGTCGGTTTATTTTTTTTTATTTTTTATTTTTTTTTGGTAAAGATCGTCGGTTTATATCGTTTCCTTAATTCAAAGATAGTAAAATAAATCTTGTGGATTGCGTGGACTGATTTGGATCATGGTGATTATCTATCTAATTGACTTATTTCTTTTAAAAAAAGAAAAAAATTCCAAAAAAGATTAGTTAGGATTTGAATTGATCTTGTTAGAAGATAATGATGCATGTTTAGCATAGGTTTAGAATAACTTTCTTTGAATAAGTCGATAGGATAACTTTTTAATTTAAATTAGGAAATAGAGTAATTTATTTCCTAGTTTAATTTAGATATTATCCTGATCTTGACGGTTCATTTCGAATTTTCATAAAAATACCAAAAAGAAGTCACTTTAGAATAGATTAAATTATCTTTTTTAGAATAGATTGCATGTTAATTAAGGCATTTTTTTAATTCCGAATTTCATTTGAAAATACCAAAAATAAATTATCTGTCCGTCATTAGAATTAGGTCATGTCGTCGCATGGCATATAGTTTGCATGCTAGGCTGCATTAATCGCATGTCAATTTTTTGCACGTCATTACATATAGGTTAGCTCTCATTTAAATAAGTGAAAATCTAAAAAATATTGAGTGAATTGCTTGTTAATTAGAAATCATATTAGGATTGTTGATGTGATTTTCTAGCTAACAACGCAGATGCTTACGTTGCTTCGAGGTAAGTAATTCTCCCAATCTTGCAATTTATTTAATGTTTCGATTATTGGGTGTTACTTTGGTGGTTTGCGCACCCGCATGAACACCTCACATGTTAGTGATTAGGCTATAAAATGGATCCAGACTGCATGCAAAATATTTTTTGAAAAGAAAAGGTACCGAAAGGGCGTTAGACTAGATCTAACGTAATCAAGTCCCCGAACTTAGAATCTCTGGTTCGTAGGAATAAAACATATCTCCCTATGTTTTATTTAGGTTTCTAATCGACCTACCACAAATAGATTAGTGGCGACTCCAAGCATGAAAACATTTGCACGTTAAGAACTTAAATCCTAAGTTGTGAATTGGTAGGGTTTGGAAGGGCTCGAGTTAAGCTTAGTCTTAATAATCCATTAGCCTAAGAGAAATTTTAGGTCGCGACAGCCAGATAATCTACTTTGCCTCTAGGAGTTATCCCACCCCGATTTGATTCAAAAAAATATATATAAAAGAGTAAAAAGAAATCAAAAGAGAATATCTGAATAGTGCGAAGTCTATGTCTTGAAAACTAGAAGGGCCACCATGGTGCCACTTTTGATCGTCGCTCAATAGTTTTCGATGGTGGTCAACTAAAAGTTTCAGTGTCTATAGCGAGTGCGGTGGCCAAGTTTCTGTAGATTTGGACACCGCCATGGTCGCCTTGCTTTGGCAACCACTAGCAGTAGTTGAACCTAGCAGCTACAACAACCACCACGTGTTGTCCGTGCTCACGGATCCTCTCATGAGCTAGATTGGATCTCCATCCATGGTTAGCAACCCCGTCATGCAGGTCACCATCAGAAATTGCGACCACGACATGTGGTTGTCACTTTTTATGCAAAATAGGTTAGGTTTTTTTTTTCAAGTTATTTATTTATTTATTATTATTTGTCTAGTCAAAATTTAGATTATATCCGATCATTTAGCAAACAAGATATAAGATATAACAAATCTCTCGCCATTCTAATTCTATCTCAATCCAAATCCTGACAACCAAATGCAATTCGTAAAATTGGACTTTCTTGATCTAGATGGGATGTGGATTTGAAAGTCCAACTAGGGGTTTGGTTGTTTGAGAGAGAACTATTTTCAGGAAATTGTTTTCTGACTTTCCGATGTTTGAAAAACGAAAACTAGTTGATTTACAGAAGATGTTTTCCATAGACTGAAAATAAGAAATTTAGATTAGGGAAAACAAGTTCCCCTTTTGGCAAGAAGGAACTCACTTTCCCTAAACCACTAAACAAGTGAAAATTATTTATTTTCCTTAAAAATAATTTCCATGCAAAATATTTTCCTTTATCAAAAAGTTTTCAGTGAAACAAATACAACTTAGATGTAACATGTATAACGAGATCTAGTGCTCTTTCTAAAATGTTAAGACACATTTCCATGTTCGTGATTGGCCTGTTCTTGACACCTTAAGTTTGGAGGACAAAATATAATTTCGAATAGAAAAATTTTATCCTGTCAGGTATTAGGTGAATCACGCGGATGGAACATATTGGGACATAGCCCGGATCAAGAATGGCTCAAAATGCTCAGAATTCCCAATGTCACATGACCGTGACATGATGTTGTCTAGAAGTCATGAGTTCTCGCAATGGCCTCAAGCGACCAGAATGCAATGGTCTTCCTCCAGCGAAGGTGATTAAGGCCTACTTGTGATGGCCACAAGGTCTCGAGGTGGCCGTACGTCCCTAACCACCATCCGACGAACAGTGCTCATACCCTAATATTTCGTCATTGCTATGTTGTTTCTGCTTCTTACTGTCTATTCATTGCGGTTTCGTTAAAAGGAAGCAGGGGTACAGGTTGAGAGAGGCAGGATGAAAAAGTCATCCTCGAAACTTCCTCGACATTACTACTCTCACCTATCATGGTTAGTTTACTTGCTAGGAGTGTTCTAAATATAGTTAATACAAATACTGTTGATTCGTTTCCAACGGTCTAAGTTTTAGAGAGACAAGAACTTGCCACACCGTATGAAACACGGTACTCGACAAAGGAGGGAGGTGTGGTTTGTCAAAAACAATAATGACAGCAGAATTAGCAGCTGATCGTAATTGGTACGAAGCTGAGGGTGGGTTAAGCGACAGTCAATCCACTTTCATCTCCATTGCAATATGTTCATGTCGTCGTCGTCTCATTTTCTTGTATGTTGCTGTCTCATGGGAACTTGAACTTTTGCAGAGTTATTATCAGTTCCTTTTCCTTTTTATACAAATTTGGAGAGGTCAAATTCCTGGAAATTATCTCCTGGAGTCTGGACAAACGTGCTGCAAGAGCTCCTTACCAAAAAAAAAAAACGTGCTGCAAGAGCCAGACCCCATGCTTTGCATGATATTAAATACTGCTTTAATACATAAATTTTAGAGAAAATTGTATAATCAGCTCTAAATTATTTCAACGAAATACCGTTTTTTCAAAACTCTAAGAAAGAAATTTCATGTAGCCTTCGATGGGGCAGAAACATCTATATTGGCTACTTATAGATACTTGTTCAAGCTGATCCTGAGAAGTAGTGAAAACTTTTATGGTCATTTTACATGATGTTATCCAAGGATTTCTTTTTTGATGGCAAATTCTACAAAAACAATTCCGTTTGTCACAATAGACTTCGATAATATTTTCAATAGGTATTTACATAATTTTTTTCTCTTTGAATAAACGATTCATTGAAATAATAAATCGTTATTGATATTGATCCTTTTGGGATATCCAAATGTTCAACATTTCCTCTATTCAATCATTCTCCTTCGTCTTGTTACTACATATATTCTTGGTCCACATCTTTTCTTTCATAGTTCGAAAATGTCATTGTTTAAATGATTCCATCACATATGATGCAGTTGGGAAAACTTATGCATAACCCATCTATACCCAATAGTAAAGGGGCTGAGGTTCGGTTGGGTTGACATATCTCGAATGTAATCACTAGCAAAAGGTTGATCTGCCCTATTTTACTTTTTTTTCTTAGATTTTTGTTTTCATATTGATTTATTATTTAAATATTTTCGGTTGGAGCTGAGTTTGATGTCACATGGTCATGATAATCATTTTACATATCACTTCATTAAGAAATATAATCGCACTTTGATTAAAGTGTATCAACTTTTAAGAAAAAGATCCTAAAAAATTTAAGGGTTATGTTATCAAACTTTCTCGACATAGCTCAAAATTGAATGTGTTATCTTATTATAATCAAAATTCGGTGAAATATTTAAAAAATGTGCCATGTCCAATGCGCAAGTATCGTATTGATATAAAAAAGTTGGCAAGGAGGATACTTAATATTTGTTACAAATTAGAAAGATGGCATCTTGGCAGCACAATATCTTCTCAATCTGACAACTCATGTTGGTGGGATTAGTGGCTTCTTCGTCACATCAACAGAAAAATTATTTCTGCCTAATGTTTTCATGACTTGACCATGATTGTAAAGTCCGTGCAAAGTCTATAATTTTTCTTGACTAGACCAAGACTTTCTTTCCTGTCAATTAACCCTACAGAAGAAGCACCAAAGCAACTTTTGTATGACACGACATAACGAACATTGCACGCAATAAATAGAGAACGTGGACACCTCAAATCACGCCAATATACGACGTAGTAAATTAACATATCTTCTAACACCATCATCACGTAGAATAATGACATTTTCTTGACTTATTACCAAGTTCAAAGTCTCCTATCTAGGGTTTTTCTTTAAGGTCCTTCAATGCATTATTATGGTTGACGCCGAATACATATTAAAAACACATATGATCTGAAATAGAAAATCAATAGAAGAAGACTAGTGAGGACGCTAGTCGTCGTTGATTCTTGTCCTTAAGCTTCATGAACCGTGATCTACAACGGCAAAGTTGTTTTACATATGAAGCTTTGTGATTTAGATTGTTTAAATAAAGAACTTTATCACTCGATCAACTTTTTAAAGG
Source organism: Syzygium jambos (assembly GCA_031216235.1). NCBI lineage: Eukaryota > Viridiplantae > Streptophyta > Magnoliopsida > Myrtales > Myrtaceae > Syzygium > Syzygium jambos. The sequence goes on from CM062222.1 coordinate 13,630,407, forward strand.
TCGGTATCGAAAGAGACTAGCAATCTTTTGATACAAGTGATTCTTGATTTTTTTGAATCGATTGCCTTGATAAACACGCTTGTAGCTGCATGTATAGAGTCCACAAGGAAATTGTAAAACAATTGTGTTGAAAGATTGGATTTGATCTGATTATGATTCCTTAGATTACGGACTAATTGATTTAGTCAATCCGTAAGATTGGACATTCAATTAGTAAAATAGGGAAACGTTATCTTGTACATTTTTTCCTATTTGTAGTTTTTTGTATTATAACTATCCTTATGTACATATACAAGCAAGATAGAAAAAATACAATTACAATTCCTCCATAAATCTCCTTCGATTTTTATCATGGTATCAGAGCATTCTTTTCTAGCCTAGCTTTCACAAATTTTTGGGATTGCCTTAGGTTAGTTTTCTAATTTGTTGTTGCAAATCATAATAAGCAAAACAAAATTAGCACTATTGGTAGGAATCCATATATTTATTTATCAATGATACCATGTCAAAGAAACAAAATTCAAGTTCCAATCAAAACTGCGATCCAGGCACACCTACATTAGAAGATGCTCCCAATTCACCCCAAAACCAGACTTCGAATCAAATTGATCCGACAGTCTTGTTCAATATCCCGGTCCGGTTTGGTCCAATGGCCACCGATCCACGGGTTTCTGATTCAAGGCCAATGGGACATCGGGCCAAATCAACTGTGGGTCCAGCAGGATCCATTTGGAGAAGAAGCAGCTCCGACTTTTGGAGCTTAGCCCGATGGAGGTGGGCCGGTTCCTTTTGTTTGTGGGTCCAATCTATCTATAAGATTAGATATTCGGTCGGTAAAATAGGGAAACATTATCTTGTATATTTTTTCCTACTTGTATTTTATTGTGTTATAAATATCCTTATGTACATGTACAAGCAAGATAGTAGAAATACAATTACAATTCCTCCGGTTAGTTTTCTGACTTCTTGTTGCAAATCATAATCTGCAAAACAAAGTTAGCACTCCGGGGAGGAATCCACATATATATTTATCAACAATACCATGCCAAAGAACTAAAATTCAAGTTTTGATGACAATCGTGATTCGGGCATTCCCGTATTGGAAGATGCTCTCAATTCACACCGAAACCAGACTTCGGATCAAATTGATCCTACTTAAGGGGAGCAGTCTTCCGTCCAATGCCCTATTGGTCATGTTCAATATCCAAGTCCAACTTAGTGGCCACAGATCCATTGGTTTTTGATTCGAGGCCAATGGGCCACCGGGCCAAATCAACCGTGGGTCCAGCACAATCCATTCGGAGAAGAAGAAGCTTCACCCTTGGAGCTTAGCCCTATGGAGGTGGGCCGGTTCCTTTTGTTCTCTGGACCAACCTGAATAGTGGGTCGGGCTGGTCGCCTTCGGGTCAGCGACCCGAACTAACACTGGTGGGTTTTGGGACTAATCCTTACCCAATTTTTCAACCCAGTTTCCTGCCCTATGCCATTTTAGCCACCGGTGGTTACCTGGAACCCGACGACCCACTCTATACATTACCGGCCAACAGACCGAAACTACGACTCATCAATCAACAACTCGCAAGACCAGACAACTACTCCACTTAGGCTTGAGATTTCCCGCGAGCTTTAGTAACAAAGGACAAAGATGGTTTCCTCAATGGAACCATAGCTTTTCCAACGATATTGGCACAAGTGCAACCCGCTTGTTCGCACATGGATCGGGAACCGTATAGCTCTTGACGTCTGGCCGGACTCCCACTGACTGAAGACTCAAAAACCATGTGGGACAACATCTGCGAGATGTACAGGAAGCTTGACCGAGCTAAGATCTTCTCACTCATCCAAGCATTATCAGAGCTGAAGCAAGGGAACCTCTTAGTCACCACTTGCTTCAACTGACTCTTGGCTTTGTGGAATGAGCTCGAGGCAGTCCAGGAATAACTCAAGGGACCCAAAGCGACTCTCGGACAATACCGAGCTATTGAAGAGTGAAAAAAAGTGACCTGATTTCTCCTAATCTTGAGTGAGAGCTACTCACCTATCTAGGTGCAGATCCTTGCCATAGAGCTCATCTCATTGCTCGGCCGAATCTACCAACTGCCCATCTAGGAAGAGAAACAAAACTTAGCCATAGACGAATATGTGCGAGTGGGAGAGATCGTAACGCTTGCCGCTCCAGTGGGACCGTTGTAGCGAGCTCCCACAGCCCTCGCGTCCCACCGTGCAGCGCTTGGACTTCGCTAGGAAGAGGAAAGAAACCCTAAAGGGTTTCGAACGGACAGCCCAAATGAAAAGCAAGGATCCGAGGGCTATTATTCGCTCATCCATGTGGTTGAATCCAACGGCCCATATCAAGCAACATCAGCACCCCCCGACCATTAAACCATCCAATGGTCCACGGATTGCCACGTCATCACAGAAAGGGGGTGGCCAAAATTTTAAAGAAAAAGGTAAATTCTGTGAGTATTGCAAGCACCTACATCACACTATCAATACATGCTAGAGATTAAATGGAAAGCTAAATGATAAACTAAAAAGGGAGAAAGAATTCTCTACTTATCAAGTTTTAGCACAAGGGAAAATTACAACAATTACCCAAGATAAGTACCAAAATATCATGAAGGCTCTAAGTCAATTAAGAACTACCGAAAAGACTGCAAATTTTTCCTATACATCTTTTTGCAAGAAAATTTCTATTTTAGTTAATGCATTTATAATTGATTGAGGTGCCATTAACTTCATAATGTGCAATGAACAATTCTTTTCTCATGTTCACAAAAGACCCACTCTTCAGTGTTAGTACGTCTTTCAAACGGGAACGTCACTTATGTTCCCCAAAATTGGCACCATTTATCTTAGTCCAAATATTATCCTTAAGAATGTTCTCTACATTCCTAAATTTGAGTTCAATCTTATACCCATTTCCAAGGCCTATGAGGACAATTCTTGTCATGCCATATTCAATCCGAAAATTACTTCTTTCATGACCATTTGACTAGCAAACTAACAGGCTTGGTAGTGTTGCACAAGGACTGTATTTTTTTATCAGCTTTTTGAAAGACTTTGATTTATCTTCTTCGAATAAAAGCATTTCAAGTAATGCCACCACTAGTAATAAAATTTGCTTTTTCATTAGCGTTTGTGTCATGGTGCTCGTTTTCCTCACCCAAAATGTCCATTCTACCCTTTGGCAAAGCAATCACAAACGTCATCCCCATTCAGTACTTCTCGAGCTACTAGTGTTTTTTCCTTAATTCACGTGGATATCTGGAGTCCCTATCATACTCCACATCATGATGGATCTCATTTTTTCCTCACTATTGTAGATGACTATGTCTGCGCCACTTGGGTTTTCTTCATGCAATCCAAGAGTCAAAATTTTTCCCATATGTCGAATTTCTTGTCCCTAATTAAAAATCAATTCGACAAATCTGTCCAGCGAATTTGCACTAACAACGATTGCAAGTTTTTCACTATTAAATGCATGTCTTTTTCTATCTTCTCATGGGATACTCCATGAAAGCTCTTGAACTTACACGCCCCAACAAAATGGGATGTTGAGAGCAAACGATGACATCTCTTAGACGTGGCCCGAGCACTTAACTACCAAGCTTCTATTCCTGAAACTTTTTAGGGAGATTGTGTGGTTACGGTATCCTGTTTAATCAATCACATGCTAACTCAAGTCCTTAAAGGTCGAACTCCTTTTGAGATGCTTTAGAGTTTTCGGCTATCTGTGCTATGTAACAACTGTGGGCCCTCGGGATAAAATGGACCCCCATGTCCTTCAATGTATTTTCATGGGATATCCTTCTCCATAGAAAGGCTATTGAGTTATGGAGATATCTATAGGTCGTTTCTTTGTAAGCGAAGATGCTGTTTTCTATGAACATATGTTTCCATTTTAGGAGATGACATATTTGTCCTAATCATCTCTCTCAACATCAAATCATCATCAATTCTTATTGGAAGAAGATTTATTTGTAACTCCACAATATGTCTACATTGCATTGGATCCCATATCTCCTATGCTAGCCAATCCTGATACCTTGAATCAAGCAATCGAGTCTCCTGTATTATCATTTGAGAAGAACCATTCACGTGCTTCATTAGTGGCATCTCCACAATTGTTTATTGATGGGTATTCTTCACCAGTTCTTGAATAGACAACTACTGAGCAACCTCGACGTTCTCATCGTCATATTTGCCCCCTACATGGACTAAAGATTGCATATGTCCTACACTAGATTCTCCAGGTACAGATTATCATGTATCCTCTTATGTCTCATTTAGTCGAACACATCTATTATATTAGTCGCATATCCGAGGAACATGAACCTTCTTCTTATGATGAAGTAGCTCATGACCCACGCTGACAACAAGCTATGAAGGCTGAATTAAATGCTCTCATAGAGAATCATACTTGCGAAATTGTTTCCTTATCTTCATATCGAAGGTCGATTGGCTGCAAATGGGTATACAAAATCAAGTACAAGACAGATGGTTTCATTGAATGCTACAAGGCTCGATTAGTTGCTAAGGGATTCACGCAACGGAAATGTTTCAATTATCATGAGACTTTTTTCTGTCTCAAAGGAGGTAAATGTTCATTTTTTTTATCCATTACTGCATTTCACAATTGGCAACTGCATCAAATGGATGTCCATAATTCTTTTCTCAATGTTGATCTGGACGAAAAAATCCATATGGAGCTTCCATGGGGTTTACGAAGACAAGGGAGAGTCTCGAGTTTGTCGTCTATGAAATCCCCGTATGGGTTTAAATAGGCTTCTTGGCAATGGTATGCTAAATTTACCACTGCGCACACAAATGCAAGTTTTCCAAACATGACTGTGGCCTATTCACATGGACTAAAGGTAAATCATCAATCTATTTATTGATATATGTTGATGATATACTTATTATGAGAAATGATGACTCCGCTATTAGAAACTTTAAAGAATATTTGCAATCTACTTTCCACATCATTGATTTGGGGCCTCCCAAATATTTTCTTGGTATTGAAATTGCTCAGCCCAACAAAGTAATCTGTCTCAATCAGTGGAAATTCATGTTGGAAATCATTTTAGAAGCTGGACTGTCATGTTACAAGACAATTGTTATATCGATTGAATAAAATGCCAAACTGATGATGCTTGATTATGATGTACATCACCTAATGAAGATCCACTGCTTAAAGATCCATCAGGCTATTAGTGGCTCGTCAGAAAGTTGATCTATCTCACCATGACTAGACCTGATATATGTTATGCAATGTAAAGACTCAGTCAATTCATGCATAGCCTAAAGTAGTCCCATATGAATGCAGCACTTAAGGTTGTAAAATATTTAAAGGGATGCTCAGGACTTAGAATGCTTTTATCTCATGATTGCGACATGAAAATGACAGCCTATTGCGATACAGAGTATGTTACTTGTCCAATGACCCAAAAATCTATCACTGGTTTTTGAATGAAATTGGGAAGATCTTTGATTTCGTGGAAGATAAAGAAACAATCGACCATATTTGGTGTATTGAAAAGTTATAAAAATTCTTACCTTACCCAAAAAAAAAAAAGAAACAATTGACCGTGTCATTATCGTTAGCCGAGTCATGATATCATGCTATGGCAAAGACTGTTTGTGAAATAGTTTGGATATGGGATTTACTTTCGGACCTTAGTGCACAAGTCAATGGACAAAGCAAATTGTTTTGTGACAATGCTGCTATACTCAAACTAGCTGCAAACCTAGTCTTCCATAAAAGAACAAAACATATAGAGGTTAGTTGTCATTTCACTCGAGTGGGGATTGGAACTGTGGAACAATCTGCAGACATTTTACTGAACCATTATGTCAAAGACAATACACATATCTATTAGGGGTGATCCCCGGTTCAATCATGTTCCAAGGTGGAACCGTGAACCTGACCAGGATGACCAGTTCCCAATTTTGAGAATCGAGGACCGGACCGGTGGTCAGGCCCGGTTCTGATCCAGTCCAATGGAATCGGTGATTTTTTTTTATTTTTTTTCCCACTACAATGAGAGAAAGTGACAAATCTCAACATATTGACGGAAGCGACGACGAGTGAGAAGTCATTGTAGTGCCACAATAAGGGGGAAGTGTTGTACGTGAATTTAGTTCACATTTTACTAATTTTTTAAGAAATGAAAAATAAAAAAAGTATTTATAGTTGGTCCGGTCTAGTCGGTCCGCACTGTTCCCGTTCCTCCTTGGAACTAGGAACCAGACCAACGCTCTTGGGAATCGGACCGTTTGGTCGGATTCAGTCCAGGCAGTCCATTTTGTACACTCCTAATATCTACTGAGCAAGCTAGACATCTTCGACATATCCAAGCCGCCAGCTTGAGGAAGAGTGTTGAAAGATAAGAATTGATCTAATTCCGATTCCTTTGATTACTCACTAATTGATTCACACAATCCGTAAGATTGGAATTCGGTCATTAAAATAGGAAGACGTTATCTTGTATATTTTTTCCTATCTGTATTTTCTTGTATTATAAATATCCTTATGTACATTTACAATTACTCCATAACTCTTTTTCGATTTCTGTCGAATTTAACTTTTACGTGCAATAGTAGTATTAAGAGGCAATGATAATGACGTCATTTGATGCATCATGGTGCATGCCAGAGGCGTCAGTTTTAAAACTGACGCCATCAAATGCAAAGGTCTTAGATTACAGTGCACCACAGGTTGAATCCGTCATATGCATGGCAAGAGCGCGTGGAATGGTCATTCGGGAGATGAGGACATGGACGGGCTAGTTGGGAAGCGTCCGTCAAAATCAGTGCCATTCGTCATCAACTTGTGCGTCACGAGCCATGCATTGTCTTGTCTTTTGGACTGGTCACAAGCGTCATTCACGTTTTTATATATTGAGTGAAAGGGTTTTTCATGGGCCCTTCTGGGACAGTTTGCTTATGAGTCTGATGTCTCGGAACGAAAGACCGTCGAAACGTCTCTTCTGGCGTGCATCAGGTCCCAAACCTATCATTCAAGTCTCGGTTCTTTCTGAAACTTCTGCACAATTTTGTTTAAAAAAAAAAGATTTTGACGGAAATTTTAGCGCGATCAAGTCCACTGCCCTTTCGGAAGCTCGGAGCGTTAAATTGACCTAATCACAGACGTATGCGGGGGCGATTTTGTTGTGCTTAGAGGCATGGTACAACAAAAAAGGCGAATAATTGTATTGCTTGATAAGAGAAAAATATCATTTTTATGAACGAGTTTGCATGATATCCTAAGTTCCTAACTTTCTCATCAGGGAGATCTTTTTTTCTAAATTACCATTGTAACGTAATTGCTAATCTTATTTATAAAAAGGGACCTAAATTTAGAAAGAAGACAACCCCTACCAAACTTCTCCATCATATTGATTTTTTTTTTACTGAAAATTATCTACTTTGAGGATAATAAATCAAAACCTTTATTTCATTAAATTCGAGTACAAGGCCCATTAAATTGGAGTGTGAGGCAAAAGTCAGGCTTAATGTACGTTTATTTCACCGAAAACTTTACGATAAAGAAAAATATTTTCTATAGAAACCATTTTCAAAGGAAATAGTTAGTTTCATTTATTTGGTTATTTAAAAAAAGTGATTTCCTTTCGGCTAGAAGGTGAAATCGCCTCTCCAATCTAAACTTGTTATTTTCAATCCATGGCAAACATTTTTTGTAAATCGATTAGTTTTTCCACCATCCAAATATCGGAAAGTCTAAAAAATATTCCTGGAAACAATTGTCCTTCAAATAAACAGATCCTTAATAATACCACATATGGATTTATGAAAGTATTGCAATTACATCTAATCGATTCATGGAACTTGTATGATATTTTATGAGCTTATAGGTTCTGCATATGTTCACCTAGATTTTCCCCCAAAAAAGGAAATTTAATTGCCACTCAAGGAGTTCAAGCCAAGTTGAGAAATAGAAATTGACAATTTTGATTACAACGCCTACTTACCAACTAAGAATTGTATTACAGTGTTCGAGAAAATGTGTTTTTGAAAGGAAGAGCGGACGCATGAAGTTAGACCTGCCGACTTTTCATGCCTTCTTTTTAATAATATCTCTTGGATAACGGCTAGAGTTTTCGCACTGTGGTCAAACTTCAATGTATATTTCAAGCATTGCCGTCCATTAAAAAATAAAAACACTCGATTCCAATTTCAATCCTTAACTCGTTCAGTTGGTACTTTGTACGATACTGGAATTTCTCCCACTTTTTCCTTGGTTGGCTACAACCCATTTGAAGATTTCCTCTTGTCCAAGGTATAATATATACTAAACATGAACTACCATGTCTATGAAGCAACCCTTTTACACCCTGAGTTTTATTACGAAGATTCAAATTGCACACGATGTTCATTTGTGTTTTAGCATTATTTTCAGAAATTCTAGTTTCTAATACTTTCCAATAAAGAAAACCCTAATTTCCAAAAACCCTAAAACCAGAGAGAGAGAGAGAGAGAGAGAGAGAGAGAGAGAGAGAGAGAGAGAGGCCCCGTTTGGTTCAGTTTTGGAAAGAGGATTTCGGCCTTGAAAGCCCTTTCCCAAATGCTGAACCGTAGTTCAGCATTTGGCCTAGCATTGGCCAAATGCTAGCATCTGGAATGTCGAAAGCCCAAAGTTGGTCCGGATCAGCTTTGGGCTTTTGGCATTCCACAAATGTTGAAATTTTTTTTCCCTTCCCAAACTACCCTCACTCAAACTTTAATATTCTGGTTTTGTCCCCTTATTACTGTTCATCTTCTTCACAAAAACGTGGCTGGCGAGGACGGCCGACGACACCTGATCTGGACGATGAGGGGCCGGCGAGGTCACCCAAAAAAGCAAGCGGTGACGTGATGGCGTGCGCAAGTTCTGCCACCGAGAAAGAAACGCGAAAAGGGAACTAGAGGAAATGGAACTTCTAGAAAAGGGGAAATACAAAAAAGCGTACTTTATGTTTCATCTAAATACATATTGGCACCCTTACTTCAACAAAATTTTCGAAATACTTAAGAATTTGTCATTTCCTTTTTCCAAAAGTCCGCTCCTGCTTCTCTCACCTACACCCACACCAGACCCTCTCTCGTAATATCATGGCGTCAAGCGCTGGGCTTGTGGCCATGGCTGCTTGAGCTCCGAGCTGACAATGTCCCCGGTAGAGGTCGAGTTCACAACCATGGCCACTAGAGCTCTCAGTTTACAGCCATGGCCACCACATCTAGTGGCTTGTGGCCAATCTGGACTGATTGATGTAGAGAGGGGTCATCGCTAGTGGCAACGAGAAATTCGATGGTGGCAACAGCTGATGGTTTCGCTTGTCAAGTATTCCTCAACACTATCATGAATTTACCATCTTCCAAGTGAATCAATATTAACCCATTTATTTCAAATTTTACAAGTGTAGTTAATAAATTATCAATACTAGAGGTGAGCAAAAGGAACCGTTTGAATCAGGAACCGCTTGGATCAGATCAAACCGGCTAGTTTTGGATGATTCCCATGGAGATCGGTCCGGTTGCCGCTTCCTTACAACTAGACTAGTGGATATCAGTCCGGTTCTCAGTTCCAGGTATGGAACCACCTACCTAGACCATACATAATATATATTTAAAAATTAATTTTTGTTATTTGATGCTCGTCACTCAGTGCTCATTCTCAATCTCGCTCACTCTCGGCTTTGACTGTTTTTGAGGTACCAATTTGCTTCTCACCTCTCGTAGCCTATTTGCCCTAATTTCGTTTCTCGCTCTGCGTCCTGGTTTCTGGTTTGTTTCGTCTGGTTTGGTTTTGTCATGGTATGTTAGCAAACTAAGGCCAGGCGAAGTTCCTCTGACGAAGAAATGTGGAAATAGTGTTGAAGCGCCACTATCGCCACCATGTTGCGCGGTCCCTGAAGAGGACTCTAACAATGTCCGAGGAATTTGACTGGAAAATTGTGTTGATGGGTTTTGGAAGCAGGTTGATCATCGGTGTAGTTATGGAGCTAAAGACGCCTTCTAGAATTGAGCATTGGTTCTTGAAGTTCTGTAAAGGAAGGCAACAGAGGCGGAGGCACAACTGGTTTTGGAAGAAAATGAGGACCTCAGGGTATGGCCAGTTCCATCGACCCACAGTGGGTCTAGGGAACCAATGGACAGTTCCCAGTTCCCAACTCGTGGAGCCGGCCCTTCATGGGCAATTCCCAGATCTAGAGTGGAAATGGTCTCACCTGGGAACCAATCACCTCTAATACCAGTTAGACTAGTAAAACGGATGGGTCGGGTTGAAAAATACAACCTATTTTGATCAATTTCTATTCAATACAAATCTAGTGATTCATATTCAATCCAACCCATATTGCTAAAACGCTTTTCTATTTAACCTAATTTAGAAAAACTCATACTAAAATTGAGATGAGAGTGTGGAGTAAGCGAGAGTAAGGATGAGAAAGAGTAAAGAGAGTAATAGAAGTGTGTTGAGTTTAAGTCAGTTGTGAACCCATTTAACACTCATATTATTTTGGGCATTATCATTTTAAACCCATTTATGATCCATTTGCTGAATTTAAATAACCCATAAACTACTCAACGCATCAAATATGAGTTAAGAAATGAGTTTATGGCTCATTTTAATAGTTCTAATATGAGTGAATAAATTAATAACTTACCAACTTCTTTGAAACTTTGCAAGTATTGTTAGTAAAATATCTATCATATAAGGAATTTACCAACATCTCAATAAATTTGTAAGTAATCATCTTTTTAAAATTTTACAAGCGTGGTTTGCAAACTGCTAGCACTATGAGAAATTTATCAACATTTCAATAAATTAGTAAATTACCAATTTCTTTCAAATTTTACAAGTGTTGTAAGTAAAATACCAACTTTACAAGGAGCTTACTAACATCCCTATAAATTAGTAAGTTACAAACCTTTCTCAAATTTTACAAGTGTAGTTAGTAATTTACAAAATTCTTTCAAATTTTATCAACGAGCTTAGGAATGTACTAGCATTGTGATGAATATACGAACCTCCATAAGAAATAGTATGATACAAACTTTGCCAAGTTATATTTTGTCTTGAAATGTAAGTTGGGAGGTTTTAAGGTAAGAAATTTAGAGGGGAATTGGTGCAAAAGATGGAAAGGATCTTCATACATCTCCACAAATACAAATAAATTATGTTCTTCCTCTATTACATTTCATAAACACAATGAAGCCCCTCTTGCCCCTAGATATATAGGATCTTGTGGATATTGTTATAAAAAATGAAATTCTCTAAATTTATAAGGTAAATTATTCTACACACTCACAACATGTTCATGACATCATTCTTACGCTCAGCTCTCGTGGCCCCAGCTCGATGAGTCTTATGACCTTTTCTTGGCCTTTTGGCAAAAAAATCTCCAGTCTCTGACCAGAGAAAACCACTTTGAAACGAGAACGAAGCTGTCAACATCACTTCCTCTCATGTCTTCCCAACCAGACACGGAAACTTTCAGAAATGGAGTCTTGGCTCAGTTGACGTTTTTAGGGCCAAGCCGTAATGATAATGAAAACCGTGTTGCGCCTTTGGAAGTCAATACACGACTCAGACACCGCTTGTCGCGATATTCATCTCTTTCTGCGAAGATTCGAGTTGCATCGTTTCATAATCAGCTTCTAGATTCACTTGATGGTGGATCATTGCTCACGTTTCGTGTCATCTGACCTGGAGAGAACTTTTTTGTGCATTTATAAATATAAGATATAAAATAAGGAAGTATTTGATTCCAGAAAAAGTTTCTCGTAAAGGAAAATATTTTTCGAAAAATCATTTTTCGCGAAAATATTTTTCCCCTTTTCATATTAGGAAATTCATTTTCTTAACTTTAAGCATACATATTTTTATTGACCGTAAAGGGTTTTCTTTTGACATATTATTTTCAGCAAACTAACTGCGTGAAAATCCAAAAAAATTAATTAGCAAAAAAATTATTTCACTCAAACAAACATATCCTAAATGTTGCGTCATTCTCTTAAAGTTTAAAGTCTTAGAACAACAATAGCTCACTCAACTCAAAGTCAATAGATGTTGAGGTTCGGTTCCTGCATTTCTGCATCTATATGGGTTTTCCCTTCTTTATAAGGTAGCAGTTCATCACTGTTCTTTCACTTATGTGTATCGAGCTTGTATTATGCCTCGATATTCCTATCGGCTAATTTCGATGGAAGCTAGTACATGAGAAATATGTGAATCCTTATTTTGCTACTTTAAAAAATCTAACTCATCTTCTTTATTAGTAATGTGAAGATCTATGTTTGTGTGCGAGAAATGAACATATTTCATCGGTTTGTTGTTTACTAAGTTCTTGTGCGACAGGATTATGTTTCACTCTCATAGTTATCACTCATATACTAAACTTTGGTCACGGAACTTTAATTTGTGAGAGCAAGCTACTCTTTAAGTAGCCCTTGAAACGATCTTCCACAATCCTAGAATCAAATTACAAGATGGTTATGGCGACATAAATGAAAGAATTCACTGATGAATCTTGAATAACAAGAGCTGATTCGATAACAGATTCACTAATAAATCTCAAATCGCCTGGTAATAACCATGTCTGCAATTTGTTATCGGCTTTACTTCAATAGTATGATGAATTAAAGATGATGAATATTGTGGGTTTAGTGATTAGAGTGAAATTACAAATCAAAGTGGGCATCAGAGTAGCAAATTTACCCGAAGCCAAATTCCAACCGCAGCAACTTATGTATGTCGACCACGGGGGGAATCAAACACTTGGTCAACCACCCAATGTGAATTGGTAGAAAACTAGATAAACATGGGATTGCGTAACAAAGGATATAACCATATGTCACTCCACATCTTGGATAAGCCTTCCAGGTGCTGGTGGTCTTGTTTTGTGAAGGAAATATCTAGGTTTATACCTTTCACACTTTGAGAAATTAGATCATTTATGACCATGTTGGGCTCAAACAAGCCCTCCTGTTCTAACGGACAAGAAAACACGTGATGATGTTGTTTCTTTCCTTTTTTCCATTGGAAAATTACTCAACCAGTTATAAATATATATTATACATATGCCAATTCAATTCCAATCTTTTCAATTTTGCCAATTTAGCCCTAACTTTTGCTCGCAATTCCAATGTAGTCCATTTTGTCAATTTTCGTAAAAAATTGCTTACGTAACAATCAAATCATCACCGGTCATCCTACATGGCACACTATCACGTTAGCTTCTAGCGAAAATTTACAGGAAGGATTATACTGAAATTTTACGCAAAGGTTTAAGATCAACATTTGCAAAATTGAAATGTTTAGGACTGAATTAGCTTCTGTACAGTAAGTTTAGGAATGATTAGATAATTTTCCCTCTTTTTATTATAGAGAGAAAGAACTGATAATAAAATCTAGATCATCACACAATCGTCATAATCTAGAAACGGACCAACATTCCTAGTGCGAAACCTCTCCGCTTCTTATGCGCGTGATGGGGAAACACGCTTACCCCTAGGGCAAATCCAAGATGGGTCGAATATTATAATTCGCTTAATCAAGTGGTCATATATTGCCTAAATTTATTTAAAAGAATGTACAAATTTCTGCTCAAAGTTAAGCAAAACCATTGAAAGTCAAGTCAATAAATAAATTCAAGCTGCGAACAAGCAAACTTTTCATTGGGCCCCGCTTGATTTTGGAAACAACTAGAATTCCTTTTTGGTCCAGACCCGAGCTTGACTCTTCTCTTAGTTTTACTTCTTTCTCATTATTATTTTCCGGTTTCCTGGAGGTCGACGGATACCAATATAAACGATCCTTCGCAGCAACTCTCTTTAACGTGTACACATTTCTTGTTTTCTCATTTGTTTATTCTCTCTGTCTTCTTCACTCAACCAACAAGCTGGCTATAAATTGCAACGCCATTCTTGTGTGCGTCTCTTCATCTACTGTTCTGAAAGATTTCTGAGTTAAACTTCATCACTCCAGGTTTTCTTTTTTCCGATTCTTGATGGCATCGAGCGGAGATCCGATGGAATCCAATTGGATAGTGGACACTTCCCTAGAGCTTAGCACGTCGTATCCGGTGAGATGGACCTATGTTTGCAAAGATATGCAGTGACCAATCTTGTCTGTTTGTTTTTTTGGTGAAAATAAATGAAACATCTTCAGATGTTCAGCTTACTGTCTGTCTTCTTCTTCACGGTTTCTTTTATATCAGAAGAAAGAAATTGTTCCGGAAAATGATAACTCTCGAGGAGGGCGAGGAGAAGAGCTCGTTGTTAAGCATGAGGTCAGTTCATCTACAATAGAAGTTGCATCAAGACATACGAATATTGCTAGAGATATTTATAAATATGAAGATCTTATGGCTAACATACGCAGTTAACGTCCAGAATGAGAGCTAAGAGTCTCTTCTCGAGTATTTGATTTGATCGTCAATAATTTACAGCAAATTCCACTCCAAATTTCGGTCATCCGCATGACACGATTGCTTTTGTTAATAAGTTTGTCACAGAAATTGGAATCCAGGGCAGCTATTAGAGTAGCCGAGAATGTGTCTGCGAACCAACATATTCGCACTCTAAAATGGACATGAGCATTTCACGCAAAGCGCGTGGCAAAATTTCCAGCTATGTATTGCTGTTCACCGGCCTAAATTTCAAGTTTTTTCAGACAACTCCGTTCGAAGTCACGACAGTGCCCAATAGGGAAAGTGAAATGGTAAGAGGCAAAGTCAAATTAAACCTGCGCTTCCAGAAAAGTGTAGCTGACCAACGTCATTTAAAATAGAGCAGAATCGATTTTTTAAAACAATGAAGTTGAAGAAGCCCTGCGACCGATTCTTAGAACTGGAATATCTGAAATACAAAGATCAAACCTGAGAGATGATTTGTTTTGTTGTGTATAGGCCAGTGCACTGGTCGAGGAGTATCACCGAATTAGCCACGAGAACAGGAAGTTGACCGAAACGCTGACCCTTATGCACGAGAGCTACAATGCGCTGCGAAACCAATTGATTATCATGGAGAATAGAACCTCCGAAAGTGAACTCAGCATGTCAAGAAAAAGGAAGCATGAAGCTAATGTCGCCGCAGAGAGTTGTGGCTACGATGAAGATCTGATGTTCAAGAAGCCAAAGGACAGCTTCAAACCCAAGATCTCTAAAATCCATTTCCGAACTGATGCGTCTGACATGAGCCTTGTAAGATCTTAGTTTCAACACAGTACATTTTTTCGTGTTTCTCTAGCTTAGAGTTGGCATGAAGAAATTCATCTTCTCTAAGTACCAAGTGAATTCCACTGTATTGATTCTTTTTCCACTTATTTTGCTTTGTGAATTTGCACTTGCTATAGGTAGTGAAGGATGGTTATCAATGGAGGAAATATGGTCAAAAGGTCACAAGAGACAACCCCTCTCCAAGAGCTTACTACAGATGTTCCTTTGCCCCAACTTGTTCTGTTAAAAAGAAGGTAACTCAGCTTGGTTATACCTCTTAGAAATTATTTTCTGGAGACCACACTCAGTCACAGTCCAAAAACAAATCAAGAAATCGCGTGTTCTATGAAAAGTAGCCAAACGAATTCAATCTCACTCTCATGCTTCATTTGCATCTTCAGGTACAAAAAAGTATTGATGACCCGTCTGTCCTAGTGGCCACATATGAAGGAGAGCACAACCACCCGGGCCTGTCTGAGGCCGTGATTCCACTATATTCTGAAAAACAGGGGCTGAATCAAGGCGCCCCTCCAATTCCAACACCCTCGAAGTTGAGATCTCCTAGTCCTAGGAATACTCCAGATTTGATGCGCCCAGGTTTCGACACTCTATCTGCAAAACCGGGCCAAGAAACAGAAGCAACAGCGCCATTTCAACAGTTTCTGGCGCAGCAGATGGCCTCTTCCTTGAAAAGAGATCCCAATTTCATGGCAGCCCTCGCGGCTGCGATATCGGGAAAGATATTTGACCAAGCCCGAATTGAGAAGTGGTGAATGGACAGGACATCATCGGAGTTGTGTTTTTAGCATGATTTACATATAGTTCGAGGATTGAATTTGACGGTCAGGTCATGACGATGGTCGGTTTTGGATTGATGATGCGAACATCAAGTTGATCTGCTCACTAGGTTATTTTGAGCACAAGCTACTTGTACTCGACTTGATTGCTTAGAGGTTTAGTCGAATTTGAGTAGTTTGCATATTGTCTGGTGATTTGATGACGGAGTGTTCACCTGCTTATACTACATCTATTTGAGGCGAGTTTTACTTCTTACATTCACTACAATAACAATAGCACACATTCAAACATACGCGACCCAAACTAATCTAATGAAAAAATTGCCATATCAATCTTTAATATTTTGTATTGATACCAATTTAGTCTTAAACTTTTTGATTTTGTTAATTCAATCATGAATATTTTCATGAAATTCCAATGTAGTCATTTCAATTAATTTTCATTTGAAGTGTGGCTGTCCAGTCATCGTCGATCGTTTGTTTTACACAGCATAAAAGATGCCTAACATGGAAAAACTTAAGCGAAACGATGCCATTTGCTTAATTTTTTCAAATTTCCTCTCTTTCATTGTTACCACTCATCTTCTTTCTCTCCTCCCCTGTTTCTTCTTTTTCGTGATGAATTGCTCAGCCGCAATTCCAATTTGACACGTTCCAGCGCTTTTGGGGGTAGGTACGGTTGGACACGGCTATCTGCTCATTTGACACATATTCCAATTTGTTAGTTTAATTAGGTTTCTTTTCCCTTCACATTTCTTTATTTCCTCAAATTTTCTTCTCCCTCCACTAGCTTTCCCTTGTTTATTTTTTTTGTGTGCGCGCTTCTTTTCATTTCCAAATGAAAAAACTCTGCATTCGCAAAAAGAAAATGAAATTCTCTATTTACTAGTCGAACTAAAAATCATTCATAATGTTGGTGACTAATGATGTAGGTTGATAAAAAAAAGGCACAAAAATCCTTTTTAAGGAGTTCATCAGAGAAAATTTGATGTCTCTTTGGCTGGACTTACAGATAAAATATATATTTACATAATTTTATCTACTCATTTGAAAGACATCATTTGCATAATTATTAGGGGATATTGCCCAACTTCCCTCACAAAATTTTTAAACTTCTTTTTAACATGTACTTAGGATAGGGAATTCCCACCTTCACCTTGGTATAAAAGGCCAAGAAAGAGTTCAAGCAACATCCCTGCTTACATTTCTTTCTAGAAATTTCCTTCAAGTGCTGCTGACAATAGAGAAATGTTTTTTTTTTTTACACGAGCACTGATGATCTCATTATACGTGTTCATTATAAGATAACAATGGCGACCGGATATGTACTCGAATCATGAAATGAACGGTACTGTGTAAAGAAGAAAAAAGAAAGGGATAAGTAAACAAATGGTTTGGCTCAATATGCAATATCATTCCCGAACTTTTATTTTCTTCAATGTGGTCCCTGAACTTTGGCTCAATGTGTAATATCGTCCTTCAACTTTTAATTTTTTCAATGTAATCCCTGAACTTTTGATATCCTTGGATTCAATATCTAGAAACTAATTTGAACATGTACCGAAAGTTCATGAATTAGATTGAACAAATTAAAAGTTTAAGGACAACAATGCACACTAGACCAAAGATCATGATCAATTATGTCATTTTCCCATTAGGAAAATGGGTTGTCTACCATCAATGGACCTAGTACCAATTACCAACTGTCAGCCATTGGATGACACCGATCGACGAAAAAGCCAACTAGTTAACAAATCTCAACCATTGAAAGTGAATGTCACATCGATCGACCTCGGGAATTTCCTCGAACGTTGAGATTTTCCCGAAGTTCTAGAAACACGGTGTCCGATTAGCACGACCGCAAGGTCTGCATTAAGGGGTCATGGCGGTTTGTGGCCATTCCTAGGGGTCGTATTCCTTTGGAAAAATAATCGAAATTGGGTCCCTTTTTCCCTTAGGAAACATCCCCCACAAACTTGGAGCAAAGAGAGACGTCGCGCCAATTGGAATCGCACCGGATCGGTCACGCACGACGAAGAACGACACGACACTGATCGATTCTCTCTTTCTCGATTGGTCCCGCCTAGAACACCCAAGAAGTCAACATCCAACAAAACAAGAAAAGGAATCCAAGATATTTCTACATTGAACATTGTAGGAAAAGATACACGCATAGCCGCATATGTTGACTCCACCATCGGCAAACATCTTGCCCACTTCTTGGTCTTGTCGTCGTCTTGTTTCTTGGTACTTGTTCTTGTTCTAGAGAGAGAGAGAGAGGGGTCGTTCCTATGGCTGGACGCTAGAGAGACTTTTTGGCTTCTCGGACTTTTTGCAGTTTTTGCCCGTGCGAACACGGAACGCAGGCAATCAGTGTGGTCCCTCCTAGGGAAAGACCGACCAACGAGAACAAAACAAGTTTCTTGTTTAGACCTTCACATCTTCTTGTTGAATGAGACGTCGGAAATTACTTGAAAATTGAATGCTGGATGCCGCCACATGCAATATTTCTTGCAGATACGGCTCTTCCTTCCTCACTAAGGATAAGCACTTCGTTGTTATTTTGTCGACCTGAGCTTTCGAGATCGTTAATTGTGCGTCTAGTACACGGGAGAGATGGTCTCGCTCCCGTGCTCAATTTCTGTTTCCTCCAAATGTGTATTTCTCACATGTGTATTTCTCACACAATTGGCGCTATTTCCCGAACCGATCCATTACTAGAATACTTCGGTGTAAGAAAAAATTGATGACTTCATTGAATCGACAAAATACATGGTCTGAACCAAAAAGAAAAACAGAACAATCTCGATGCGCATATCCCTTTATTTTGGATCCATCAACTTAAGCTTTCAAGACAATAACATTTCACCAAACTTACATACGGTTGACTTGAGCTCGACTTTGTCATTTTGCAAATACCAATGTAGAGATCCAATCAAGCTATCTTGGATTTCCAAGCCATGGTTCATTATTAGAGCGAACGATCATCTAAAAACAACTTGATTATTAGATGACTCGAAACTTGGCATCCAAACTAAGTCATTTGAAACTAATGTTTGAAGATCGAAACTGCATAACTGCTTGGCTATTCACCATTGATGAAATTCTTGCAGCAAAATTTGCTTGATATACAGAATGAACACTAAACGAATTACCTAACAATGAATTGGATAAAGAACAAGATCATTGCTGATGCTAACATTTCTACAACAAAATCAGATATATGGCAGTTGAGCCAATCAAGAAGCACATTAACTATTATTTACCGGGCAGACTGTATCGCCCAAATGGTAGCATAGGATGATGGTTACGGCGATAAGCTTCTTACTCAAGAAGCGATCACGTGTTCTGTCAATCTGAGAACTACTTGTGACTTCTCTACGGCTTCTTGTTGCTGTCAGATCTACTCCTCTCTACCTGCCATGGATGTCCAGTTTGGATCGCACATTTCACTATATATACTTGCCAGCCATTCACCTTGTACACGAAATGAGAACCTCTCTCAAGTGCACAAGCTTCTTCTAATCCTCGAGATGAGAATGATGCACTTTCCCATTGTCACAATTTGATGGATGCCACTTATTTTCAGTACACCAAGTCCAGACCGAGCAGTCGCCAGGGTTGCCTATCCTCACTTAGCATTTTGCAATTCCTCGAACGATCTTCCAATACTTCAAGCTGCCTGAAGAGCACCCATCTTCATTTTAGGCGTTTCAGCCTCTTTCTGCATTTTCTTCTTTTCGAGTTCTAACTGCTTGCAGTTTTCATCATGTGCCCGTATAAACATTCTGACAAAATTGAGCAGAGTTGATACAACTGCCAAGAGTTCAAGACAATTGAAAATCAATAAATGCTAAAGAGGAATATTAGATGACATGAAACTTGGCAGCCCTGTGTCTAAATGAAGAAAATTTATACTCAGAAAGAACCATAAAGTGCAGCAAGAAATCGAACTTCAGGCTCTTCAGGGGAAGAGTAAAAGAGTATTTATTGAAGGATCCTCAAGATATCTTTCCAATCTACGCATCATATTGGCGTGAAGATTATTTCTTTTAATCTACACATCATTTTTCTGCAAGATCTGCCAAAAACAAGACGCAGATAGGGAAAACGAAACGTCCTTCTATCGCGAATCTACCTTAAAAGTGTCCTAGGAAAGTTAATCTTTCCCCCTTTTTAGCCTGAAATTTTTTGTGTAGATACAAATCACACAAAGTGGAGAGTTATCCAACTACTGGTACAATGCTAGTTTCTCACATTCTCCTCAGATAAATTCCAGGAAAAATGCTGAAGCCTCACTGCTTACTGAAGCTTTAAAGCTATTTTACCATTGATCCATAGCTCTATGCAAAAAAAAGATACTTGCAGATCTATGTAGCATAAAAAATGCACTTCTTATCCAAACATGTCCTCTTCAGCAAAGTTTGCAATGGACCAACTCGAATCTCCCAACATATGAGCTCAAAACAAGTTTAGTGCTCGCACTAGAGATGCAAATTTGCACTCAGTAAAACCAGAAAATTAAAATAACCTTGCTCAAATGGGCTTCGAGCTGGATCTTCCCCGAAATAGAAGGCCAATGCATCTGCACTTCTACCCTGGAAACATTGACAAATGCAAGCACACTTAGTTGTCAATGAATTTATTCATCTGAACTATACAGCATCATCACCTACAAGCACTTTGAACAAACAAGATAAGTACATACCACACTGGAATAAAGCGAAGCCAGCGACCTCACCTCTGCCTCAGCAATACGTAAAAACTGCTTCAGATTCTGAAGGTTCCAATGTAAAAAGGTCAGGTCCTGTGCCAAGGAAGTGAAAGCAAAGACAAGAAACCAACAGCTGCCTAAAAGGGCAAATGATTCGTTTGATTCTCTTTCTATTTTCAAATCAAACAAAGAAATAACTCAAACTCAAACCAATAATTAGATTTTCATGGATGGTCTACATAAATGCTCTTGGGATATTATTTATAATTCCTTTCCTCAACAATCCAACTGGATTTTGTTCAATAATCTATTGCCATTGCTCTAAACTATCCAGAAGCCTAAAACCCAACTTGAGATAGTCAACAATATGTTATACTCTTCATTTACCTAGGCACCTTTCCTGGAAGTCAGATTTTCACTGAACTAGTAAGAAGTACGCTGGTGTCAAACTCACTTTCCTGAGCACTTGAGCAGCCAGTGTGCCTTACATGACTTTGGTCATTACATTTGCACTTATTGTGAAGGACATGTATCGTGGTACTGTTGACAAGTTCACAATCCAGATCACTGGTTCAATAGTCAAATTACATGAGCTATGTCAGGTCAGGAAAACAAGTTGCACCTCTGACTCAGCGAATGACATCACAACCAGTGAGGTCTCTGGCAATATTAGCATATGATGAATTCATAAGTCACACCAACAAGGATACCCTTCAGCATGCCCGTGTTAGCCTTACCACGTTGAGAAAAATAAATCCCAGAGATTCACTACAAAACTCGGCGCAAATTGCACGTATGACCAAGATGCATCATGCCACCTACATGCATCATGCTGTCGGATACTCCACTTGAGGACCCCACATATAAAATCACGCAGGACAGAATGAGCAGATGCAGAAAATTACCTCACGAAATTTTTCTGATATAGGACCATCATTTTCAGAGGCAGCCAATTCCTGCACAACTTTTTCAAGCCCCTTACTAATGGCTTGCATTTCTTCCGCCAAGAACTTCAATTGTACCTGCAAATTACAAGTTATTGCCTTTAATACATATACACAATAAAACTTTGTTACATTAGAAAGGAGGAACAAATAAGCACCTTTGTTGAAGCCTCTAAATGCATAAGGTCTTTGTGAAAATCTATAACTTCTGGCAGCTTCTCTGCAAGCACCTAAAGTTTGTCCAACATATTGATTAAAATAAGGCCTATGGGACATATACAACCCACCAAGCTAAACTATTAGGGAAGGGGCCACAGTTCAAACTATGTTCATCAGAAGCTGAGTTTAAGGTAACCCTTATTGAAGCCGATGCAGAGACGTACAAATAAATGTATAACGAAGCACGAAAAACTGAATCAGCTGCTTTCTATTTTCAATGATCGGGATTTTTGCAGTACCATCTCATATAATGAAATAAAATTGAACTTCATAGCATTATTTCTCTCTCCTTCTTTAAATTTTGCACATAACAAGGGTAATTTGACATCTTCCGGAAAGTACTAATATAAGAAAAATGCAATAGGTGGATGAGATTTTTCCTCACTAATCCATTTAAAAAGGCAGATGTAAGCATATCATCTGCTAATTTAGATGCTGAAAGCTGTCCTTCTACCAGAAATACTTTAAAAATTCTAGTGACCTGTTATTTTTGTAATGATCATGCTAAATGTACTAAGAATTTTATCAAAACTTCCTAAGTGATTTGCCAAGTTTCAATTGGATATTGAAACAAGCTGGACCAATGAAGTGAATGATTGCTTGTTTAAACAGCCAATAAGAAATTGCACCAACACTCAATAAAAAACTTTTTAGTAAAAGTTCATATGCATTGCTCTTTTGTAAATTTATAACCTTCTTCATAGCAGTACTTGGCACTGCCTCCATACTTTTTTCACATATGGAGAAATTTCTCATTATTATGGTGATGCTTTAATTCCCACCAAAAATGCAAATAAGGATGAAAATAAAATCTTGCAATTTCATCATAGATGAGTTCCTCCCTTGAAAGACATACTTGAATGGTGTCTCCCCAGACCAGTCGATTGTGAATATTTGACTACATTAAGCATAAAAAATAAGGCTGCTGGTGCAAGTCTATCTCAGTAAACCTTCTTGGGACAGGCAAACATGGAGAGGCACAATACTCATAATATCTTTTCATAATCCTTTTTACTGATTACGAACTTCTGTTGTTATGACAAGTACTAACTTCAGCTGCTCCAACCCAAGAACTACCAAGCAATGTTATTCAGGTCAATGAACTTGAGACTAAGGATTAAAAAATTTGGTTAAAAGAGGAGAGAACCAGAGTTCTACCTTACAAAGATAATGCATGAGAGTTATCTTGTTGTTCTTGGCTCGTGTATCAGTGAGTTTAAGGAGACTATCCAATCGGAATCCAATTGCAGAACCTACACAAGTCAGAATTATATCAAAGAAAATGTAGGCAGGTAGGAGCCGAGTTTCAGGAAAACAACACGAAACAAAGCTATAATGCCGGAAAGTTGAGTCAAGTTAATCAAGAAGTTAAGATCACTTCCCCTATCAAAGTAATGAATCAAGAGCAGCACATGAAAAAAAAAAAAAACTCACGGTGTCAATTACATGAGCTGCTATTGCACATAGCAGCCCAAGAGAACTAAAAAGAGGGAAATAGAATAATTAACTTAAACTAGAAGGGAGAAGAGCAAAGGCCGTTGCTACAGCATTAAATATTTAACCATACCTTCATACTCTTAAGCTTTCAGAAAAGTTGGTTCTTGTTCCACAGAATTTTACGTGGTATCTAAACAAAAGGTTCTGAGTAAAGATATATCCATTGTATTAGAAAAAGTTCTAAGTGAAAATCTTGCTAGACCCTCAATTGCCTCCCCAATTATATATTTTCACTAGCAAGATGCTCATGTGGTTGCATTAGTCTAAGACTATATTTTTTATATTATTCTAATTGTGGGTTGTTAATTTACTTTGCATTATTGATACTGTAAGGTAATTATTGGATACATTTAATGCTTTACAAGTTTATTGAAATTGCCTTGTTTTTCCTTCAACGAGTCCAAACACATACCCATGTATTCAATAATTCTTGGCAAAACAACAGTGAAGTTAACAACATGAAGTCTTAGTATTGGAGCAAAATAGCTTCCATAGTTTCCATAAAGCTCTTTTATTATCACTTAGATGTTTAAATTCAGGCTTTTGTTTTGTTCTGCTAAAGCATAAGTGGTAATGCTTCTTTGCTTCTCATTAAGGTGGTTGGCAGTGTTTCTGATGTAGTGCAGGATTAACAAAATAAGAATCAACTTATACATTTTGCTTACCCCGTGCAGTTCCTTGATTCAACGCATTTCCCAAGGAAAGAATTGTCTGCATAATTCTCTTTAGTTTGACTGAGTTCCTGATCTGATCAGATTGGAGGAGACTTATATTTATGCAAATAGTCAAAGCTTTTGCTGGAAGGATGGAAGGAGAAAAGGCTTGCCTCTTCAGATGCAGCATTCACAACATTCAAACTACTACTGAGATCTGAAACCTGAAAAGATGAAGTAAATCAAACAAATTGCTGGAGGGAGTATAGAAGTAAAGTTTATAAACAAGTGGCACAGCTAAGTCACAAATAAGAATCTAACCTGGGAATGAAATTGTTTCTTAAATGAGAAAACCCTCAGCTTGGACTCTACTCGCGGAACTTTCAGCAATTCTAGGAAGAACTGTCAAAATAATAAAAAAGACAGTTGAAACCAAAGTATATATTATAACATGGATTTATGCAAGAGGTTTGTTGCACAATCATGAACATCGACAAAACCAGAACCACTAAAAAGGAAAAAGGTGGAAGGTCAGGAATCAACTTATCATTAACATGCCAAAGTATCTTTAGAAAGTAACGAAATGGATAATAAATCAACAACCTATCATGTTGCTCGACAAGGATTCCAATTCTCAAGTAAGTGTTTGCAATTAGTAATCAATATTCAACATATTGACAACAAAATCATTTATAACTCCAGCCATGCCAATAGTATTGTTTCGTTTGGATCCATACAGATTTGTATGGTAGGATCTATCCTGGTCCATTCAAAGTCAACATCTTAAGGAAAGCAGTTTTGGAAGAATTATCTTGTACGGTGCTTATTTCTATCATATGGATTCTATATGGAGAAAAGAAAAAAAAAAGAATGAATGAATGAAGGAATAGGTTCAATTCTTTAAAAACAGAACAGCACTTTACTTTTCTTCTGGATCTTGTAAAGTGCTTTGCTATCTAAACTGCCCTTTCTCCAAAAGTCTTTGTTATACTCCATATATACTTGGGAAATGTCATCGACATTCACCTTTTATGGAAGCATTATCAAATGACGCAAAACGGTGCTGCCAAGGAACTTAACTTTTAACAGATTTGCAACTATGGAGATCCACATTCAACATTGGTTTTCAGTTTCCCTCAAGGTGATTTCCATTTAATAAAATGATTTGCTATAGCCTTATACTCAATGGTGTCATATAATCAATATAAAGATTTGCAAGAAGAAAGTTTGAAGAACAATAAATAGTGGACATCAAGATGTGATCTTGTGTTTGCTCATATCGCAATTAGCCAAATGACAATGAAAATTACTAACCTGCTCACATTTTCCCAGGTTTTCCTTGTCTCCATTATAACCCTAGAACAGGAAAACAATAAACCATAAGAGAAAAGACCAAAATAATCAAAATGCAACAAGTTCATTTTCAAGGATGAAAAAGAGAATCATGCTGACAGAGTACATATATCATAAAGTACCTTGAGTAAGTCAATCTCTTCTTTTGTTGGGCAGAACTTTATAAGGTTATCAACCTGATCCACATCTAATGCCGAATCATCTAGGGCAAGGACAAAACTCTGCATGACATTCGGATGCATGTGCATTAAGTGAGAAAAGGACACATGAAAATTTTTTCCAGTAACCATATTTTGCTAAGTTTCAATTAGAGCTATCTAGAAAGAGAAGCAGCCATGTTAATTGAAATGAGCTTTAATACAACTTTCAGCAAAGGTTGAAGTAAATTCCATCAGTCCGTAATTGGTTTACACAAATTAGATAGCAAAAGCAATGTCAATGTAAATCGAACAATTGCATAGTCACTAGTTTTTTATCAGCAAAGCAACTTCTGCTAGGCATGGTTCTCAATGGTTATGAATTTTAATAAACGACCCAAAACACATCACACCACAGGCAGGGTCAACACTGCATTACCAAAAAACTCCACTTTGTTTGTGGTTCATCTATCTTTCCTGAAAATAATTCACAATTCAGAGCTGTAACTAAGCGTAAGTTGCAGTTATTGTTTCTTTGACCTGCCTTCATAAGATCTTCGAGAATCTCCTATATGGGAATGCACAATGCAATACATCAATCAAGTTTACTGCAAGGATAGCCAATAATTAATGGTAGCGTGCTACGGGTTCTTTCTTATTAGTGCCAATTTTTGTTAACACTGAATGTCAAAAATTCACTCTTAACATGTTATATACATGCCAGTTCGTTTTTTTTTTTTTTTAAGTCATTCAAGTTAGAATATCATCTTGGATATCATTACAATTTACTCTCTCTCAGTATGTTCAGGGAAGTTTTCCTACTAGGGTCATGTTATCTTGCCTTGTTAGACTTTGCCAGCCCAATTTTCTTCCCAAGAGTAAACTTTACTGATATCCCTCTACATTATGCTACATGCCAAATAGAATGTGTTTTGTAGGAAAATTTACACCATTCAATTAAGCAAAAGTCATCTTATTGTCAGCTCCCTGTACAAAACCAAGGCAGCTCATTACTGAACATTACTCAAATCTATGGATTACAGATCAAATTTTTATCTTTAGCAAATGTAATTGATCTTATTCTGCCATGATGCCATATAAGAATACGAGCAGAAGCAGCCCATCCAGTTAACTACTGGAGAAGGGCTAGAAGCACATCATTTCTCAGAAAGATGAAAAAACCATCAGTTTCCTTGATAACCTGACAACAGCGTCATCTCATCATATGAAAGATATTTATCTTACAGTGTGACCATTTTTAGAATTCACAGAAACGCATTTCCAGCCCAACTTTTCAACTTCTTGACATATATCAGATCATGCAATGATTAGCTTATAAAATGGCAACAACCCATCCTATGGAAGGGATATATCTAAATCATGGCACCCATAGACTCCACAGAAACACCTTTTTTCATCCAGACTCTTGACTTCCAAATAATTGTTTAATTATGTCAGATTTAGCTTACCATCAAATCGGGCAATGGAACTTTGACCTTTGTAAGCATTATCTCACAGTTATATGCCCTCCGAAGATCAACCTGTGAGAAACAGTCTTCTAACTTCATCAGAAATCTTACCAGCAAAAAAATGGTGACAAGATAGAAAAAAAGTAATAAATAGGCAGAAGACCATAAAACATATGGGTCCATCCTATAAGAACACAAGAATAATCTCTTTTTGGGCAATAAAGGCAAAGGTGGCATTGGCAGCTGCCAAGTTACATTTTAATTTATAAGTTATGTTAACAACTGCCAAGAATCAACTTCTCATTCAAACCAACACGCGGCCAATTTGGCAGCTGCAGACGATCTTAGCTTTACTGTATCCTCATTTCCATTGCAGGGTTACCAATACTCATCAACCCAAGAGACGACGATAGGGGGATTTTCATCGGGAATTTTCATCAGAAATTTCATCATGCAAAACTTGTAAAAAATGGATCAGCAAAATTCAGCAGACAGCAGGTCAATGAGATCTGCTTGAACTCAAGATGATACAAGGTTGGTTATTGTTACTTAAATCAAGTAGCAAATAGGAAATCAACCCATTAGTTTATGGCTAGCAGATGTAAATCATACAGATATAGTATTAATAAGACATATAAACGATGGAACAAGTTCGAAATTACAGAATAAGACAGCACAAGCAGAAGTACCAGCTGAATTTTATCAGATTTACGTCCAGAAGCACAACTTGATTTTCCACGATTGCTACCTGAAGTTGAAGCTGCTGAAAAAAGGCTTTCAAGCTCTGACATGTCAAACTCTGGAGCCCTGTATAAAATTAACAAATAGATATTAAAAACTTGGGAAAATAGAATAGAGGCTGCCTGGAAAGCTCTTGATTTGCTTATGACTACAAAAAAATGGAAAATTGAACAGTTTTTACTTTAAAGAATCATCAGACTTTTGTGCCTCCGCCCATAAGCTTCCCTGCATAGCCCTCGTTAGTTTTAACCAATGATAAGGCTTTAGGTTTGCTTTTTTTTGTTGAACCTGGTTTCTCAGACCTGAACGCGATAAAATACGCCCCTTTGGGTTCAATGGTGCAGTTGGAGGATTAGGAGTTGGAGGTACAGATCCATTATTCCCTCCAGTGAGAGAATTTGGAGAGACACTATTAGCTTTTGAAAGCTCTTTACCTAGAGGAGCTAAGGGAGGGGGTGGAGGAATGGTTGCAGAATTCTTAGAAATGGATGTTCTCTGTGTCAAACCAGGAGGAGGTGGAGGAAATGGTGTTGAAGGTGTTGATATAGAGCCTGACACAGGTCCACAGCCAGGAGGAGGGGGAGGTGGAGCTGCTGGAGCTGTGACAGTAGAACCTGGCAGAAGGCCAGATCGAGGTGGGGGAGGGGGAGGTGCTGGAGGTGTAACCATAAAACCTGGCAGAGGGGCAGATCGAGGAGGTGGAGGCGGAGGCACAGGAGGTGCAGCCATAGAAGCTAAGGCTCTGCCAGAATAAGAGGGAAGCGGAGGTGGAGGTGGAGGTGCTGGAGGTGTAGTCACGAAACCTGAAACAGGATAAGAACTAGGAGGAAGTGGAGGTGGAGGTGGAGGTGAAGGCGCAATCACGAAACCCAAGGCAGGTTCAGTACACAGAGGAGGTGGAGCTGGAGCTGGAGGCACTGGAGCTGCAGTCCCAAAATCCAAGGCAGCATGAGGATGTGGAGGTGGAGGTGGGGGTTGGGGCTTGGAAACAACTGCCAAGCTCTTTGTGGAGGGCACCATGGAAATGAGGGAAGCAGCTGATGCAGAAACTTCAGATGCTGGAAGGGGAGGAGATGGAGAGGAGTTGTTGCCAATGGATGAGGCAACAGTTGAAGTGACATGGGTTGGAGAAGAGGTATTTGGAGACAAGATTTCTGCAACGTTGGATAAAGATTCCACTAGGGATGGAGAAGCAGGAGCTGGAGGAGGAAGTGGAGATGAGATCTTGGTAGCAGGAAAATCAAATGGCCCTGACAAAGAAGATTGAGGTGAAAGATGGGATGAAATTGATGACCGACCAACTTGCTCAAGAGCATTGTCATCTGATGGAGATAGTGTTGGCCCAAAGGTTTCACTTAGCAAGGAGTCATCTGATTCCGTGGCTAATTGAGCATTTTGAGAAAGCTTATCTACAGCTGTGTGTGGCCCGACTGAATTACTAGATAGAGGTGGCCGTTGTGGCAGTACCAGTAATGGTTGTGGCAAAGGTGGATTCAACACTGTACGGGACTGCATTGGCCTAGATATGTTTAACATGGGAGACGAAATAGCAGGGATATATGATTTTGTCAATGGATCGATGAATTCATCACTGTTGGATGCAGCATGGTCTTGCAACAAAGCTGTAATGCCGAGAGCCGAAGGTGCACTATGATACCTTGACACAGGAACAGACAATCCTTGTAATGAATTAGCGTTCAAAATAGGAGCAGACAGAGAAGTGCGAGGTAATCTTTGCGAAATAAGCTTTGTTGGATCAGGTTGCTGGGCAGAAACCTGTGGTTCTTTAACCTCAACCTTTTGAACACTTAAGCCAGCATCTTGAGGTGGTTCTAAGGAAAAGATGGATTTCTGCTTGAGGGCCTGTCCTTCTTGCGCTTCCATTTTCTTGATAGTTGTACTATCATCTTGAGATGGTTTTAAAGGAGGCGTTGAGTGTTTCACAGGAGCCTCATCTCCGCTTCTATCTTCAGGTTCTTTCTGCTTGTCACTGTCCTTCACCAGACTTAAGTCCAACAACAAATTTGTTACATCATACTGAGCACCACCTCTTGTCAGTTTTTCAGAAACGACACTTGTTGCCTGGATTTGGTGGAGCACATTAAGTGCTACATCTGCTTTTGGATCAGTCCAGTCCACACTGCTAAAGATTTCTTGTACTTTAGCAAATGCTTCCACAGGCAGGCCCTCTTTCTCCTCATTAATGGGCAACTCAACTGGAATAAGAGAAGAAGCAGCATCCATGTCCGAGAAAAGAATCTACCAAAATCAAATTAAAGAACACGAATTGTTGTTAAGAAAAATAAGGTCGCATCAGTTTATAATTAATTTAAGGGACACACCATACCTCTGCTCTAAAATCCTTGGGATACTGATCTTTGGAATTCCACAACACATCGATTTCATCACGGTTAAGCATCAAGATATTTGCCCTTATGAAAGCTGTGTTAAACATCACTCTGAACATCATTTCTTCACGTTCAAGACCATCATCCAGGCTAATACACTCAAGGACAACATCGCCTTGAATTTGGCAATGGATATCAATTTTAACTAGCTCACAGTCTGCCTGTATTGAGATATATGATATTACATTCTCATTGTGCTGACTTTATCATGAAATGCATGCATTAATCAGTGG
This sequence comes from Syzygium jambos, assembly GCA_031216235.1. Lineage (NCBI taxonomy): Eukaryota > Viridiplantae > Streptophyta > Magnoliopsida > Myrtales > Myrtaceae > Syzygium > Syzygium jambos. The sequence goes on from CM062222.1 coordinate 13,660,793, forward strand.
AAATATAGTTGATGTAACAAATTAATGATTGAGAAGGACTTGCTAGTGGCCCTCACAAAGTGCCTTGAAGCAAATAAAATTAACTGTACCATCCTGCGAGGAAATGCATAGGAATGAAACAACTCTCTGAATCGAGACCACCATGATATGATTGTATACATTCATGTGGTTAGAGATACAGCAGTTTTTCTTGAAGTTCGAAGTTCAAGCTCCCATCATGCCGTGACTCAGACTTTCTTTGACTCTGTCTCCACTCTAGATACAAGGCGTTCTAGTGCACGAAGCTCCCACATTGTGTCTAGGGAGGTTGGGTGTACGCCTTTCCCCTGCTTCTGCAGAGAGGCGGTTTCCAGGTATGGCCTCGAAGTCACAATGGAGTGACCTCCAGGCTATTCCCAAGATGTACAGGCTCTAGATGATGTATAATTTTGACCATAGCAAATCAAAGACAAGAAACTGAGTTTAACCACAGATTGGCATTTATTCAGCATGAACTGTCCATTGTGGTATAAACAAATCCTTTTCATTTGAATTAGCTTCATATCAAGAAAATTCAAAGAAAATTTTCTGCAGATAAGATAAGTATGAAAGCCATTTAAAAGTTGAAGAAGTATCGCTGATAGTGCAGAAGCAGCTCCTCTCCCACAACTGAGGATGTGATCCAATTTTTAGGGTCTAAAGCATAATTTGAGAATCCAAACAAAGCACAAGGAAGGAAATTATGACATAGCGACGACAGTAGGCGATGAAATTCTGAGATATGATGATATAAGGTTATTCCATGAAGCAGGATAAAAGAAAAGCTACCTGCTTGTAATGCCTAACAAGTTTGCTCCTTTTTGGTGTTGAGAACAGGACTTTGGGAGTTTTATCAGCAACCATAAATGGGTCCTGTCCATATATCCTGAAGATGGGACGGCAGCCCCCTTCAGCATCCAAAGTAGGAATTAATCTTAGTATAATGCAGTCTAATGTGAGAGCTCTATCCAGCGGAGGCCACTCCGAGCCAACATTTCTTCTTGATACATACTGCAGATATCTCAACTGTGAAGGCAATGGATTGAGAGGGGACATCAGCTGCAAGAGTTCACGAGGTGCTTGCTTGTAAACCATATCCAATGTTTTATGCTCTCCTATATATTGCTTCCTATAAATTAGAAGTGCCGCCAACATGAATGCCAGAACTGGCCACCCACCTCTTTCACAGTGCATCAGTAGCACATTTTGTTGCCCAAGTAACAACCAGCTCTCGGAGGATCTTAAGAAGTGATGGATCATCTCCATGGTAAGTATGGGGCAACCTTCATAATGTCGAGGGTAATCCATGACAGTCATGTCATATTTAGACAATAAATTGGCAATATGGCTTTGGTTCTCTCCTTCCCGGAAATTGAACACCATGAAAGAGGCATCGGGGATATGGTCACGGAGCTGACCCACTACGCCTCCAATGTATACTTTATATTCATCCTCCTCCAAGACATTGGTGGTAAAGCAGTAATCAAACACTGCAGTTACAATTCCGCCATAAATGAACAAGACTGGTGAATATTATTCCTAGAGAAGATGATAAAATACAAGATACATCCGAAAAGATAACAGGACATAAACGAATCAACTCCCTAGAGGACCAATGGTGAATCCACAGGTAACACGCACATCTCAGAAAAATAGAGTACGAAGAACTGTGAGTTATGTTGGCAATTCTAAGAATTTACTTTATCAGGATAGAAAAAAAGAATATCAAGCGAGTGCCTGCAACAGCCCTTTATTGCAGAAAATCCATTCATTGCAAGACATCTAGAGTCTTTCATTGTAGAAATCCTTTTAGCGCAAGTTACATTCAATCGCATCATGGATGTAGAATCTGTAGACGGTTGATCTCTACAACTTAAAAGTCACACAAAGAAACTACTCGTTCAGAAATAATGCATAAATGCAACCTCATGAGGAACTCCTTTTCACAAGGTTTTATTTGAAATGCGCATTAAATCCTGCTCGACAAACAAAGAATTTACCGAAAGAGGAATAACTCCACTTCTGTGGTCCATAAGACAAGACTCCCTCACTTCGCCAGCACTTCACAAGCAAAATGAAGGAACAAATAGCCTTATGCATTTCAGTAACAAACAACACAAGAGAAAACTCTTTCCACAGGCAGTGCTAATCAATTGGCATGTCCCATGGGCTCAAATTTAAGGTAACTTCTTATCATCCCACAAATACAAGTGTCCCATTAGACCAAGCTCACTCTGCCACCGATGGGTGTATGTGCCAAAACAAAATAGCTTCCCCGAAATTCCTTTTAAGATGGTGACAGCGCGAACATAAGCACCAAACAATTTCCTTGCAAGCTATCGCCATTAACACCACTTCAATCTATCCACAGCCAACAGTATAAAATGAACTGAAAAGAAGCTCCTAAAAGTGAAACCTACAAACAATGCACCCTGAATCATCGACTAAGAAAAGCTCACCGTAGACTCTTTCAGAAATCTCCAAGAACCCCTCGGGCGGCTTCTTGTAAAAGAACTTCCTGAACAACCCCATTGCCTATCTAGGGCTATGAACCAAGAACAAGAACACATTCAGACACCCGCATGGCACAAGAAACGAAAACCCATGTCGCCCATATATAGCCGGATCGCGGGAACGACGTCACAGCGACAGAGACAAGACGAGAACGCGGAGACACGACGACAATGATGGCCTCGGAGGCAGGGGGGGGGGGGGGGGGTGCATGTGGGCATGGATTGTTGCTGGGTCTTGAAGGTTAAAACTTCCGGGTACAAATTTTTTGGCTTCGCATCCACACTTTCGCTTTCGAGCGTCAGCGACAGAGAGACTTAGGTTTCAATCCATGGAAAGTGAAACAGCGAGCAGAGAGAGAGAGAGACGTGGGGTAATGCCATTCAGTTTTCCCAGAGGAGAGAGAGAGAGAGAGAGAGAGAGAGAGAGGAACTGAGATACGGTATGGGAAGATTTAAGGATGTCATTAGGGGGAATGTGTGGGGAAACAAAGATCCGAGCTTGGTCCCTCGTCTCCAATGCGGGGGCGTCCGTGCGTGATGCTGTTGGCTTCTGTTCTATTGTTTTCTCTTTTTCCGACCCTTTGTTTTTGCTTCTGTCTATTTTCCTCTGTCGAGGATGATAAAGATGTTTCCTTTTTGTGTTCCATTTTCTGTCCCTCCAGGGCAATTAACATCACCTTTTCCACGTACGTGGACCACCCCCCCTTTCTTTTTCGCATTGCGACGTCGCATCGATTTGTTATGTTTGCATGACTCCACGATTTTGGATAATAGTCTCTCCCGAATCCGATATACCGTCGCCTAAAATTCACAGGATTCGATATTTGATCTAACATTAAATTCATATACATCATGAGCGCATGTGTATCTACTTGCTACATTATGTCCAATCCCGGTCGTATGAAGCAACCCAACTAGCAATATTAAGAGCTTATGAAGCTGCAATCATCCTCTGACAAATGAAAGTAATTTCAATGTTTCCAAAGCTGTTTAGTTTAATTTTTTATACATTTATCGTTAACTTTTCCGTATCATCATATATAGGTTTCGATTTTTATTTTTTGTTGACCAAATGTATTCCTCAACTTTGGAGCTCCCCTACGAAGAGCTTGGTTGGCCCCTTGTGAGCCCACATAAGGAAACCCCGTTAACGCATAAGCCTCCTATCCAGAAGAGGGGAGTTTTGAACTCCCCACCTTCCCATTCCTGTCTAAAAATGGTCGCCAATAGGGGCAGCCCCAATGATTATATAAGTTCAGATTTTAAACGTTGTGAAGAAGATATATAATTTAAAGGTAAAGTTATAACGAACATTTCAAGCTTAATAAACACAAAGTTAAAACATAGTTACAATATTAAATGATTTGACTTTATTAATATTTTTTTTATCCTACTCTAACTCTCAACTCACTCTCAGTTATTTTGTCTCTTTATAGAGCATGGGAGTCGAAACCCATATCTAAAATTAAATATCCTCATTCCTAACCTCTATAAGGAAATGGAGAATCGAACTCCCCACTTCTCCTTTCCCAAGTAAGAAGGGTGGGAAAAACCCGGAAATTGATTGTCAAATAATTTGGGAACATTGGACATATTATAGGACATGGCCTTACTGATTGAATTTGATGTACCCTTAAAAATCAAATGACCGATGTATGATGGTGATGACTACAGTGATAATGAGGAAACAAGGACCAATTTTATGTCGTGGGTGCATAGTTGTTAGATTCCCGATTCAAATGCAGGAAATCAGAGAACAGTGCCAAAAGAGACTGAACATTGGAACATCCAAAAAGGTCGTTCTATTCATGGGAACATCGGATACATTACATCGAAAGGCGGAAGTATCAACAGGAAGTAAACACATTTGCCCCGCGGAAAGTTGGGCAATCACTATCTGACAAAAAGAAGACACATTCATGGACGTCGCTACAGGACGACGCCAGATGATCATTCCAGACCAATGTGCTTCACGAACTTAACAACGAAGCCCGACAGGTGACTCTCCAAGCGTCTATTCTCTTCAACGGCACAGTGGTGAGCAGAGGAATTAGCTTGCATTGCGGAGTAGCCTTCATCACTTTCCTACTCAAACTTCAAGTAAGAGGCAAAAGCACGTCTCCGCTCGGTCATCAACGTGCTTTGCTAACTCCTCCGAGGATCGGATGTCCTCTTCCATAACAGCCGGTAGTTGAAGTACTCCCTCCTTCTCCAGTTCGTCGCCTATCCTATCAATATTAAGAGCTCCAAAGTTGAGGAATACGGGAGTCCTTTCTTTCAACCGGCTCAATTTGGAGAGCGTTTCCTGGCCTGCCTCTTGAATCTTGCGTCGGCCATAATAAACCTTCTCAGCATGTTCAGCCTTCTTCCTTTTGTTCCAGTAATCACCCTCCAAGCGCAGATAGGAATCAATCATAAACGAAGTCCGATTGACATGGTTCAAGTTTCATTAGAAAGCTTAAGATATGTAGTTCAGAGTTTAAGCGGACCATTTGGAACATTTCTTACTCTATTTACTTGAAAGATGTGATTCAACCCGGATATCCTAGACTCGACCCGTTTTTAGCCCGTAATTTGAAAAAATGCGGAAAAAATGTCAAATGACATTATAAACGTGTCAAAATTTATGGAGAGTTAGGACAACGTGTGATGAACAACTTTAATAGTTTAATCTTCCGCTAAAAACCCCTTGATTTTTCCCAATGATTCATTTTTTACCCGGGACTCAGTTGCAAAATAGTTTTCAAGGTCGAATAGACCTTATCTGCAATTCTTGCCAAATTTTCCCCACAAATGTTGCCATTAGGTCCTAAAATTTTCCAGTTTTCAAATTAAGACCACAATTAACAACTTTTAAGTTTTAAGTTTTTGCAAAAAGGGCCTCAAACTACCTCAAATTTGCTAATCAAAACTTGTTCACAGAACTGGAATTTTTGAAATCGAAATACAGTTTCAAAACATCTTCAAGCATGAATCGTACAGATCAAACCACCACGAAACTTCATGAAATTCTTAGATTTGAAAGATTGGGATGCTTTTTTACAACTTTTATGAAGACACTTTTCCCATATTATGAACAAAAAAAATCATAAAAATTGCCAAACTAGACAAGGTCGGTTAGGAACATATTAACACAGAACAAAAAACTTATTTTCCCAAATTCTGACTTGAAATCACAATGATGATTAGCAAACAATGTTCAATCTCGACACACGACCTATCAAGTCAAAACTTAGGATGTTAACTTTGATTCACTAGTTAAACACTTCATGAGATTTCGAAGTTTTCAAGCTCATATCATCAATCAAAGCTAACTAGTTTAGCGAGGCATGATTTTTCAGATCGAGCAATCAATCATCAATCAAGTAACAAGAAAATGTCAAACCATTTCTACAAATCACAAGCCATTCAATCAGCACTCTAAGGCTATCACAACAACTTCAATATCAACAATTGGCCTTCACAGATGGTGCGTGGAAAGATAACAGAGGTGCCATAGGTATTATTGCATGATCGTATAGAGGCTCAGTTGTCCAAGCGTGGACAAGACAAGGAAGATGAAACTCGCCAGTGGAAGTGGAAGCTGCAGCTCTTCTTCTCGCATGCAAAGTTGCTCAATCCCTCGGCGTCAACAAAGCGATTTTTGAAAGTGATTGTAAGGTGTTAATTGATGCTCTTCAACAAAAGGGCATTTGTCCTTGGTGTATTCATCCTTTCGTCTCGGACACTCGCTTTCTTCTCAGCAACAACCCAGAATGGAGTTTCAAGTGGATTAATAGATCTAGTAATGGTGCTGCTCATGAGCTTGCAAAATGGGCTTTTTATCATTTGGGAAATGCTTCGTCTTTCTTTTTTAATGATCTCCCACCTAGAGTCAAAAACTTAGTGTTAGCGGAGTCTTCCTTAATTTATCGTGTTGATGTAGGCTCTAACTCTTCTGTGTAATATTGTTCTTTTCTGACGCAGTGAAGGTTCGTTTTAGCAAAAAAAAAACTCCACAAGTATATTTGGCGATATCATTCATCCTCCACATCTTATTCTAAGTTTAGATGTCACATACCTTGTTCAATAGAGCTATTTGGCCATCAATGCACTTCACAATAGCGTCGAGAATAGCTCTCTAAGATCTTAATCACAGCATTAAAGATCAAAGTGAGAATAGGATTCGAAGAAGTTAAAAGAAAACCTAGCAACTATCAAGTGAAATTGAGGCAAAATGGAGAATCCGGTGGCTGTTTTGATGAATGTAGGCCACCACGGCTTTAGGGACAAGCTAGGGAGGCTGATCACAAGGCTAGGGATGCCAACGGATGGCCATGGACTGCCAGAACAGAGGCTAGAAGTCGCCGGGCAGCAGTACCAGTGTAGACAATTGCCTTAAAGCTGGGAGGAAGATCAGGCCAGTTCGGGTCTCTCTCATGAAGCTCCGGTAGGGCTGAGCCTACGATCAAGTTGGAGGCACTGTGAGGAATGCTAGTGTGGTGGTGGTTCACTAGAGGAGGACCGGCAATTTGCCGGTGAGTGCAATGAGAGCTTTGGCAGAGAGAGAGAGAGAGAGAGAGAGAGAGAGAGAGAGAGAGAGAGAGAGAGAGAGAGAGAGAGAGAGAGAGAGAGAGAGAGAGAGAGAGAGAGAGAGAGAGAGAGAGAGAGAGAGAGAGAGAGAGAGAGAGAGAGAGAGAGTTTAGAGAGGGGAAGTGATAATCTGAAAAATGAACCATCCCCCACAAATTTTGGAGGGAAAAATCTCTGTATACTCCACTAAGTTTGAATTATTTCCCTTGAATAAGAAAACATTTAATTGGATAATTCCTATTCACTTGGATAAATGAAATATCACATTGGATGGTCAATATGTGCTCTTGATGAATGGCCAAGATAATTCACTTAATCTTTAAGGAAATGCTCTAATTGATCTAAATTTAATGACATGGATTGATGACATGGCAAGGGACATTTTTCTGATTTCACTCAAGGGCAATTTTGTAATTTTATGCACAAGGGAAGGGATTGGTCGGCCAAGGGATGAGGTGGCCGGAGGTGGCTAGAAATTGGCCTAAAAATGGTCAAAATCCGGCCATTCTCGCCGGATTAGGTCTCTTGCCGATTGGACTAGTTTGAACCGGTTCAATCGGGTTCAGTCTAGTTCAACCGGTTCACTAGTTTAATGGCAAAGGATTTCGTGCAATTTAGTCCAATTTGATCTCTGGAGGACGTAATTGCAAAGAATTCTTGAGCAATTATCAAAGAAATGAGCCAAATTGAGAGAAAACAACTAAAATCTAATCGATTAAACTCAATCAAACTCGTTATTAACATCTTAATTGAATCAATTTGTTCCAATTTCATCATGGATAATGCAAATTTCAGCCCAATTGATTTGCCTCACACAAATTGGATATTTTTCATTCAATTGATGCAATTTGTGCAATTTTTGTTCCCAATTGATAAAATTGATTTCAATTAAACCCAATTGGCTAGAAAAGCACTCACTTCATTCAATTGAATGGGTTTAAAATACTCTAATATGATCAAATTGACTTTCACAAAATGGATCGAAATAAACCCCAAAAGGAAATTGGAGTTTAATCATCAAATTGAAACTCAATCTATCAAATTAAACCCCAGATAGAAATAGGCCAAGTTGAATTGCATCAATTGGACCAAGTTAACTTGATTTTGCAAGTCATTGGTTAGCCAATTTGGTCAAATCGAATCAAATACGTGTGAATTTGTCAAAATTGATGTTTGATTTGAGTTGCATATAAGAAAATGGACTCATTCAAGGCTTAATTGCGCAACTCATGAAAAACCGACCGAAACTCCTAATTAGGGCTCAAATTGGGCCTTTTTAACCATTGCTTGAAATTCTTTTATTGACTTGAAAATTGGATATGAGACGACCTTTAGATTAAATTTTGTGAAAGAAACTATCCTAAAAAATTACTAGAAACAAAGTGATTTCCTTTTTTGCCAATTTTGAACCAACACCGACAAATTGGGGAAAGGTTGGTTCTACATCGATTTTTGTAAAATTGATGATGCCAAAGTTAAATTGACATAAAAAATAAGCTGATTTAGGGATTTTGAATTTTTTCAATTTTTTTAGACAAAGTGTTAACTAAAAGTCAATATTTTAGTAATTAATTACTAAAGTGTCAATTAATGGGTCAAATTTTGATTTTTTCGAATTGACAACGAAAAAGTGAAATTGACACTATTTTGGGACTTTTTATGCAAAAAAAAAATTTTAACTTAGGATTGACTTTTCGATCAAAGTTTAACAAAAAAAGTCACCACTCACCGGTCAATGTTTTGACTTTTTGAAAATAAAGTGTAAAAAGTTTGGAAATAAAAGACTAATGCTAGAAAAAGTGTTAAACCACTCTTTTAGGTTGAGAAATGAGTTCAATTGCGTTCAAAAACCCTAACCTCAAGGTTTTACCTATACGACGTGTTAATTAAAAATCATGTGTCAACATAACCCTTTTAATAAACATGTTGAGTGGGGGAACTAAACTATTGACAAGGTTGTTAGTGAACTTGTCATGCTCGGTTGCCATATTGAGACTTATTTTCCACAAGATGAGTCTCATTACCATATTTGAGATACCTTTACCACATTTGAGATGAGTCTCATTACCATGAAAAGAGTTTTACGACTTTGATACAAATTTGCCACAAGAAAAATCTTTATACACAATATGAGACATGTTTGTTGTCACGGGGCCGGCAGTTCCTTGGTCGTGGAATAGGCTGTGTGGCGCTTGGATCGTCATTCACACCAGGCCAGCTCTCGTTCATTAGTTGTTCGAGAGAATAACACGGCGAATAGCTTCCTCGTATCGGATTGTATGACACCCAACATAACTCGGGTGTCTAGTCCATCGCGCGAGACACACGAAATTCTGAAGGTACGATAACTGGTTTCGGCCTGCCATGGCCTCATCAAGAGAGCGGTATCAGCTCCCAATCAATTTGTGTACGGGGGGTCAATCCTACCTTTAGAGCTCCTAAGGAATATCCATTTTATCCTAGAACTTCTGGCACCAATCGTTCTGACACCACTCCCACGAACCAGTTGCATCTCATCCCTTTTGCATCCTCACTCTTCACCCGGCAACCTCGAGCACCACTTACAAGGGTACATGAGTAGGAGAGAATTATGGACCATGACATTCTTCCCCACTCAATTCCGCAACACCCTCATTGCAGGCTATTCTATCACTTCCCTGTGTCAATTCTCACCATTAATGCTGCTTCCTTTTTGGGACTTACATGAGTGTTGGACGCTTGCCCAACAAAACAACTTTTCTCCAATTGTGGCTTACTCGATCAGAGCCGTTCGGCACCCTCGATCACTTGTGCTTTTCCTGACAAGTGTGACATTTTTCGTCATTTGCACCATTTTGGTAGCACCATTCTTCGCCTACTTCAGAATCCTCATGATCTCAGCTAACCAATAGAGATTTCTCTCCAGCAGACTCATCTTGAGACTTGCCAAATTGATCCAGTAATGTTTTCCCTATTCAGTGAGGAATTAGTTCTTTCTATCCCCCCATTGTCATCCTAGAAGCAAGTCGAGAGCCACACTTTGTCCGAGCATCTTTTGGCTTTGGCGATTCACTCTCCGCCCTTATAGTACCGAGTAGACCACAAGCTTTTTTCTGGCTCACTCACCTACTAGAGGGATCCCGCTTTGATACCATCTGTCATGGGCCAGCAGTTCCTTAGCCGTGGAATTATCTCGTGTAGCGCTTGATGTGTCGTTCACACTAGGCCAACCCTCGTTCATTAGCTGTTCCAGAGAATAATACGGCGAATAGCTTTCTCATATTGGATCGTACCATATCCAGTATAACTGGGCGTCTAGTCCATCGAGCGAGACATACAGAATACTTTAAGTATGACAACTGGTTTCGGCCTACCACGACCTCATTAGGAGAACGGCATTAGCTTCCGATCAATTTATGTACAGGAGACCAAACTCGCCTTTAAAGCTCCTAAGGTATATTCGTTTCATCCTAGAACTCCTAGCACCAACTGTCTTGACACCACTCCCACGACCCAGTTACATCTCATCCCTTTTGCATCCTCACTTTTCACCCTATAACCTCGAGCACCACTCACAAGGGTACATGAGTACGAGAGAATCGTGATTCATGACATTTACCATGAAAGTTAGTCTTTTACAACAATAAAGGAATTTTAACACTTGCATTTTATCACATTTACCACGTTCAATACACATTTACAATGGATAAAATCTCTTTACCAAATTTGGGACAAATTTACCACTCACATTTTATCGCATTTTGAAATGATGTAGTAATTTGCAATAAGGGCAGTATTGATCTTATTTGATTAGCCTTTTTGACATGTTTTATACACATTAGTGAGGGCATGGGGATTTATACTATGTTTCAAATAAATTAAAAATTAGATGAGGTCTTTTACCACAAAAACTAACATTTTGCAACAAATCTGCATTTTTTCCATTCACGGTATATATTTACTAGGGACAGAAGTCTTTTATACCACTCTAAGACACATTTAATGTCATACTTGACGCATTATTTGAGGTAAATATGTGTCACACGCATCAATTTAAGCTTAATGATATTTGAGCTCTTGCAACATTAGATATGTCACAAATGCAAAAGAATCTTCATTTTGTGATAACATGTGGTCGAATGTATTAAGAAGCATCATCACGAGTTAAACATTCTTGAAAGTATAGTGTGGTTAATGACATTCAACCTTTGATGTCTGAAAAATATGGAAAGAAAGCCCTTTTTATGGTAATGCGTTCTTGAATATCTTTTTTTTAGTAGCGAAAATGACATAAACAGTCCATAAACTTTGGTTAAATGTGCAATGTTATCTTTGAATTTTTAATTTGTTCAATGTGGTCCTTGAACTATTTATAAATGTTCAGTCAAGTCACTAAGCTTTCCATAACAAAATCAAATCGATTCTTGAGTACTATTCACAAATTTTCATAAATATATAATTGCTTAGAGTTTAGATTTTTTTTTTCATTTCAACCCATTTCCTAAATCAACATAAAAAAATGCTATCTTTTTATTTTCTTTTCACCTTTTTAGTCTTTATGAATTTTATCATAGTTTCATTTAAATATTTTTAACTTATGATCTCTATTATAGTAAAATTAACTTCATAGAGTTGTATCGGACTCATATTCCTTTTATTTTAAAAATAAGTTCTTTCATAATTTTTTAACTTTTTGTGCTTCGTGTTTTCTTTAATAAATTTAGTTAAACCTATAAATTAGAAAATTAAAATAGTAGGAATATTAATCCAATACAACTCGAGATGACATTCTACTTTTACTATTATAGAAATTATAAGATATAAATACTTAAATGGAACTATTGTCATAATTATAAAGACCAAAAAGGTAAAAAGGTAATAAAAAGATAGCCATATTTTTTGTTGATTAATGAAATGGATTGAAATGTAAAATATTCTAAAATCTTGGTAATAGTATAATTATTACTGTTCACTTTATTATAGAAAGTTAAGGGACTATATTGAATAAATTGAAAATTTAGGGATTAGATTGAACATTTAGGAGTAGTTAAAAGACCACATTGAATGAATCTAAAAGTTCACGAGTAATATTACACAATGATTGAAAATTTAAAAACAGTTTGTGTCATTTTTCCTTTTCAGTAAACACCTCTTTATGTGATGAACAATAGGAATGCCATTTTTTTTTCCGTATCGATAGGTCATTTCATGACATTTGCTTGAGTATGGTAACAAAAAACTCTTGGAGGATGCCTTTGTTCTTTATTATGGCAAAATAACTCATCTCTCAATTAATGGGTCTTTGAGTGGTAAAACTTCATTGATTAGTGGTAAGTTTCTCCGACACGTGGTAACAACGCAGAGTAACATTACCATTCTTTTATTGGGAAAGTACCTCGTTTCATGATGAAGGTATCTAAATGTCACGCCCCGCGCTCCTCGGCGCGCCACATCCCTCGCAAAGGTCGATTTGTGTGCGACGTTCCAGGACGCGTCGCCGACCCAAACCCAACACAGAGATTTAAAGCATATGCGGAAGTAATTAAAACCACCCGTACATGGATAAACGCATAACCAAGGGTAACCACCGAAATCAACACTTCTACTAATACTGAAAATCATATACAATATCCAAGTACAACCCGAACACCAAAAATCAAAAGCGGGTCAAGGCCACTACTGACAAAAAGGGGGTAAGTGGCTCGGGGTTCAGGCACTATAACTAGCCGGGGCTTCTCCCAAAAATGCATCGGTACGTCTGTCATCCTCAAGGCCGGGGATCTGAAAAATCGGTTTTCAACAACCGTGAGAATAAATCTCAGCGAGTAATTCCCTAAACTTAAACTAGGCTAACGTGCATCTCCTGACAAGCGCTAATCAACACATAAAACACACATAACTGACTCAGGCCCTCGGGCCTAAATCTAATCTTACTGGACCCTGCAGGTTAGGCATTAAATCAACAACAGTAGTCACGCGACAGAATTTAATCACAGCACAAACACGCGCATTTCTTTGTCACAACGCATGTTATGCATATGCTAATGCTCGCACTCATGCTCATGCCTCATCAATGCATTATCGCACGCTTGCATACTAGCACTCTGCCATTTGCCAATTCCTCCTTCGACCCGCGTTAAACGCATCAGGTCCGACCCGCGTAAAACGCATCAGGTCTATCACTTCGAGATCGATCTCTGGCCCGCGTAAAACGCATCAGGCTCATGACACATTACCCGCGTAAAACGCATCAGGTTGGTCATCTTCCGGTAAACCGGGCATCGTCCCGCGTAACACGCCTCAGGACGGGTTCACTACCCCGCGTAACACGCATCAGGGTTTATTGTGATCACACATTCACAAACATCAATTTTTATCTGAACCCCGCGTAATACGCATCAGGGCATTTTAAGTGATCACAATGCACATGTCACTCGGGCACACTTGTAAATGCACATGTCGTGCCAATGCTCGTGACACACACACCCATGGCTACAATAAGCACACTTGGGCAATCACGCATTTCACAAAGAGCATGTAGTATCACCACACCACTTGTTCAAATCAACACGCAGTATGTACCGTCCACATTTCTAATATACCCAGCCACAAGTTAGTGCAATCATGAGAATTAGTTCAAGCACTCATGCACGGTACGCCATTCACATATATCAGTCACATAAGCCGATCCACATAATCCCGCGCGATCAAGGCCCACCAAGCCACTCCGTTCTTAGCCACACTAAACATGTTATGGCAATGCCAAATCACTCCCAATTAGAGACAATTAAATCCCTAACTCAGTCTATCCTTCAATTTCGCCAGTTACACTACTAAGCCCCAATTCAATCGCGCCTCGCCTAAATCAAATCCGTTGTGGCCAGCCATTATACCACAAATTCTAAGCCGATAATTGCCATCAAAATGCTCCATTATACTCCCCAAACATTCATCTAATCAGCCACCAAAATAGTCGCCACTCGATCCATTAATTTCATCTACTAAGTCCACCATTTGGTCTGAATCTCGGCACCTACGCTTTCCCCACGTCACAGCACTATATGGGCCACTAAACCTCGACTAAATCATTATACTAATCCACCGAATCAACCACAATAATAGCCCATAATCACCTCCACAATTTAACCCCCAAATTACCCTAATTAACCCCTAAAACTTGTCTAAAAATGTAAATTATCCTAATTAGGGTTTAGGGTCAAACTCACCGGGTGTCCTAAGCTTCGAACCGAGCCGAACACGCGGCGACAGCGGCGGTCCTTCACCGGAATAGTAACGGCGACGGCGGTTCCGGCGAACGGCGAGAGCTTGGACGGAGGGGCGGCTGGTCACGGCGGTCGGGAGGGAGAGAGAGAGGAGTGGGGCGGCTGGGCAAGGCCGGGCGAGGCTGCGGTGGCAGCGGGACAGCTCCGGCTACGGCGGAGCCCCTCCGGTGAGCGGCGGCAAGGGCGTGAGGGAGAGAGAGAGAGGTCAGGAGAGGGAGAGTAAGGGGGAGGAAGGGCTGCCGGTGGCTGGGCAAGGTCGCCGGGGGCTAGTCGGTGGTGGACGGAGCGGCGGCGACGGCTGGGGTAGCGGCGCGCGGCAGCAGAAGCCCAGAACAGGGGAGGGCTTCGGGGGAAAGAGAAAGAGAGGGAGGAAAGGGGGTTGCGCGGCAGCCGGGGGCGACACGGCGGCGCCTCAGGTGGCCGGATGACGGAGGACAGGTCGGCGATCGGCTGGGCGACGCCGGACCGCGGCGGACGCCGCGGTGAGCTGCTGCTCGCATGCTGCGCGAATAGGACCGGCGAGCGGCGGTTGCAGGCGTCAGGGCGGAGGCGGCGACCGAGCTTTCCGGCAGCGGCGACTGGCGGAGTGGCGCGGTGGTCAGGCGCGGCGAGGGGCTGAGCGGAGGAGAAGCAGAAGCAAGACCAGTCGGCGTCGAAGGAAGAGAAGGGAGGAGGAAGAAGAGGAGAAGAGAAAAAAAAAAGAAAAAGGAAAAGAGAAAAGAAGAGGAGAGAGAGTGGGTAGGGGGTAGGTGCAGAAGGGGCGTCTGCAGAGGGGGGGAACGCGCGCGGGTCACAGAGAGAGAGAGAGAGAGAGAGAGAGAGAGAGAGAGGGGAAAATTAAAAATTTAAACTCATTCAAATATTAAACGCAAACCGAGGGTCCAAATTCAAAATCGAAAATGGTCTACCGGTCCAAAATAGGTCTCGCACATAAAAAGGGATAAAGGCCAAATTAACTAAACTAAATTTTACCGAGGGAGGTCTACTAGTCCAAATTCGCACCTGGTCAAATACTCCAAATTTTTCATTATTCCTGACAATCTCGATACTGGCTACATTAATGTCGACACCGTCCAATTTATTTCGTCCTGAAATTCCCAAAAATCGACTGCCAAGTTCGGGGTCTAAATAACGACAAAAATTCGATCGAGTGCGATTCTAGCGAAATCTCTAATTTAAAATAATAACCGAGAGTGATCAGTTCTCGGGCGAGATTTTACTATAAGCACACTGACAAATTACGCGTTTTATAAATCCCAAAAACGGGTCGAAATTCGGAATATCACACTAAACATAGAAAAAGGCCTCATTCCCTCCCAAATGATTTATCTTATATTGTAATACATCTCTTTATTTTCAGTATTAATGTGTCTCGACTACTAATGGAGTCAAAGACAACCCGTCTTTTGTCGTACAAAGTGGTACCAAGTGGTAATTTTGTTTCAAGATTCATTTCATGGCAACAGACCTAATTCCCCAATTGGAAAATTTATCCTGAAATGTGATAGAAAGGATCATTTGTGGTACACATGACTCAAACGTGGTACACTATACTTAATAGAAATGAATAAAAGCATCATTTCAGGGTATTCATATGATGAGTATGACAAAAAAATGCATTTAATCAGATGACAAAAAAATGCATTTAATCAGATGTTTTAATACGTTATAGGACGACAAAAAGTCTCTTTTCGCAGTAAATCTAGATCATAAGTGGTAAAAACAAATTAGTTTCCGATAAGTCTGATCCAAAATGGCAAAAGTCTAAAATGCTATTGATCCTGATAGTAGACATTGATTTGTGGCTAACATCTTATCTTAAAAGAAGCCATCTTTTATAATAAACCACCCAACTTTTGAGAAGGATTGCTTCATTATACTTCTTATCATGGTTCTTTATTAGTATTTTTTTTAAATGTTGCTAGTAACGCTTCGGGGAGACCGCCGAAGCCGTTCGCCCTCTGCCCCGTTTTTGTTGACACAAAAATCTTTCAATCTGTATCTAATTAGGTAAATTCTTGAGAGACAAAAGTACTACAGCGATTTACCACTTTCACGAATTGGATCTTGGCATTGAAGATTTATAAGCCGGTACTTTCTGACATTAGAACATGAAAGTAGTTTTAGGAGTTTGAGAATTTTGAGAAGAAGATGCTCTCCACATTTTTCTTTTGATTAGGCTGGTGAATATTTATTAAATTGAATTATTTTTATCATGACTACTGCTAATGAGAGTACCCAAGGCATTTGTTAAGCATACAAAATGTGAAAATTAATCTAGTTAGCTAATAAGTGCTCCAAAGGCACATGGCTCGTGTGCTATAATTTGATATTGTTGTTCTTAGTTTAAGTTACGATAGACTAATATATATTTTTAGTCTTGTTCACTCACCGTTTTCTCCCACCCACTTCAAGTTTCCCTTTGGGATAATGACAAATATGGTTCATGAACTTTGACCTACTGTATAACGTTGTCTCTGAACTTTTAATTTTTCAATTTAGTTCATAAACTTTAGCCCAATGTACAATATTGTTCTTGAACTTTTAATTTGTTCAATGTGACCCATAAACTTTAGCCCAACATACAATGTCATCTCTGAACTTTTAATTTATTCAATGTGATCCTTAAACTTTTGATAAATATTCTATCTAGTCCCTAGACTATATAAAAATGTCCAATATTGTCTTTCCATTATTTCAAATTAAGGGAATTTGTTGATTTAGCTTTCAATTTAGTAAGTTTGGACGGTAGACCCAAAAAAAAAACTTTACACATTGATTATCCACATAAGATATTAAACTAAAATTATGATATAATAACATAAATAATCATTTTTCCAAATTGAACGAATTAGACAAATTGAAAGGACTACTATATTCTAATTTACTAGATTAGAAGCCAAATCAATAAATTCTATTAACTTGACTTATTGAAAGGACAGTATTGAACATTTTCATATAGTATATGGACTAAATTGAACAAATTAAAAATTTAGGGACACCGTTACACATTAGACTAAAGTTCAATTATCACAATGAACAAATTAAAACTCTATGGATAACATTGCACATTGAGCCAAAATTCAAGGACCATTTGTATCATTTTCTCTTTCCCTTTATCTTCACCTTCTTTTCCTTCTTCTCTTATTCATATTTAGTGGTCTCATTATCAAATATGTAGGAGGCGGTTGTTGATGAAATTTCTTAATAGATTTTGAAATTGACAAAACTATCTATATTTATCTAGTAAATCTGATATGTACTATGAAGTATTTTGATCCAATTAAATATATTCTGGAAGTGGCAACTTTAATAATTCAAGAAAACTTAACTTTATGGACATTCAGACTTTACGAGATTCAGAAGGAAAACTTCAGACTCTACGAGTTTCAGAATGAGAAGTTCAGACTTTGTTAAAAAGTCACTTGGACTTTATATCAAGCTAATGATGAACTTCAAGCATCAATTTTGAAGGACTCATATTTTACTGAAGACCTACGCTGACTTTGTTTCTGACTGTAAAGCAAGAATCAGAAATTTCTTCAGACTCAAAATTTATTCAGAATGAAACATAACGGCTAGTAATCTGGCGTAGATTTCATAAAAGGAAAGTTTTGATTGACTCAATCTAAGGCTAATTGATTGACAATCAAACATTATGGCAATAATATATCACATCGGATAAAAGCTCTACTTATGAAAACCAAGATTCTGGTTGTATAGATGACTAGATTTAGTGGGATTCAGATTTTGTTAATCAACGACTACTCAATCCATTTTATACAAATTTGTCCAAGGTGAAGATTGGAAGATGATCCTTTGAAGACTGTCCAATGGCTAATTTGGAAGTGAAGCAGTATAAAAGGACATTAATGAGGAGCAGAAGGGAGCGAACGAAATCGAGAATCAATAAGTCGAAAGTCTGAGCATATTTCGATTCCATTACTTGTCTTTCTTAAGTTAAATACTGAGATTTCGAGGGACATTCTGTAAGAATAATTGTCTGAAATAGAGAAATCTATCATTCACCGAGTGTTATCACTTAGAACTTGTAATCCCTTTTAATTATATAGTGAAATCCAACCAATAGACTATCAGCGTGAGAGAGTGGATATAAGCTTGATTTAAGCCAAACCATTGTAACTTCTTGCGTACAGTTCTCTCTATCCCTAATCTCTCATTATATTGTTTACACTGCACACTAGCACATTCAGAATTTGAACATTGTTCAGACTTTACTAATTATAAATCGTTTCCACTTTAAATTCTTCAAAATCACTCATATCACCTATTCACCCCACTTCTAGGTGATACTTGCTAGCAACATCAATTGATATCAGAGCGGGTTGCTCATTTATTGAAGAGTTTTGCTTCTGAGCTAACGATATTATGGCTAGCATAAGTACTCCAGGTCTCATTGAAGGACAAAGTAATTCCAGACCACCATATTTCGATTGTAAGGAGTACTGCGTCTGGAAAAACAAGATGAAGGCATTCATCAATGTAACATTATGAATTTCAATCCACTTTTTGGATTTATAAAAAGTGTATTTCATTGGTGCGCTAATAGTTAAATATTGCCCAGAACTGATCACTCTCGGGTTATTTTTTTAAATTTGAGATTTCGTTAAAATCGCACTCGATCGAATTTAACCGTTATTTAGAGCTCGAACTTTGGTGTCAAATTTCTCGGAGTTTCGTGACGAATTTAATTGGACGGTGTCGATATTATTGTGGCCATCGTTGTTATTGCCTAGAATTGGTGAAAAGTCAAATTTGGACTAGGTGCGGATTTTGACTAGTAGACCTTTCTTTTAGTATATTGTAGTTAGTGTTTTTGGCATTTTCCTAATTTATAAATTAGGATTTTTCGTGGACCGTCGGATCGACTTCGAGTTTGAACGTAGGCCGTTAGATCACACTCGATTGAGTTGACTCTCTCTCTCTCTCTCTCTCTCTCTCTCTCTCTCTCTCTCTCTCTCTCTCCCCCGGTCACGTCCCCCCTTGCATCCATCCCCTACCCTATGCCCATGCAGACTTGCCCCCCTCTCATTCTCTCTCCTGTCTTTCTTTCTTTTTCTTCTTCTTCCTTTCTTCTTCTTCGTCCTTCTTCGCCGTAGCTCCTGCTCCCCTTCTGCCCGATTGCCATTCATCCCAGCCGCAGCTCACTAGCTGTCGGCCCTACGTTGCCCACTGCCGCGCGTCTCGCCGTCCAGCCACCACTCGCTGTTGTCTTCGCTTGCCAATTTACAGCCCGCCCATCGCGGCTCACCTGGCCGAGCCCATTGCCACCACCATCGCTGCCGCTTGCTAGCACTCGCCGTCATCGTCGCTCACTAGTTCGTCGCTCACCTACTCACGGCTCACCTTGCCAAGCCCATTGCCACCACCGTCACCACTGCCCAGCTCACTAACGCCTGCTTGCCCGTCGCCACCGCCATTGCTCGTCACTGTCGTCGCTCGCCTAGCCACTCGCTAGCTGTTAGCCTAGCTCACCGTCGCCCAGCTCACTCGGCCATGTCACCTAGCTCGCTGCCTAAGCTGTAGCCGAGCTCGCCTGGCCGTCCCAACCGGCGTCCTTGTCGGCCGTGTCGCCTAACCTGCTATCTAGGCCGTGGTCGAGCTCGCCTAGCCGTTGCCCCAGCTGTGCCTGTGCCGTGCCCAACAGCTCACCTGCGCGCTTGGCCGCTCGCTTGGCTGTGGTCGAGAGCCTCAGGCCGTGGCTGAGGGTTGCGCCGAGCTTGGCCAACCACCTTGCCCGTTGCGCCTGTGCCGCGCCGAGCCCGCTGCTATTCCACTGGGCCATTTTGGCCCCTTGCCAATTTTTCTTGGGCCAAAACCTAGGTAAATGACCTCCTAATCCCTACTTAGTACTTTGGATGTTATTAGACTTGTTTAGGGGTTGATGAGTGTTGGTTTAGTGACTAAGTTAGGAATGGATTAGTTACTTGAATGTGATTGATTTATGAATTATGTGGTGGTGATTTTTGTGGCTAAATTGGTGATTGATTGAGATGAGTTAATTGATTGGGTTGTCGTGGCAATTGTAAGGGAAATCGATGCTTGAATGTGGCCGACGTAAAGGTCGGGTTGATGGGCTAATGTGGTAAACATAACTTGAATTTGAATAGTATGACATGTTAGATTGGTATTGGCAAATTATTTGTGGCGTATGTCCATGAGGAATGTCCTGAGGAGTGGTTACGTAAGACTGAGCTCGGATTGATCAGAGGGCTGCCAACCCGAGGTGTGGTTACGCAAGTGTGGCTAG
Source organism: Syzygium jambos (assembly GCA_031216235.1). NCBI lineage: Eukaryota > Viridiplantae > Streptophyta > Magnoliopsida > Myrtales > Myrtaceae > Syzygium > Syzygium jambos. The sequence goes on from CM062222.1 coordinate 13,681,429, forward strand.
AAAAGCAAGAAAAAACCTGAGGCGTGGTTACGCGGGTCGAGAGAAATATCTTAAGGTGTGGTTACGCGGAACTGAGCTCGGATTAATCAGAGGGCTACCGACCTGAGACATGGTTACGTGGATATGGCTAGAAAGGCAAGAAAAGACCTGAGGTGTAGTTATGCGGATCGAGAGAAATGTTCTGAGGCGTGATTACGCGAGACTAAGTCCATATTGATTGGAAGGCTGCCAACCTAAGGTGTGGTTATGCGGGTGTGACTGGAAAGGCAAGAAATGACCTGAGGCGTAGTTATGCGAGTTGAGAGAAATGTCCTGAGGTGTGGTTATGCGGGACTGAGTCCGAATTGATCAAAGGGTTGGACTTGAGGCGTGTTAACGTGGGTCGTGGTTAGTGGGTTGGACACGCATGCGAAATGTGTTTGGTTGAATTGGGTGAATGTACATGGTTATGGCGCTCGAGTGTTTATATTATGTTCTTAAGCTATTATTGCATTATTGTGATTTGACTAATGCGCGGAGTTGACGTGTGATTTGAGGTGAGGTAAGTGTGCAAGAGAATTGTATTATATCGATTGCTAGATTACATGTTGGGACTCGTCTGAGTACGCATTGGCCTAGGTGAGATTTAGGTTGTCTGCTTATTGAGATCTATTCTCATTGTTGTAATGCAAACCATTTCAAATCCTCGACCCCGACGGTGTTTTGGGATCCATATGCATACGGTGCATGAGGAGACTGAGTATCCAGTAGGTCCACATCAGACTTATATTAGGCACCTCACTACGGTTTGGGTAGACGTAGGCCTTGACAACTTACAGCATCACACTTACTTGGCCTGGTTTTATCATGACGGGTTAGAATTAATTGGCCCAATCTGGGGTTTTGAGGGAAAGCAGCACCACAATGAAGATGTCGTGGATTGGGAGCTTGGGGACGTGTATGCTCCTCATGGTGAGATTCTAGACCTTAAAGGTCCCTCGCAGAACCTTAGTCCCGAATGCGAGCCCGTACCAGAACCTGTAACGCCTGCGAATCTCGAGCTCGAAGAGGAATTTGAAGAGCCCCGAGCCTGTGCTAGAGCTCATGGGGTCCGAGCTAGAGGAGGAGCTAGGTAATGAGGAAGAGCCGATTGAGATAAACTCTGACACAGAGTTGGAGTCTTCAGGGTCTGATTCAGATTGGGTGTCGTAGGAGTGTTTGGGTACTGGGCTTAGAAACTTTTGATAGAGCCCCTTTTTGGTGTGGCAAGCTAGTCTACCCTATCACCTGTCCTTTTTTGATGATAATGGTGGATGTTAACCCTAGGAGCCTAATGTCTGATTGTTCGATCGAATGTTGTAAGTAACTGTTTTCCATTGCTATGAAATTATTGTTTTATGTTGTTATTATCCCACTATCATTGTCTATTGTTTGGGTTGTTATATTTCGCTTATGCTTGCGTATTCTTGTGGGTATTTCGTCTGGGTCAACGATGCGTCTTGGGATGTCGCGTTCAATATGACCATTGTAGGGGTGTCGCGAGCTCGTTAGGGTCCGAGGCATGATATCCCTGTTGGTCGAAGCCTGGAGTGATAAGGAGCGATGACTGTGGGGTAGCCAGCTAGGGAGATTCGTGTGTCATGCGTATCACAGACTGTGTGATTATGGTTGCTGAGTAATCTTATGTAATAATGTGTGAAGTGCAGGTACGTTAGGACTTAAGGTAAATGCACAAACCATGTTGGCTGCGATTGAGTGTTGTATGTGATTGGCTGCTTGCTTGGTGAATTGCTATTATGATTTACTGCCTAGGACTTTAGATTGGTATAGTTGGCCTAGATCTCTAATTCCTGAGTGGAATTATTATAGGTAAGCGAGTGTGAGATCTTGTGAGAATGAGTAATCAAGGAAGAGATCGAGGTCGAGATCGAGGTCGAGGCCGGGGTCGCATGGCCTCATAAGCTAAAGTTGTAAAGGATCCTTGAGTAGATGGGATCCTGATGGCACTACTAGAGGTTGAAATTTTAATGGGCAGACAGACTTGATATAGAGATGTCACTATGATGGCTGCCGCCGAAGCCACTGTAGCCGCCGCTAATGGGGCCAATGGAAATAATGGGAACAACGGGAATGGTGGGCATCTCGCTCAGGGCCGAGTAAATGTAAATAGGCCAATGTCTAAGCTGGTTGAACGGTTTTTGAAGCTGAAACCTCTGAGGTTCAATGTAGAGGTGATATTGAGGCTGCACCTCGATAGGTGGAAGAGCTAAAAAAAGCTTTTGAAGTGCTGGGATGCACTGACAAGGAAAAGGTAATGCTAGCAGTATATTAGACCATTTTTACTAAAACTTTTAATGGCAAGTATTTCTCGGAAAGTGCCCGAGAGCATAAGTTGGCACAATTCATGAGACTTCGCCAAAGTCAGATGTCGGTAGACCAATATGAGGTTGAGTTTGCAAGGCTGTCCAAGTTTGTCCCAAGAATGGTGGAGGACCCAATGGACAAAGCCAAGAGGTTTCGAGATGGACTGAAGCTGGAGCTCACTGAACCTAAGAGGCTATCATGAGATTTATGACTGGGCTTAGGCAATCGAATGTGATTTGATGGATCGAGCCGCTGCCTTTGGATCGCGGCAAGCCCCGACTTGGGACAACCGTCATTTTGGGAATAGACCTATGACGAGAAATAATCATTTTGTCCCTCCTGTTTAGAGAAATATCGGGAAGCCGAATTACTTTCAGAATGCCCCTTGTCGGTTATGTAGAGGGAAACATAAGAATGGATCTTGCCTAAATAAGGGCAAAACGTGTTTTAAATGTGGCGGAAGGGGCCATTAAATGAGGGACTGCCCTAACAACAGGTAGGCTAAGTCACCTATACTATTGCCACCGTCGCCTTGGAATGGAAATTAATTTGGATCTATCTCGCTGGACAGTCAGAATAGGCCACTAGCCCAACAACGAGTGTATGCAATGGCGAGGAGGGAAGCTGAGGATACGCTTGGTGTGGTCACATGTACAGTCTCTCTTTGTGATCATGCTGCATATGCTTTATTTTATTTGGGGGCGTCGTATTCGTTTATATCTGAGCAAATCGTTAAATTGCCTGGAATCGAGCCGAAATCGCTTGAAGTTATGTTGTGTGTGACTACTCCATTGAATGATAAAGTGCTGATTACGTTTAAATGCCCTGATTGTAAGATAATGATTGGTGACAAGGAAGAAAGGATAGATTTGACGGTTTTAGCGATGTATGACTTTGATGTGATTGTTGGTAAGGACTGGTTAGTTAAACAGAAAGCTATAATAGAATATAGTATTAGGGTGATCCAATTTAATCTGGCTAGACATCTTAGATTCGAGTTTGTGGGAAACCGAGGAGGAATTTCTATCTCTTGGATCTCGTCACTTAAGGTGACTTAGCTGTTAGACGAAGGGTGCCTAGGATTTCTGGCTACTATAGTTGATTCGACGGTTAGAGAGCTGAGACTAGAAGACATAGCCGTGATGCGCAGTTTCCCCTATGTCTTTCCTCAGGAATTGCCGGGATTGCCACCTGATAAAGAAGTAAAGTTTGTGGCTAAGTTGACCCCCGATACAAAATCGATCTCGAAAGCGCCTTATAGGATGTCATTCTTAGAATTGAAGAAATTGAAAGTTCAGATGTAAGAGTTACTAGATAAGGGCTTTATTTGCCTGAGTGCATCTCCATGGAGAGCGCCAGTGTTATTCGTGAGAAAGAAGGATAGGTCGTTAAGGTTGTGCATTGACTACAGACAGTTAAATCAGGTGACCATTAAGAATAAGTTCCCACTACCAAGGATAGATGACCTGTTTGATCAGTTGTAAGGAGCATTGATATTTTCTAAGATCGACTTGAGGACGGGTTACCACCAACTGAGGATTAAGAAGGAGAATATATCAAAAACGGCATTTAGGACGAGGTATGGGCATTACGAGTTTACGGTAATGCCATTTGGATTGACTAACGCCCCTGCAGCCTTTATAGATTTGATGAATTGAGTGTTTAAGGAATTCCTGGATCAGTTTGTAATCATATTCATAGACAATATCTTGGTATATTCATAGAGTTCCGCCGAGCAGGAGTTACATTTGGAAAAGATCCTACAAACTTTAAGGCAACATACACTTTATGCTAAGTTCAGTAAGTGCAAATTCTGGCTTCATTGTGTAGCATTTTTATGACATGTGGTATCCGGGGAAGGAATTGCTATGGATCCAACGAAGATCGAAGTCGTCATGAATTGGCCGAGGCCGACAATAGTAACCGAGGTTCAAGGCTTCTTGGGCCTAGCAGGTTATTACAGATGCTTCGTGGTAAGGTTTTCGGTATTAGCGACACCGTTGATGCGGTTACTAAAGAAGGAGACAAGGTTTAAATGGACGGATAAATGTGAAAGGAGTTTCCAAGAGTTAAAGCAGAGATTGACAACTGTGCCAGTATTGATAATCCCGTCAGGGCCGAGAGGATATGAAATCTATAGTGACGTGCCGCTAAGGGGATTGGGATGCGTACTAATGCAATACGGAAGAGTAGTGGCATACGCATCGCGACAATTGAGACTGCATGAGCTAAATTATCCGACTGACGACTTGGAATTGGCCGCGATTATCTTCGCTCTTAAGATTTGGAGACATTACTTGTGTAGGGAGAAATTTTAGATTTATATGGACCATCGAAGTTTAAGGTACTCATTCTCCTAAAAGGAATTGGACATGAGACAGCGTCGTTGTATGGAACTTCTTAAGGACTATGACTGCGATATTTTGTATCACCTTAGAAAAGCTAATAAAGTAGCGGATGCACTGAGCCAGAAATCGAGCATCGCGCATATGATGGTCAAGGAATGGACTCTGTTGGAGGGAGTTCAGGATTCGGAGTTTAAGTTTGAAGTGAGTCATATCTCAAGTCTACTTGCTACATTGAGGATTAAACCGAAAATCTAAACCAAGATCAAGGCTTTACAATCGATGGACCCAGAGATTTAGAAGATTCTGAAAATAAATGTCACAAAAGGAAAATCGGATTTTCAGTTATCCGAGGATGGGATCCTAAAGTTCCGTGGACGGCTGTGTGTGCTAGGTGATGCAGAACTGAAGGAGGAGATTTTTTCAGAAGCTTACAGTAGCAATTACAGTATTCACCTGGGTAGTACGAAGATGTATTAGAACTTGTGATAGTATTATTGGTGGAACGACATGAAAGTGGATGTAGCCAAGCACGTGACTAAGTGTTTAACATGTCAACAAGTGAAGACGCAATATTGCAAATCGGGTGGAATGTTGCAGCCATTGGAAATCCCTGAGTGGAAGTAGGAATACATCATGATGGACTTTGTAATGGGTTTACCGAGAAGCCAGAGGGGTCATGATTCGATTTGGGTGGTAGTCGACCAATTGACAAAGTCAGCACATTTTCTGTCGGTGCGAAAGGACTTCGTCTTGGAAAGGTATGCCAAGATATACGTGCAATAAATAGTCCACCTTCACAGAGTGCCGATGACGACTACTTCAGATCGTGATCCCAAGTTTACTGCCGCTTTTTAGAAAAGTCTTTATATAGGAACGAAGTTACAGTTTAGGAACGGCCTATCATCCTCAAACGGATGGCCAATCTAAAAAGACGATTAAGACTTTGAAAGATATACTGCATGCATGTGTATTGGATTTTAAGGATAGTTTGGAGGAACAGTTGCATTTGATTGAGTTTACCTACAATAATAGCTATCAGTAGAGTATCAAAATGGCACCATTTGAAGCGATGTATGGTAGAATGTAGGTTTGTTGGGATGAAGTTGGTGAGAGGAGCATCACGGATCCAGAGTTAGTTTAACAGTCAGTCAAAATAGTCAAGGTAATTCGGGATAGGCTTAAGACCGCTTAGAACTGCTAGAAGAATAATGCAGACTGAAGACGTAGACCTTTGGAATTTCAAGTACGGGACCACGTTTACCTCAAAGTATCACCGATGAGAGAATTGTCACAGTTTGACAAGAAAGGGAAGTTGAGCTCGAGATACATGGGTTCATTCGAGGTCTTAGAGAGAATTGGTACTTTGACCTATCATCTCACACTACCGTCGAATTTGTCCCAAGTTCACAACGTATTCTACGTGTCCATGTTAAGGAAATACGAACTGGATCCGACCCATGTGCTGAATTATAAAAAAATAGACGTGAACGACAGGGTGTCGTACGTGGAGAGGCTAGTAAGGATCAAGGACAGAGTGGCACGAGTGTTGCGAAACAAAACAATTCTTATGGTCAAAGTAATTTGGAAGCATCATGGAATCAAAAGGTACAACATGGGAAAGCAACAAGTTGATGCGACATCAATACCCTCATTTGCTCGAATAATTGAGTTGGGTTGTAAATTTCGAGGATGAAATTTTTGTAAAGGGGAAGAGTTGTGACATTTCGAATTTCAACCCATTTTTAGAATTTATAAAACGTGTATTTCGTCAGTGCGCTTATAGTTAAATCTCGCCTAGAACTGATTACTCTAGGATTATTTTTTTTAAATTTGAGATTTCGCTAAAATTACACTAGATCCAATTTGGCCATTATTTAGAGCTCAAACTTTGATGTCGAATTTCTCGGAATTTCGTGACGAATTTAATTGGATAGTGTCAATATTATTGTGGCCAGCATCGTTATTGCTCGGAATTGATGAAAAGTAAAATTTGGATTGAGTGCAAATTTTGACTAGTAGACCTTCCTCTTAGTATATTTTAGTTAGTATTTTTGGCCATTTCCTAATTTATAAATTAGGGTTTTTCGTGGACCGTCGGATCGACTTCGAGTTTGAACGTGGACCGTTAGATTACACTTGATTGAGTTGACTTTCTCTCTTTCTCACTCTCCTCTCTCCCTCAGTCACGTCCCCCCTGCGCACGTCCCTTCCCCTCTGCCGATGCAGACCGACCCCTCCGCTCTCCTTCTCTCTCCTTTCTTTCTTTCTTTTTCTTCTTTTTCCTTTCTTCTTCTTCTTCCTTCTTCGCCGTTGCTCCTTCTCCCCTTTTGCCCAACCGTCGTTCATCCCACAGACTGCTCGCTGGCCGTTCGCCTTGCGCCGCCCTCCGCAGCGCATTTCACCACCCAGCCACCACTCGCCGTCGTCGTTGATTGCTAGCTCGCTGCTTGCCTATCGCGGCTCGCCTAGCCGAGAATGTCGTCACCACCGTCGCTACCACCTAGCCACCGCTCACCATCGCCGTCATCACCGTCGTCGCCTGCCATCGGCCCAGTTTGCCGTCGCCCAGCTCACCCTGTCCTATTGCCTAGCCCGCTGCCTAGGCCGTGGCCGACCTCGCCAACCATCCCAGCTAGCACCCTTGCCGACCGTGTCACCTAGTCCACCGTCCAGGTTGTGGCCGAGCTCGCTTGGCCGTTACCCCAGCCGTGCCCGTGTCATGGCCAGCTGCTCACCCATGCACTTGGCCGCTCGGCTGGCCGTGGCCGAGAGCCTTGGGCCGTGGCAGAGGGCTGCACCTTGCCCAGCTGGCCCGTTGCGCCCATGCCGCACTGAGCCTGCCGCTGTTCCATCGGGCCATTTTGGCCCCTTGTCAATTTTCCTTGGGCCAAAACCTAGGTAAGTGACCTCCTAATCCTTACTTAGTACTTTGGGTATTATTAGACTTGTTTAGGGGTTGATGAGTGTTGGTTTAATGACTAAGTTAGGTATGGATTAGTTAATTGAATGTGACTAGTTTATGGATTATGTGGTGGTTATTTTTGTGGCTAAATTAGTGATTGATTGAGATGGGTTCAATGACCGGGTTGTCATGGCATTTGTCGGGGAAATCGATGCTTGAATGTGGTCGACGTAGAGGTCGGGATGGTAGGTTAATGTGGTGAGCATAACTTGAATTTGAATAGTATGATGTGTTAGATTGGTATTGGAGAATTGTGTGTGGCGTATGTGCATAAGGAATGTCCTAAGATGTGGTTACGCGGGACTAAACCCGAATTGATCGGAGGGCTACCAACCTGAGGCGTGGTTACGCGAGTATGGCTAGAAAGGTAAGAAAAGACCTGAGGCGTGGTTACGCTGGTCGAGAGAAATGTCCTGAAACGTGTGGTTACGCAAGACTAAGCCCGGATTGATCGGGGGCTGCTAATTTGAGGCGTGGTTATGCGGGTGTGGTTAGAAAAGCAAGAAAAGACCTCAAACGTGATTACGCGGGTCAAGAGAAATGTCCTGAGGCGTGGTTACGCAGGACTAAGCTCGGATTGATTTGAGGGCTGCCAACCCGAGGTGTGGTTACGCGGGTGTGGTTAGAAAGGCAAGAAATAACCTGAGGAGTGGTTATGCAGGTCGAGAGAAATGTCCTGAGGTGTGGTTACGCAGGACTAAGCCCGGATTGATCTGAGGGCTGACTTGAGGCGTGTTGACACGGGTTGTGGTTAGTGGGTTATACATGCATGCGAAATGTGTTTAGTTGAATTGGGTAAATGTACGTGGTTATGGCGCTCGAGTGTTTATGTTATGTTCTTAAGCTATTATTGCATTATTGTTATTTGACTAATGCGCAGAGTTGGCGTGTGATTTGAGGCGAGATAAGTGTTCATGAGAATTCTATTATGTCGATTGCTAGATTGCATGTTAGGACTCGTCTGGGTACGCATTGTTCTAGGTGGGGTTTAGGTTATTTGCTTATTGAGATTTATTCTCATTTTTGTAATGCAAACCATTTCAGATCCTCGATCCCGACCTTGATTATGCCGCCACCACAGCGTTTTGGGGTCCCTATACATACGGTGCATGAGGAGACCGAATATCCAATAGGTCCACATCAGACTTATATTAGGCACCTCACTACAGTCTTGGTAGATGTAGGCCTAAACGACTTGCAGCGTCACACTTACTTGGCGTTGTTTTATCGTGATGGGTTAGAGCTAGTTGGTCCAATCCAGGGTGTTGAAGGATAGCAACATGGCAATGAGGATGTCGTGGATTGGGAGCCTAGGGACGTGTATGCTCCTGATGGTGAGATTTTGGACCCTGAAGGTCCCTCGGAGAACCCCGATCCCGAACCTAAGCTCGTACCAGAACTTGTAGCGCTTGCGAATCTCGAGCTCGAAGAGGAATTTGAAGAGCCCGAGTTTGTGCCAGAGCCCATGGGGTTCGAGCCCAAGGAGTAGCCGGGTAATGATAAAGAGCCGATCAAGATCAACTCTGACACAAAGTCGGAGTCTTCAGGGTCTGATTTAGATTGGGCGCCGTAGGAGTGTTTGGGTACTGGGCTTAAAAACTTTTGGTAGAGCCCCTTTTTAGTATAACAAGCTAGTCTACCCTACCACCTGTCCCTTTTTGATGATAATGATGGATGTTAACTCTAGGAGCCTAATGTTTGATTGTCTAGTCAAATGTTGTAAGTGACTGGTTTCCATTACTATAAAATTATTATTTTATGCTGTTATTATCCCTCTATCATTGTCTATTATCTGGGTTGTTATATTTCTCTTTCGCTTGCGTATTCTTATGGGTATTTCATCTGGGTCGACGATGCATCTTGGGATGTTGCGTTCAATACGAATGTCGTAGGGGTGTCGCGAGCCCGTTAGGGTTCAGGGCGTGACAATCAAATCAGTTGATCACATGCAATAGGATATTGTCAGTAGAGGAGTCAATCCTAAGCCTTCTGCACTTGCATCAGCTTGAAAAGAAAAGCTAGACGGAAGTAAATCAAAAGAAGTTTCATTATCTCAAGCTGAGATATAAAAAAGAGAAGCTTTAAATTCAAAAGCAATTTATTCATTTTATTGTGCTTTGGTACCTATTGAATATAAGAAAATTGCTTCTTGTGAATCAGCAAAAGACATTTGAGTCACTCTATACAACATATTAAGGAACAAATTGAGTCGAGAAAACTCAGATCAATCTATTGCTCAAATAATATGAATCATTCAAAATGAAGTCAAGAGAATCAGTTGCTGATATGTTCGATAGATTTACTGACATAGTAAATGGTCTTGCATATTAAGGACAACTAGTCTCAGATGCAATGAAGTGAACAAGCTTCTAAGGGGACTATTAAAGAAATAAGATAACATAAAAACCTCACTTCGAGAAACTCAAAGGAACATGCCTCTATTAGTAAATGAACTGATTAGAACTCTTCAGTCATATAAAATTGAACAACTGAATGAGGAGAATGAATCCAAAAGTAAGAAATCAATCACTTTAAAATCTAATTCGATTATGATGGTGCATATTTAGAAGAAGAGGATGTTGATGATGAAGAACTGTCTCTCTTCATAAAGAAATACATAAAGATAAAAATAAAAAAGGAAGAAACTTCAAAGGGAAGAAGTCATCTGAGAAAAAGAAAATCCATGATGATATAGAAAAATCAAAAGAAGTAATCTGCTTCTATTGCAAGAAGAGTGGATACATCAAACCAAACTGTCCACTTGTGAAGAAAAAGAAGAGCAAATTTGAAAAGGCAAAGAAAGCCTTGAAAGCATAAACCTGGAGGGATACAAAGTGTGAAGACAGTGATGAAAATATCTCAAACTTTTGTTTGATGGCCAAGTCAGACTCAAGTTCAAACTCAGATTTTGATACTGAAGTTGAGATTGAGGTAAACTATTCTGAAATTCTAATTGAAGTGACAAATTACATTGATGAATTATGCTTGAAATTTAAGGCTGCTCTTAAGAGAATCTCTAAACTAAAGAAGAAGAATTCAGTGCTGAAGCAACATGATATTTCTAATGAGGACAAAATTGATTTTCTGCAAAAAGAATTTCATCAAAGCAAGGAAAATCGAGATTTACTCACCAAAGAAAATTCTGTTTTGAAAAGGAAGTTTTCTTATATTACTTCCAAATTTTCAAATGATTCAAAAATGCTGGAACATATTCTTTCCATATAAATTCTTTACTATAACAAATCTGGTCTCAAATTTGTTAAGAAAAGTGATCATTTGATTTATTTTACAAAAGTCAAGAAGAGATTAAGGCAAAGACCTCCTAGACAAGCTTACAAAAATCACTTTCAAAGGAATTTCATAAAACCTACTGGTTGAAGTGCACTCAAATGCTCAAAATGTGGAAATCCACAGCACTTTGAGAAGGATTTTCCTAAGGTCTAGAGACCAATTTAGAGAAATTTTATAAAAACAGCCTATACTACTAACTCTTAAGGACGCAAACAAATCTAGGTACCAAAAAAAGCTTTAATGTATATAATTTTTGCAGGTCACAAGCAAAGAAAAAGGAAATGGTACTTGGACAGTGGTTGTTCAAGACATATGACAGGAGATCCAAGCATGTTTATCAAATTTCAAAGTCTGAATGGTGGAAGTGTTTCCTTTGAAGGAAATAAAAAAGGAAAAATTGTTGGAAAAGGAACTGTTAAAATTGGAGGAATTACTATCAATGATGTTTCATTGGTAAAAGGTATCAATTACAATCTGATCATCATAAGTCAATTATGTGACATAGGCTTTAAAATAAGTTTCCAAGAAAATATCTGTCGTGGCTCTAGCAAAGACTGCTCTCAAACATTCACACGATAAAGGCATGGTAATATCTATCTTCTTAATGTAAATTCTGATTCTCTCAATACTTCATTTCTATCAAGGAAGATGAAGACCTATGGCATAGAAGAATGGGGCACATCAGCAAGAAGCAAATCTCAAAGATCTCATACAATAAACTTGTTCGAGGTCTGCCAAGCCTGAAATATAAGAAAACAGAATTGTGCACGGTCTGCACCTTAGGGAAACAAGTAAGTAGTTCTTTTAAGTTTATACATCATGTTTCTACTAATTGTGCCTTGCAGCTTCTACATAGGGATCTATTTGGACCAACCAGAACTTAAAGCATTGGTGGTAAGAAGTATTGTTTAGTTATTGTTGATGATTTTACCATATTCACTTGGGTATTCTTTCTCGCTCACAAAAATGAAGCTCTTTCATATTTTTTAAAATTTACAAAAAGAGTTCGGAATGAAAAGGGTTATACCATTTTTGGTATCAAAACTGATCATGGAGAAAATTTGAAAATCAAAATTTTTCAGATTTTTATGAGAAAAATGGCTTTCAATACAATTTTTCTACTCTTTATACACAAGAACAAAATGGTATTGTGAAAAAGAAAAATCATTCTTTGCAAGAAATGGCAAGAACTCTTTTGATTGAAAGCAAGATTCCTTATCATTTTTTAGTAGAAGCAGTTTCTACAGCTTGTTATATTATTAACAGAGTTTTTCTTAGGCCCATTCTTGACGAAACCTCTTATGAGCTTTACAAAGGTAGAAAACATAGTATTTCATATTTTTGTGTGTTTGGTTGTAAATACTTTATACTCAAAAGTTCAAATGATTGCTCTGGAAAATTTGATGAAAAAGCAGATGAATGATTTTTCCTTGGATATTCCACAACAAGCAAAGCATACAGAGTTTTTAACAAAGACTCTTAGACAGTGAAAGAAACAATGAACGTGAGATTTGATGAAAATACTCAAACTCAAAAGGATGATTCTGAACCATCTCACAATGTTCAAGAAATACCTGAAGCCCAACAAGAATTTCCAAAAATCATTGAATTTGTTGAAGAAGAAAAGGCCTATTCATCAATTACTCAGAATCAATCAGAATCTTTAGAATTTGATGGTACTCAAAATGAGAGATTCAACATAAACTAGAAATATAAATCCAATCATCTAAAAGACCTCAACATTGGAGAAATAAAAGATGGTATCAAGACTAGATCTAAAACACAAGGAAAACATCATGTGATATCCTGAAAATTCGACCCAATTTGGTGATTTATGAAATGGTGATTTCGTCAACGCTCTATTAGTTAATTCTCGCCTTGACATGATTACTCAGGGAATACTAATCAAAGGGGAAAAACTATCGAAGAATTTACTTTCAACAGTCGACCGTTAGTTCGAGTTGAACTATAGTTGCGATTGATCGATTTCAACCACAAATTATAATCCGATTTTGAGTGTTGAATGCTCAAGAATTTCACACCAGAACCATAGGATGTCACCTAATAATTTTTACGAATTGGCCATCGAAAATTCCAATTTCGAGAAAAGATCGAAGAATCGAAAATTTGACGCGAAAAGTGGAAGTGAGCCGAGCAAAGCCCATTGGACCTCGCGCCCAAGGAGGCCGACCATCAAGGCCCGATAAAGTTTAGTTGGCCCTCAATCGGTAGCCGAGCCAAGGACAAAGTGGTAATTTGTGGGACAAAATTTGGAGAAAATTATAAAAGAAAAGAGAAAATTGGAAGATATTTTTGTGAGGAATAATTATTAAACCCATCCCCCTTCTCTCTCTCTCTCTCTCTCCTCTAGCTGACTTTCCGTCGACTCCCCTACGCCGCTGACTTCCCCCTTTCTTGGTTGATTCCACCAACTCTACCCACTCCCTATGATGGACTTTTCTTCCTTGGCTACTTCCGTTTCGCTGTTGCTGCTTCTTCCGCGTCTTCTTCTTTTCTGTGCTGCTTCTGCTTCTACTTCTTTCTTTTGCTCTGCTTCTTTATTTCCAGCTCACCGACCAACCATTTTCAATGGAAACAACCACGCCGTGTGCCGCTCCATCCCGCCACCGAACCACCATCACCCCAACTCCCCTTTGGCTGAGCAACACCGCCCCTGCTGCCCCAAAACAGCCCCCTTGATCGCGGGCTTATTTCTAGCCGAGTTTCCAGCTTTGCGCTTGCCGGTTGCACCCGTTTAGTGGGCCGCTCGTCTGCCGTCGTCTCAGCCACCAAGACGCCATCACTAGCCACCATCCCATCCCCGACTTAGCCCCCGAGACTCCCCCAAGCTGCCACAATAGTCGAGCACCCATCGTTCCCGTCCACCGCCATTCATCGCTCACCGGTTCACCTTGCCGCTGCAGCTGCTGTCCGCCGTTGTCCAACCGCCTAGCTACCACCACCAAAAGGCATTTCATGCTCGGAACAACCCCCAAGCAGCCATCGAACAGTCCCCGGCGGCCACTCCCTTTCTCACGCTCGTTCGCTGTCGTTCGTCGTCTACCGGGCCCAAATTGGAAACCACCGCTGATAGCCGCGCCGCCGCTATTGTCCTTGCATAATCGTTGTAGTTAGATGAGTAAGTTAACCCCTAATCTCGTGTTTAGGGTGTTAAACTTGCTTAGGTTAGTTTAGATTAATTTATTGACTAGTTAAGTCAGATTAGGTGATAGGTTATCGGTAAATTATTAGCTAATTGTTGGCGATAAGTTATCGGCAGATAATAAGTTATCATTGGATGTGTTGATAGGTTATTAGTGTTTAATTAATAAGTTATCTGTAAATTTTAGCGATAGGTTATCGGTATGTTCAATAAGTTATGATTATTTGTGCGATAGGCTATTGTTGGGTTTGTGATAAGCTATCGCATGTTTGATGATAAGTTATCAATTATTTTATTATTATTATTATTATTCTATTAATTAAATTAATTTTCGTAATTAACTAATAATATTTTAAAAATATATTTATATTTATTTCTTTAAAAATATATTTATATTTATTAATAAAATATTTAATTTCGCAAATCAAATATTAATATTTTCGAATGATTTTTGATATTGAATTGTGATTGTTTTATGCACAAATTGTGATGTCAATGTTGGATTTCACCATATAAGTTGGCATATATGGCCAAATGATTTGAATAATTATTTTCAAGAAAAAATTTTGAATTTTTTTTAAATAAATCATTTTATAATTATGATGAGAAATGAATTTGATGTCTTAAAAAAATGAAGTGTGTCTTGAAATGATGTTTTTACAAAGTGGAGCGATTGATTGAATATATGATCATGTGAAATGGTGATGTGGCATTGGCATAAGCACAGTTCATGTTTGCATGGGCTAATTGAAAAGATAAGAATCGGCTTAGATGCTCGAGTGCTCATGTGGTCACATGATGGAGCCGTCTTGCTGGATATCACTTGACGATGCCTGACTTATCAAGGATTGTTGTGTATCGCGCTTGATTTGTCAAATGCCTGATTTATCGAGGATTGCTATGTATCGCATCCGATCTATCGGATGCCTGATCTTTCGAGGTCTGCTGCGTATCACGCTCGATTTATCAGATGCCTGCAGATTATCTAGATTGCCAATACTCCAAATGCCTTGTCGCGGCTAGAGGCCGGACTCGATGCTGCTTACGGGATACCATCTTACTGTGTATCATTTGATGTTGCCATATTGGAATGCCATCTCACTACGTATCACTTGATGATGGCGTACCCTATGGGTCGGGACGATGTTCGGTCATGCCAAAAGACTGCCATCTCGCTGTGTATCGCTTGATGTTGCAGTGGACTTGAGTGGTCATGAGAAATTAAGAAATGGAATACGCATATTGCATAATGTTTGATTATGGGGTGAATACTGCTAGGCATTATATGGGATGTGCCCAAGTGATTTTACCTTATAATCGAGACGCACGCGAGTATGGTTGCATGATGCTTGGGAATTCACTTATTATATTCCGAGTATGTGTTGTGCTGGATACATTATTGTGACATTTGTTGACTGAGGTCATGCATGACACGTGTGCCAAGATGAGGTAATGATGCTTGTGATTGCCATCGGCATGTGATTGATCTATATACTATATGTGATTGCTTGGCTATGAACCTCGAGGCGAGTTGGCCTCCTAAGCGGGGCTTAGGCCGTTAACTTATTGAGATTTTTATCTCATTTGTCATTGTTAAACATTTTTCGGGCCCTTAGCATGTCGATGCACCCGGTACGGTTCGGGGTACCTCAAGACATGGAGACTGTTGTTTCCACGCACGTGTTCCCCGACCAGCCGTATGTTTTTTAGCGCCATCGAATGATAGTTTGGGTGGATGAGGGACTGACTTGTTGGGTTCTCCATCAGTTCTAGGCTTGGTTTGTTAGTGTAACATCCTGAATTTTGACCCGTTACCGGGATCAATAAAGTGTATATTAATTCTCGTTTGATTTTAGTAAGTCTCGCCCGAACTTGATCGATCACGGGATACTAACCAAATGGGAAAGGCTAAATAGGAATATGTACGTGGACCGGGGATCCGATCGCGATTGAGTACCGATTTCGAGAAACGTTGAGAGAATATTTTAGGCCAATATGGGCCGATCTTAGGAAAATGACCTATTTGATGTAATCAGTAATGTACGATCGGATCGCGGGTGATTTTGTACGACCGAAAGTACGCCTGATAAATGAATCCCGAAATTAATCCGAACGATCGCGACCTCCGGCACTAGTGATAATTCATCACATTCTTCCGAAATTCGAGGCCATCACGACTCGGACAACCCTAAATCGATACGCGTAACCCCTAAATAGCCCCCCGTTAGTGAGAGGCCCTAAAACTTCAAAACGAGTAAAATTGATCGCGAAATTGGAACCGAACTTCGACGTCAGAATTCCGAGGGTAATTACGATTGTTTTGCAAGACCGGCGTCATTTTAGTGTGGTCACACATGTTTGGGACTAGTATGGCTTAAAATTAGAATTTCGACAGAAATTGAGAAAATTTACAATTTCGCCCCTAGAGACTTCGACGGCCGTTTTCGAGGCCGATGCCATTTTGGGGTGGCCACGCATACCTGGAGTGCGTACGGTCGAAAATTGGAATTTCGACCCCGGGTGAAAATTTACGATTTTACCCCTCCAAAATTTCCGGACTGATTTTCGGGGGCTTTAAGGATGATTTTTACGAATTCGACACCATATTATGCTGGCCACGCATATATAGGACTGGTAGGGACAAAAATTAGAATTTTGACTCCGGACCAGAAAATTACCAAAATGCCCTTGGACCTATTTTTGGTAATTCCGAATTTTAATAATTTTTGGGACTTAACCAAGGTTTATTTAGGTCAACCCTGGTCTGGTCAGCCAATAATTGAGGGCTAAAGACCATTATGACCATGAATTACTGGAAAAGGAGAAATGTAGGCCCTTGGATTAGGGGCAAACATGTCCAAGCCATTAGACCCTTGACACTTGGAATCCACTAAGCTATCTTAGACCAACTGTGACCAGCTCAATTCTCTCTCTCTCCTCAATCTCTCGGCACTCTCTCTCCCGTTCCCTCTCCTTGGACGCCCTTTGTCCTCCTCCTCCGTTTCCTCTCACCATTGCCGCGAAGCCAGCCACCGCCGGAGCTACTGGTCGCCGACCACCGTCACCCAACCGACCATCACCATCACCGTCTCACACTCTCTCTCTCGTCCCTTTCTCTCTCTAGTTGGTCGGGGTAGATGGTCAGCCCTTTTTGGGCTGTAAACCGCCGGGTAAGAGGACCGCCGTCGCCGTCGCATGCCGTTCCGACTTGCCATCGTGCACCACCACCACCAGCCGTCACCCGCAGCCCCAAACGACCACCTCGCCCTCTGATTTGCCTCCCTCAGCCGCCGTCCAGCAAAGGTCGAGAGGGCCACGAACCGGCCACCACCATCGCCGTCGCCGTCGTGAACCGCCGGCTTGTTCCCCCGGAACGCCGCCGCCGATTTTACCGCATGTCAGTAATTGGCCGCCCGTTTCCGTCGATCGAATCAAGTTTAGGCAAGTATAAATCCCTAAACTCCAAATTAGTTTAATTGTGTACTTAGGTGGGTAATTTAAGGATTAATTAAGCTAGTTTGTGGCTTAATTATGTGTATTTGGGTGTAGGATGATTAGGGTACTTAATTGGTGCTTAATGAGGTGATTTAAGTGTGGTTTAGGGCTTAAAAATGTGTGCTGCCTGGTACTGTTCACACAGAACCGAGAATGCCTAAATTTGCCTAAGTTGGGACTTAGTTGGTTCATTGATTAATGACTTGAAATTAGGCAATTTGGTGGCTATTTAGAACTTGTATAGATCCTATTGGGTGACGCCATGTTCGAGGATTGAAGGGCTAAGTTCGATTAGTCATGGCGGGTCTTAAACGGATCAAATTTTGTAGCATTATGTTGTGCATTAAGCGTCGGGTGTAAACGGGCAAAAAGGGAATAAATTGAACATGCCGATAATGCGTTGAATTTGTTTCAATTGTGAATGATTTTGCTTGGCATATTGGCATTAGAAATTGATCTTGGGTTCCCTAGCATGTAATTCCTATATTATGTTGTGAAATTACTGGATTTGGGTGCATTGATGTACGTGCTTGAAGTGATACAACTGTTGGCCTTCGGATCGAGCCTTCGGGTCGGTTTATACAACTGTTGGCCTTCGGGTCGGGCCTTCGAGTCGTTATATTTGTGGGCCTACGGGTCGGAATAATTGTGCTCAATCAGTAGTTGCACGTGATTAGTGTTATTAAACGCCTAACCTGCAGGGCTGCGAGATAGTGATTTGGGCCATGGGCCCAGGAAAATTTATAGTGATTTACAGGTTCATTGCTTGATGTGTTTAAATTACCTGTCCGGAGGTGCACATTAGCTTAGTTTAGGATTAGGGGTTTCTACTTGTTGAGTTTATCTCACGGTTGTGGTAAATCTGATGTTTCAGACACCCGACCATGAACTTTAGAGATGTGCCGGTACGCTTCAGGATCCCCACCCACATCGAGCGTACGATGTCAGTGCATCTCGTGGGGAATGATGAGGTGTATATTAAGCATTATACTTTAGTTTGGGTAGATGTGGGCTTAGCACACTACGAGGCTCACGAGTACCTAACTTGGTGTTTTTGGGACCGTTTTGGACACGAGTTCGGTCCCATCAGATCTGCCGATGTCCTGTTTACTGGAGAAGGTCAGCTGGACCTGCAGTGCCCAGACGGTGATATAATGGATGTTGATATGGAGGGCAATCCGGATTCTGATATCGAGTACAAGATTATAGAGGATGAAGAGGAGCACGAGGAGTTAGGGGGAGTAGCTTTTGAGTCCGAGGTTGTCGACCCAGTTCCAGAGCAGGTGGATGCGGAGGCCCCAGGGCCGATGGACATCAACGAGGTTGAGGAGCAGGATCCCGCACCGGAGACCGAGTCTGAGGCGGGGAGTTCAAATGAGGAGCCAGAGCCATCGGAGAGTTCCTCCGAGTCGTTGGGTTCCGATCCCGACTAGGTACCTTAGGCTAGACCCTAGCTTTAGAAGTAAGGGCCGACACTTTTTGACTGTAGCCTTCCTTTTTGGTAGCTTGACCTTCTCGGCCTCTGATCCCTTTTTGTCTTAGTGGCCCCTCTCACTGTATCTATCTTTGTAAATGGATATTGTACAAAGTTTATTAGTAATGAACATGTATATGTTTTTAATCCTCCTGTAATTATTGATTTGTGCTATTCATGGTTGTCGGTTTATTGTACGGGGTATATATATATATATATATATATATATTATATATACGTCGTTTCCGCATGTGTCGTGTTTCTTTGATTTGGGTTTCGAGTCGGTGAGGTAACTTGGGAGCGTCGCACCATAAATTCGACCTATACGCGGGATGTTGGCGTTTCGTGGAGTACGGGGCGTGACATCCCCGTTCGAATTGGTATCAGAACAAGGTCAGCTCGGTCCAATCTGGTCGAAATCTGGAGTAATAAGGAGCGATGACCATGGGTAGTCGTAGGGTGACCTTGTGTGCTAAGTGTACCTCCGGACTGCCTGTGTTTAAGTGTTTTGGTGATTGATTGAACCAATGTTATGCAGGTGCGATATGACCCGAGGTAAGTGTGTAAGTCCTTGGGTGAAATTTGGTGCCATTGTGTTAAGCTGCATGCTGAGTGTTTGGTTGTTACTGTATTGATCCCTGCCTAGGACTTAGACTAGTTAGTTGGGTTAGGTCTCTAATTCCTGGACTAAATTATAGCAGGTAATTGAGCACTCAGATTTGAATAATGAGCCGAAGAAGGGGCAAGGAACCCCAGGTGCAGTCCAGTACGGGTGGCCAAGAGGCCAGAGATCCCAGAATGGAACAAATCATAGAAACCCTAAGAGAAATAGGGAATGTCATGGGCAGGTAGGCCCAAGAAAGAGCCGAAGTCATTACTGAGGCTGCTAAAGCTGGAGCAGCTGTTGCCATTAATGGGAACCAGGCTCAGCAAGCTCAGGCTCAGCCAGTGGTAGCAGGTAGACCGATGCACCAGCTGGTGGAGCAATTTCTCAAGCTGAAACTGCCCAAGTTCACGGGCCGAGGTGACCCCGAAACTGCCCCACATTGGGTGGAAGAATTGGAAAAGGCGTTTGATTTGTTGGGGTGTATCGAGACCGAGAAGATTTCCCTGGCAACCTATCAATTACAAGACAATGCAAACGACTGGTGGAAGGCCGTCAAGGATAGAGTGTTTCCAAAGGATGTGGAACAGACCTGGGCAATGTTCGTGGAGAATTTCTATGGACAATATTTCTCGGAGAGTGCCCAGGAAAAGAACATGGCAGAGTTCATGAGACTTCGTCAGGGCTCGATGACAGTAGTCCAATATGAAGCAGAGTTTGCATGATTATCGAGAATCGCCCCAAGGATGGTAGAGAATCCATTGGATAAAGCTCGACGATTCCGGGATAGACTGAAACCAGATCTTCGCACCTAGATGCTCCTGCTGAATATCCGGGACTATCGACAACTGTATGAACGAGCCCAAACAATGGAACGAGATCATATGGAAAGGGTAGCGGCATCAGGATCACGGTTTAATCAGAATCGGGACAATCGTCACTTCGGCAAGAAACCGATGACCAGTAATAGGCTATTTGTTCCACCGCCTAGGAGAAACATTGGAAAGCCCAATCAGCAACCGAATAGATTCGAGGCTTGTTTCCGCTGTGAGAGTTTGGAGCATCAGATAAAGAATTGTCCCCAACAGCGTACTTTTGGACCCCCGACACAACAACAACCAAGAGTAGGAAATCAAGCCGGGAATCCCCCACCGGCTATCCAGGGAAGGTCGCCTGCGCAAGGAAGAGTATACGCAATGGCGCGCAAGAATGCCGAGGATGCGCCGGGCGTGGTCACAGGTGCCATTTCTCTCTGTGATCATGCTGCCTATGCGTTATTTGATCCCGGGTCAACCCACTCATTTATTTCAGAACAGTTCGTTAAGTTGGTTGGTATTGAGCCCGTATTACTTGAGAACATGCTATGTGTGACGACCCCATTGCATGATAGGGTATTAGTATCGTTGGGCTGTTTTGACTACAAAATTGTGATTAGGAATGTAGAAGAAAGGATTGATTTGGATGTATTAGCTATGTATGATTTCAATGTAATCATCGATATGTATTGGCTGACGAAACAGAAAGCCGTTATGGATTGCGGCAATAGGATGATCCAATTCAATCCGATTGGACATCCTAGGTTTGAATTCCAGGGAAACCGAGGAGAAACCTCGATTCCTTGGATTTCCTCACTTGAGGCAATTAAGATGCTCGATGAAGGTTGTGAAGGATATTTGATGAATGTAAATGATCCGACCTTGGCGGAACCTAAGTTGGAAGAAATCCCCGTAGTGTGCAATTTCCCCGAGGTTTTTCCTCAGGAATTGCCGGGTTTATCGCTAGAACGAGAAGTAAAATTTGTAATAGAATTGGCCCTAGGTACTGAGCCAATTTCTAAGGCCCCGTATCGGATGTCCCTATCAGAATTGAAAGAATTGAAAGTCCAAATGCAGGAATTGCTAGACAAGGGGTTTATTCGTCATAGTGCGTCTCCATAGGGAGCGCCAATCCTATTTGTGAGGAAAAAGGACGGGACGTTGAGACTATGTATAGATTATCGGCAGCTGAATAAGGTGACCATAAAGAACAAGTATCCACTGCCAAGAATCGATGACCTGTTCGATCAATTACAAGGAGCGTCAGTATTTTCCAAGATCGACTTACGGACTGGGTATCATCAGCTGAAAATCCGGAAAGAGGACGTACCCAAGACCACTTTTAGGACGAGATATGGGCACTATGAGTTTATAATGATGCCCTTCGGCTTGACAAACGCCCCTACAGCTTTCATGGATATGATGAACAGAGTCTTCAAGGAATTCCTGGATCAATTCGTCATTGTGTTCATCGATGATATTCTGGTATATTCGAAGAGCCTGGAAGAACACGAAGTGCATTACGGACTCTAAGGGAGCACGCACTTTACGCGAAGTTCAGCAAGTGCAAATTTTGGCTTAGTAAAGTAGCATTTCTTGGACACATTGTATCAGGAGAAGGAATATCTGTGGATCCGGCTAAGATTGAGGCAGTACTTAAGTGGCCCAGACCGATGTCAGCGACGGAAATCAGGAGTTTCTTGGGATTAGCCGGCTATTATCGACGTTTTGTGGAAGGATTCTCGTTGATAGCCATGCTACTAACGCGATTGTTGAAAAAGGAGGCTAAGTTTGAATGGGATGATAAGTGCGAACGAAGCTTTCAGGAACTAAAACACAGACTGACGATAGCCCCAGTATTAACTATTCCGTCTGGACCTGGTGGATTCGAGGTCTACAGTGATGCTTCACTTAGGGGACTCAGTTGTGTACTGATGCAGCACGGAAAAGTAATCGCGTATGCATCACGTCAGTTGAGGCCACACGAGATGAACTATCCGATGCATGATCTAGAGTTGGCTGCCATTGTTTTTGCACTCAAAATCTGGAGACACTATTTATGCGGAGAAAAGTTCTAGATTTATACGAATTACCAGAGTCTCAAATACATGTTCTCGCAGAAAGAGTTGAATATGAGGCAACGTTGGTGGATGGAACTATTAAAAGATTATGATTGTGATATCATGTACCACCCTGGAAAGGCGAACCTGGTAGCGGACGCGCTAAATCGCAAGTCGAGTATGGCGCACATGACGATCAAGGAGTGGACGTTGCTAGAAAGACTTCGAGATTCAGAGTTTAAATTTGAATTAAGTCATGTGTCGAATCTGTTGGCTACATTGAGAATCGAGCCAGAGATTCAGACCAAGATTAAGGCACTGCAACCCACGGATCAGGAAATTCAAAAGATCGCGAGAATGGATGCCACTACAAGGAAGTCAGATTTTCAAGTGTCTGACGATGGAACTTTGAAATTCTGAGGACGTTGGTGTGTGCCCGATGATACCGAGCTTAAGGAAGAAATCCTAAGAGAAGCTCATCGCAGCAATTACAATATCTACCCTGGCAGCACAAAAATGTATCAGAACTTACGGCAACATTATTGGTGGAACGGAATGAAGACGGATGTGGCTAAATGCTTGACGTGCCAACAGATAAAGGCACAACACTGCAAACCTGGAGGACGGCTGCGACCGTTGAAAATTCCAGAGTGGAAATGGGAACACATCACCATGGATTTTGTGATCGGATTATCGAGGAGCCAGAGGGGGCATGATTCCATTTGGGTGATAGTGGATCGACTTACAAAGTCAGCACACTTTTTAGCTGTACGAAAGGATTTTGAGCTAGGAAGGTACGCAAAGCTATACGTAAGGCAGATTATTAGACTACATGGAGTACCAGTGACGATTACGTCGGATTGTGACTCGAGGTTTATTGCAAATTTTTGGAAGAGTCTACAAATAGCCTTAGGAACAAAGGTACAATTCAGTACAGCCTATCATTTGCAGGCTGATAGTCAATCGAAAAGGACGATCCAGACCCTCGAGGATATGTTGAGGGCTTGTGTGTTAGATTTCCAAGGTAAATGGGAAGAGCAACTGCACTTAGTAGAATTTGCGTATAATAACAGCTATCAGTAGAGTATTCAGATGGCCCCATTTGAAGCCTTGTATGACAGAGCATGTAGGGCTTCCGTGTGCTGGGACGAAGTAGGTGAACGGAGTATTACTGGACTAGAGTTGATACAGCAGACAGTGGAAGCTGTCGAGATCATTCGGGAAAGACTAAAGACAGCACAAAGTCGCCAGAAAAGTTATGCTGATCGGAAACGACGACCTATCGAATTCCAAGTCGGAAATCACGTATTCCTCAAGGTGTCGCCTATGAAAAGGTTATCTCGATTCGGCAAGAAGGGAAAGCTGAGTCCGAGGTTCGTCGGACCATTCGAAATTCTAGAAAAGATTAGCGATATGGCTTATAGACTTGCCCTACCACCTAACTTGTCCCAGGTACAGAACGTTTTCCACGTGTCGATGTTAAGAAAATACGAGCCAAATCCGACACACGTTATGAGATATGAAGAAATAGACGTGGACGATAATGTGTTGTACGTGGAGAGACCAATTAGGATTGAGGATCGAAAAGATCGAGTACTGCGGAATAAGACGATCCCGATGGTCAAAGTAGTTTGGAAGCACCACGGAACAGAAGGCGCTACATGGTAAAGCGAAGAGGCCATGCGACGTCAACACCTCCACTTGTTCGAGGAGTAAGTTTAAAGTACAAATTTCAAGGACGAAATTTTTGTAAGGGGGGAAGAGTTATAACATCTTGAATTTTGACCCGTTACCAAGACCAATAAAGTGTATATTAATTCTCGTTTGATTTTAGTAAGTCTCGCTCGGACTTGATCAATCACGGGATACTAACCAAATGGGAAAGGCTAAATAGGAATCTGTACTTAGACCGGGGACCCGATCGCGATTGAGTACCGATTTCGAGAAACGTTGAAAGAATATTTTGGGTCAATATGGGCCGATCTTAGGAAAATGGCGGATTTGATGTAATCAGTAACGTACGATCGGATCGCGGGTGATTCCGCACGATCGAAAGTACGCCTGACAAATGAATCCCGAAATTAATCCGAACGATCGCGACCTCCAGCACTAGTGATAATTCCTCGCGTTCTTTCGAAATTCGAGGCCATCACGACTCAGACAACCCTAGGTCGATATGCGTAACCCCTAAACAGCCACCCGTTAGTGAGAGGCCCTAAAACTTCAAAACTAGTAAAATTGATCGCGAAATTGGAACCGAACTTCGACGTCAGAATTCCGAGGGTAGTTACGACTGTTTTGTGAGACCGACGTCATTTTAGTGTGGTCACACATGTTTGGGATTAGTACGGCTTAAAATTAGAATTTCGATAGAAATTGAGAAAATTTACAATTTTGCCCCTAGAGACTTCAACGGCCGTTTTCGAGACCAAATGAGATTATTTTTCGAAACCGATGCCATTTTGGAGTGGCCAAGCATACTTGGAGTGCGTACAGTCGAAAATTGAAATTTCGACCCCGGGGGAAAATTTTACGATTTTACCTCTCCAAAATTTCCGGACTGATTTTCGAGGGCTTTAAGGATGATTTTTATGAATCCGACATCATATTATGCTGGCCATGTATATATAGGACTGGTAGGAACAAAAATTGGAATTTTGATCCGAGACCGAAAAATTACCAAAATGCCCTTGGACCTATTTTTGGTAATTCCGAATTTTAATGATTTTTGGGACTTAACCAAGGTTTTTTTAGGTCAAACATGGTCTGGTCAGACAATAATTGAGGGCTAAAGACCATTTTGACCATGAATTATTGGATAAGGAGAAATGTAGGCCCTTGGATTATGGGCAAAAATGTCTAAGCCATTGGATCCTTGACACTTGAAATCCACTAAGCTATCTTAGACCAACTTTGACCAGCTCAATTCTCTATCTCTCCTCAATCTCTCGGCAGTCTCTCTCCCGTTCCCTCTCCTTGGACGCCCTTCGTCCTCCTCCTCCGTTTCCTCTCACCATCGCCGTGAAGCCAGCCACCGCCGGAGCTGCTGGTCGCTGGCCACCATCGCCCAACTGACCATCACCATCACCGTCTCACACTCTCTCTCTCTCGTCCCTTTCTCTCTCTAGTTGGTCGGGGTAGACGGTCAGCCCTTTTTGGGCCGTAAACCGCCGGGCAAGAGGACCGCTGTCGCCACCGCACGCCGTTTCGCCTTGCCATCGTGCACCACCACCACCAGCCGTCACCCGTAGCCCCAGACGACCACCTTGCCCTCTGTTTCACCGCCCTCAGCCATCATCCAGCAGAGGTCGAGAGGGCCACGAACCGGCCACCACCACCGCCATCGCCGCCGTGAACCGCCGGCTTGTTCCCCCGGAACGCCGCCGCCGATTTTACCGTGTGTTGGTAATTGGCCGCCCGTTTCCATCGACCGAATCACGTTTAGGCGAGTATAAATCCCTAAACCCCAAATTAGTTTAATTGTGTACTTAGGTGGGTAATTTAGGGATTAATTAAGCTAGTTTGTGGCTTAATTATGTGTAATTGGGTGTAGGATGATTAGGGTACTTAATTGGTGCTTAATGAGGTGATTTAAGTGTGTTTGGGGCTTAAAAATATGTGCTGCCTGGTATTGTTCACACAGAACCGAGAATGCCTAAATTTGCCTAAGTTGGGACTTAGTTGGTTCATTGATTAATGACTTGAAATTAGGCAATTTGGTGGCTATTTAGAACTTGTATAGATCCTATTGGTGACGCCATGTTCGAGGATTGAAGGGCTAAGTTCGATTAGTCATGGCGGGTCTTACACGGATCAAATTTCGTAGCATTATGTTGTGCATTAAGTGCTGGGTGTTAACGGGCAAAAAGGGAATAAATTGAACATGCCGATAATGAGTTGAATTTGTTTCAATTGTGAATGATTGTGCTTGGCATATTGGCGTTAGAAATTGATCTTGGGTTCCTTGGCATGTAATTCATATATTCTGTTGTGAAATTACTGGATTTGGGTGCATTGATGTACGTGCCTGAAGTGATATAATTGTTGGCCTTCGGGTCGGGCCTTCGGGTCGGTTTAAACAACTGTGAGCTTTCGGGTCGTGGCCTTCGGATCATTATATTTGTGGGCCTACGGGTCGGAATAATTATGCTCAATTAGTAGTTGCACGTGATTATTGTTGTTAAACGCCTAACCTGTAGGGCTGCGAGATAGTGATTTGGGCCATGGGCCCAGGAAAATTTGTAGTGATTTACTGGTTCATTACTTAATGTGTTTAAATTACTTGTCTGGAGGTGCACATTAGCCTAGTTTAGGATTAAGGGTTTTCTACTTGCTGAGTTTATCTCACGGTTATGGTAAAATCAATATTTCAGACCCCCGACCATGAACTTTGGAGACGCGCCGGTACGCTTCGGGATCCCCACCCACATCGAGCGTACGATGTTAGTGCATCCCGTGGGGAATGATGAGGTGTATATCAGGCATTATACTTTAGTTTGGGTAGATGTGGGCTTAGCACACTACGAGGCTCACGAGTACCAAGCTTGGTGTTTCTGGGACCGTTTTGGAGACGAGTTCGGTCTCATTATGTCTCCGATGTCCCGTTTACCGGAGAGGGTCAGCTGGACCCGCAGTGCCCAGATGGTGATATATTGGATATTGATATGGAGGGCAATCCGGATTTTGATGTCGAGTACGAGATTGTAGAGGATGAAGAGGAGCACGAGGAGTTAGGGAGAGTAGCTTTTGAGTCCAAGGTTGTGGACCCAGTTCCGGAGCAGGTGGATGCGGAGGCCCCAGAGCCGATGGACATCGACGAGGTTGAGGAGCAAGATCCCGCACCGGAGACTGAGTCTGAGGCGGGGAGTTCAGATGAGAAGCCAGAGTCGTCCGAGAGTTCCTCCGAGTCGTCGGGTTATAATCCCGACTGGGTACCTTAGGCTAGACCCTAGCTTTAGAAGTAAGGGCCGACACTTTTTGACTGTAGCCCTCCTTTTTGGTAGCTTGACCTCCTCGGCCACTGATCCCTTTTTGTCTTAATGGCTCCTCTCACTGTATCTATCTTTGTAAATGGATATTGTACAAAGTTTATTAGTAATGAACATGTATATGTTTTTAATCCTCCTGTAATTATTGATTTGTGCTATTCATGGTTGTCGGTTTATTGTACGGGGTATATATATATATATATTATATATACGTCGTTTCCGCATGTGTCGTGTTTCTTTGATTTGGGTTTCGAGTCGGTGAGGTAACCTGGGAGCGTCGCACCATAAATTCAACCTATACGCGGGATGTTGGCGTTTCGTGGAGTACTGAGCGTGACAGTTAGGGATGGTGAGGATCTGTTTAGGCCTATCAGGTGGTTCGATGGTCCTCTGGAAGAGGGTCCTAGGCACGAGATATGGGATCCTATGGAGATCGACTCACTTGACAGGTCAATGGAGGACCTTGAGCCCGAGCCTGACCCTATTCCCAAGGACATGTTGGATTTTGAATCGTCGGAGCATGACCTTGACTCCCCCTACTTTGACTCACTGACCTTTGTATGGATAACCCATGAGAAACCTGTCTGGAAGTTGACTTTTTTTACTGACCTATTGATGACGAAGTAGATTGACCCCAACCTAGTATCTTTTTGTAGGCTTTTTGTGGAAGTGCCCAGAGTAGGCTTGTAAAAATATTCCCAAGGGTTAATCAAGTAAATAACTAATGTGATGTTTTGTTATGATTGTTGCTAGTGGTTTTCCTACCTATCTCTATTTATTGTTGTTGTCTAGGTGATTGTGGTTACCGCTTATACATGCGTAATAAAAAGAAAGATAAAAATGAAAGGATCAGCGACAAGTCCTGGGACGTCGCATCATATCGACCATAGTGGGATGTTGCGTGATCGTAGGGTTCGGGACATGACACATTAATACCTTGGTGTTGATATCAGAGATAGAACCAAAAGGAATTGATGAAGTACTTACAAACAAAAGCTGGATAGAAGCAACGCAAGAAGAACTTCAACAATTCAGAATCAATGAAGTATGGGAACTTGTGCCAAGACCCAAAAATCATCCGTTGATTGGAACATGATGGGTATTCAGAAACAAACTGGATGACAAAGGAAAAGTCACAAGGAACAAAGCAAAGCTTGTGGCCAAAGGCTACTCACAAGAAGAGGGCATAGATTATGATGAAACATATGCACCGGTTGCTAGGTTGGAAGTCATAAGGCTACTTTTAGCTTATGCTTTTTTCCATAATTTTAAATTGATTCAAATGGACGTGAAAAGTGCATTCTTGAATGGTTACATCAAGGAAGAGGTAAATGTAGAACAACCTCTTGGTTTTGAAGAACCAAGAAAGTCTGACCATGTTTATAAGCTTAAAAAGGCACTTTATGGTCTGAAACAAGTACCTTGTGCTTGGTACGAGAGGTTAAGTAATTTCCTTCTGCAAAATGACTTCACAAAAGGTAAACTTAATACAACTCTTTTCATTAAAAGAAAAGGTAAAGATTTTTTAATTGTTCAAATTTATGTAGATGATATTATATTTGGATCCTCTAATGAAGTGTTTTGTAAGGAATTTTCAAAGTGCATGCAGAATGTGTTCAAAATAAGCATGATGGGAGAATTGACATTCTTTCTTGGACTACAAGTGAAACAAACCAAGAATGGTATTTTCATTTGCCAAGAAAAGTATGCAAGAGAGATTGTGAAGAAGTTTGTACTACAGAACAGCAAGAAACAGATACTCCAATGTTTTATTCGTCCGAATTGGACAAAGATGATAATGGTAAATAGGTTAATCAGAAGGTGTATAGAAGCATGATAGGATCATTACTATACTTTACTGCATCTCGACCTGACATATTATTTAATGTCTGTATATGTGCTATATTTCAATCTGACCTAAAGGAATAACATCTTTCAGCAGTCAAAAGGATAATCAAATATATTGGAATTTATCCAATGTTAGATCTTTGGCATTCAAAGGGGTCAAATTTTAGACTTATTGATTATTCTAATGTTGATCGTGCTAGATGTAAAGTTGACACGAAAAGTACCACAGGAACATGTCAATTAGTTGGAAACATGTTAGTATCCTAGTACTCAAAGAAACAAAGTATAGTTGCACTTTCTACGGCAGAAGCAGAATATGTAACTTTGGAAAGCTCTTGTGCTTAGATTCTGTGGATGAAGTAATAACTGTGAGATTTTGGAGTCGAAGAATCAGAGTTCCATTCAAATGTGACAACACAAGTGCCATAAATCTGACAAAGAATCCAATACTCCATTCACGAGCCAAGCACATTGAAATCAAGCATAACTTCATCAGAGATCATATTCAGAACGGTGATGTGAATATTCAATTCATTGATTCTAAAAATCAATTAGGTGATATATTTACAAAATCTTTAGATAAATCTTCATTTGAATTTATACGAAATAAATTATGCATTACCTATCCTTCTACTTGAAGAATTTCTTAAACAGGAACTTTTCAGATTCAAGCAATCTGAGTCTGAAAGCCATATTCAGACTCAAACGTAAGGTAAATTATTCATTTCAAATTTTGGTGGGCATATTTTATTTCTAGCAAGAAATTTTGGCAATTTCCGGTCACTTATTTTATTTTTGGAAGAAAATCAGGTACGTATTCTAATTTATATGATTGATTGAGTGTGCTTGAAAATATTTTTGTCTATTTTTCAAAATTCCTAAATAATCGGATCACATATTATAACTTCCAAAAGCGATTTTTCTTTCTAAAAACTGTATCCTTTATAAAAACCCTAATAAGACCCGTCTGTTTGCTCTCGACTCTCAAACCTCCTCTAATCTTACTCCTCCTCTTTCTCAAAGATTAAACCTTTCTCTTCCAAAAATCATTGTAAAACCACAATGCCTTACAAGAGAAGATCATCAAGGATTCTTAATAGAGATTCAAAGTCTACAGAAAAAGAAAAATATATGGAGGTCACAAATTCGTCTAAAATAGAGTGAAACAAGCAAACACCTTCAAAAGCGACTCCTGAAGCACCTCAACCGTCTTCTCCTTTGAAAACTTCTGGTAAAACATATTTTTATTTTAAAGATCTTAACTTTGAGAAGACTTATGAAAAGTTGAAGAAGAGCAATGCTTCTGAGTCGATCTTAAATGTATTCTTAAAAAACAATGGTTTTTTATTAGAAGTACAGCTTGTGCAAACGTTTTCTCTCTTTTAGTTTGCAACTGGTCATTCTAGAAAGAATATGTCTAGCCCTGAACAAAAGGAGAGTGCATCAAGGAAAGGAAATGAAAAAGTGACAGAATCATCCATTCCTTCTCTAAAGGAACTTGCTGTTGTAAGCCCTAAGTCAAAGAGCAGCTCAAAATCTAAAACTGAAAAGATAAAGGAAGATGATGATGCAAGGCTTGTTAACAATTTCGAGATGAAAATTGGGATTGCTTCTGGAACCAAGGGAAAAGGCAGTCTATTCAAAAATCGAATGCACAATGAGTATTACAAAATCTTGTTGTCCAGAGGAATTATGAATCACAGGAGTGTTGATTTTAAATATCTGGAAAAAGCTGGAATTTTCATGAAGCATAATTTTGATAATTTGGAAATGTCTGAATTTTGCCTTCAGTCTGCACAAATATATGCTGAATTGACTACATACTTATACTCCAATCTATCCATTTTATCTCCTAATTGGATTTAGTTTACTGTTAGTGATAAGGAGTATGATCCGAAAGCTGATTACTTGGCTGCTATTATTGTAGTAAAACATAGCAAGTTTATTCCCATGGAGGTTAGTGAAGAAGAAGCTTCCAAGGCAACTTCAAAAAATCTGAATTTTTCCAAAGTCTCAAAATAGCTAATATCTTATTTTGATCTGACAAAGAGGACAGTGATCTTACATAAGATCATAAGAAATTGCTTGAGGCCCAAAGTAGCGTCTAAGACAGATTCATCTAAATTTGAAGTAAAGCTTATTGAAGCAATTTTGAATGAAGTTACATTTTCTCTCCCTCACATTATCATTCTTCAAATGTATAGAACACTATAGAAGGACAAGGGTCAACTCCCTTATGGTGCATTGATCACCAAGATTTTATCTATCTCAATATTAATGTTCCTGATGGTTTGTACAAAACTTTTGTTTCTTTAATGTATGATGGGGAGAAAATGTTTACTAAGATGAATTTTAAGTAATTTGATGTCAGAAGGGAAAGAGAGATTGCAAAAAGCAGAGCCAAAGGGAAGATTGGTGAGAAGTTAGAAGCATAATCTCTTAAAGGAGAGAAGAAAGAGAGAAAGAAGAATAAAGAAGAAAAGGAAAGGAGAAAGCAAGGAAACAGACAATCTCAACAAGTTCTTTACAAGTGTATAGAAAGAGAAGAAAACTCCTCCTTGGATATGAAGAGGATGAAACAAAAAGCCTTGATATAGGACAAAATGTTGGTCAAGAGCATTTTAAAAAAAGAACATGTCACGCCTGGAATCCCATCGAGCTCGCGACATCCCGCTCCGGTCGAAATGATGTGATGTCCCAGGAACGTCGCTGACCCAACCCAAACATCAGAGCCATATGCGGAAACGGATATAAAAACCCCGGACAAAAAGATGACGACAACTTGATAGAACAACAGAACAGACAAACAACAGTAACAACATTTCATACAATATTACTGCACCAAATATACAAACACATATTACAGACATAAATACAGACGAACATCCTCTGCCACCGTTTTAACAAAAGTTAAGGGGTTTGGTTATCTTAACTTCACTATCGGATAACCCAAGTTAAACAACCCCTAAAATACCCTAGGGAATGCCTACTGGTCGCCTTCCTTTCTGCTCCCGATTCTTCGGGCTTGAACCTCCGGAAATTCACCTGCAGTTCCACTGGGTACCAAAGGCAATTCCTTGAACTTTCAAAAAGAGGAGGCGAACTTCCCGGATCTAAGGTTGGGGGTCTGAAATTGTGGATTATACAACTATGAGACGAATCTCAATAAGTGTACAATCCCAAACCCTACGTAGGCACTCACGTACCGCCAGACAGAACACGCATCTCACACAACGATCAATCAATCTAAC
Source organism: Syzygium jambos (assembly GCA_031216235.1). Classification (NCBI taxonomy): domain Eukaryota; kingdom Viridiplantae; phylum Streptophyta; class Magnoliopsida; order Myrtales; family Myrtaceae; genus Syzygium; species Syzygium jambos. The sequence continues at coordinate 13,714,071 of CM062222.1, forward strand.
AATCACACACGAACCTACCTGGAACCCATCATGCACATTCCTACACATTAGACCCTAATACAGCCAGCACATCACAGCAAAGAATCACAGACGCGCTCGTGCCTCAATTATAAGACAGAAACCACTTGGGCACGTCCCATACCATGCCTAGTAGTTTCTACCCCGTAATTAAGCATCACATCACGCGACACAAACACACTAGCATACTAACTCACACCACGCGTCACTTTCCCAAATCTAGCACCTCAAGCCAATTTCCTCTCATTCTCAACTTTCCACCACTACCGTGCTCGCGTAAAATGCATCAGGCCAACGGTCTTCTGACCTCGTCAGGCATCAACACCCCGTCGAGTCGGACATCGTCATCTCGTCAGGGACAATATCGTCCCGCGTAAACGAACACGCCTCAGGACGGAATCCTACACACACTTTCGTTCTACCGCGCTCGCGTAAAATGCATCAGGCCAACGATCTTCTGACCACGTCAGGCATCGTCACCCCATCGGGCCGGGCATCGTCACTTCGTCAGGGACGGCATCATCCCGCGTAAACGTATACGCCTCAGGACGAACCTTACCCAGCGTAAACGAATACGCCTCAGGGTATCATTTTTCCCATCAATCCTACATTCCCGTACCTTCGTTCCACAATATCCACACGTACCACACGGCCACACATACACACGGTCACACACAAATTCACATCTCGCACACACTTTTCAAAATTACCCATCCTCATCACGCGAACACCACACAAACACCCAAGCTTGGCACGCGAAGTCAATGCGCAATCACGCCACCACACCTCATAGCCACACAATCACACATACGAGCTCATTCAAGCATCAAACTACCCGTCAAAATGCCACGATAACACCGAATAATTCTTGAGAGAGAGAAAAACCGAGAATATATAAAATCGGGTCCCAACTGGGCAGTTGCGCAGTGACAGAAATCCATTTGAAATAAATAGTAAACCAACTCCAAAAATTATGAAATTTGAATATGTTGTACAAAACATCGGTTTTTCTATGTTGTATAATAAATAGTAAATCAATGAACATTTTTCGTGAAGAACTAGAAACCCAGTTCAAACCATAAACACCTCGTTTTGACACTCAAATTTGGACAAAATCCGATTCGCTCGGACAGCCCCTCAGGCCATCAAAATACAACTCATTCAGTACCCAAATCATTTTGGAAAACCTTGAAATTTTTATATGTTATAGCCACAAATGTCCCCAATAAATTTTGTGAAGGAAGTATTTTGAAAATAGGCCTAGAAAAATTTATAAAAATTCGAACAGACCCGAAGGTCGGGTGAGTGGCCGAATGAGGAGGTGAAGGGGAGAGAGAGAGTCAATATTGGTCAAAAAAGTGGGCTGGTGGAGGACACGTGTCGCCGATCCGGGAGATTTGACTAAAACGCCCTTAATCCAACGGTCTTGGTTGATCTTATCCAAATAATTGAGGGGCATTTTGGTCTTTGGCCCCAATAATTGAGCTGAATTATCCAAATAATTATCCCCAAAATTTTCCCAAAATTCGGAACTAAAAATGGCCTAGGGGCAAAATGGTTATTTTTCCGATCCCGGGGCGAAATTTCAACTTTTGCACATACGGGTTCCATATGTGTGTGGCCAACATAATATGGCGTCGGAATCGTGAAAATAGCTTCTTAAGCCCTCGAAAATCGACTGCAAAGTCCTGGGAATAAAATAATATTATTTTTCACTTCCGAGCCAAAATTCCAATTTTTGACCAAAACAACTCTAAATGTGTGTGGCCACCCTAAAATGACATCGGCCTCAAAAAATAATCTCATACGGCCTCAAAATCAACGTCGGGGTCCCGAGGGGCAAAATCGTAATTTTCCCGATCCCAAATCGAAATCCATTTTTTTGCAGAAATGGGTGGCCCCAAGATTGGCCAAGCAAAAAACGTCATCGGCTGCTCAAAATTGTCACTTTCAAAATTCCCGATTCCCGGGCCCGAATTCCAAGAAATGACTAAAATCGAGCAATCGCGACTTTAGCTTATCTCTGGCTAACGGGTGGCTCATTGGGATTACGCGCTCTCGACCCGTGACAGACACTAAGTCAAATCACGTTTAAGTTTGCTCGAGCCAAGGCGACCTCGATTGTCATGTAATTGCGAGGGTCTGTTACTAGTTCCATTTGGATACGATCAATCAAATAGATCGGTCTCGATTGGCCCAAAACATTCCCTCGTCAATCCTTATGATCGAAGGTTGAACCGAGGCCGAGTTCTTTGATCGTGCAAACTTAATCCGTAATGGCCTTACCCCTAAGGTTAGCATCCCGTGAATGCGTATTTCCGGATGAGATCTCACTATAAGTGCATTGGCCAAAATTCATTTTTTAAATATCGGAAAAAGGATCGAAAATTCAGACTGTTACAGAACAAGAGTCCATAGAACTTGCTGCACCTGCTAACAAGGATTTAGAACTAGCATAAGAGGAATCGAGCTTAAGACAACAGGAAATAAGGCACTGTTCCTATGGTGATAGAAGAACGTCAATCTCCACAACAACACCCTGAACAAATGATGGAAGAGAATGTTGTTACAAAATATGCAGATATTCAGGGGAAGATTTCGACCGAGGAGAAGGTGAGTTTGAACAGTCTACACATAAACACATCTAGGGATAGCCCTTAGAGGATAGGAACATACTCAAACTTCTGCTAGAAATTAAAGAAAAACAATCAGTTCTTGAAAAAGACATAAAAAACCTTAAGGCCATTATTAAGGAGACAGTCGAAATCTTCGTCTTCAGGCAGAACAAGACAAGGTAGATCTTGAGAAGGCAATTGCTCAATGTTCAACCAATATGGAGAATGCTATTGGTCAATGTTCTCTCATAATTGAGGAAGCTATTCAAATCCCGGAGAATTTCTAGCTTGCTCGAACCCTTTCCAAGAAATAGTTTGCTTCATACTCCTTTCTTGATTAAAACTTTGCAATTGGATGTGTAATTTGAACTATTACTTTGATTTGGACTTGATTTGTGTGACTGACATGGCTATCCAGTTTGATCTTTAAGTATCCATTTTTGCTGTTGACAAAAATGGAGAGAATATATGCAAATTTTAATGATGCAAGATATTACTACTTGATATGTGGACATAATATGTTTTAACATGCAAGGTATTGGATGGACTTGAAGAAAGGAAAAGGACATGGATCTTACAAATTGCATTTATATTTATTATCTATGCCTTATGCGCTTAATAGATATTTATGCTCACTTTATTCTCAAATCTTTTAATCTACAAGGAAATTTTGTCACCATAAAAAAGGGGGAGATTGTTAAGGAAATTTCCTAATAGATTTTGAAGTTGACAAAACAATCCATGTTAATCCATGTTAATCTTATAAATCCGATATATACTCTGAAGTATTTTGATGCAAGTAAATATATTCTGGAAGTGGCAACTTTTATACTTCAAGAGAACTTAACTTTCTGGACAGTCAAACTTTACGAGGTTCAAAAGGAAAACTTCAGACTCTACAAGTTTTAGAACGAGAAGTTCAGACTTTATTAAAAAGTCACTCAGAATTTATATCAAGCTGATGAAGAACTTAAAGCGTCAATTTTGAAGGACTCAGACTTTACTGAAGACCTACGTTGACTTTGTTTCTGACTGTAAAGCAAGAGCTAGAAATTCTTCAGATTTAGAATTTATTCAGAATGAAACATAACGGCTAGTGATTTGGCATGGATTTCACAAAAGAAAGTTTTGAGTAACTTAATCTAAGGCTAATTGATTGACAATCAAACATTATGGCAAGAATATATCACATCGGATAAATTCTCTACTTATGAAAACCAAGATTCTAGTTGTATCGGCAACCAGATTTAGTGGGATTTAGATTTTGTTAGCCAATAGCTACTCAATCCATTTTATACAAATCTGTCCAAGGTGAAGATTGGAAGATAATCCTTTGAAGATCTTTCAACGGCTAGTTGGAAGTGGAAGAGTATAAAATGAGATAATGATGAGCAAAAGGGAGCAAATGAAATCGAAAATCAACAAGTCTAAAAGTCTGAGCACATTTCGATTCTATTACTTATCTTTCCTAAGCTAAATACGGAGAGTTCGAGGGACATTCTGTAAGAGTGATTGTGTGATATAAAGAGTTTTATTATTCACCGAGTGTTATCACTCAAAAATTATAATCCTTTTTGATCATATAGTGGAATCCAGCGAGTAAGTTGTCAGCGTTAGAGAGTGAATGTAGGCTTAATCTAAGCCAAATCACTATAATTTCTTGTGTGCATTTCTCTCGATCCCTAATCTCTCATTATATTGTTTACAATGCACACTAGCACATTCAAAATCTTAATATTATTCAAACTTTACTCATGATAAATTGTTTCTGCTTTAAATTCTTCAAAATCACTCAAATCATCTATTCAACCCCCCTCTAGGTAGCTACATCAACGGTCGTATCTCTTCTTATCTCTTATTGTATTTGTTGTTTGTATTAATTTTTTTATTAATTTATTCCTTTTTGTATTTTTTGCGTTTTAATTTTTTCTAAGTTCCATTTTTTTCAAATAAAATAAAAACAAAAATTAAATTCTCATCCCTTGCGGCCCTAGCATTTCCGCTCCCCTCACTATGTTTTTTCCCTACATTATAGCGAATCCCTTCCTTAACCGGTTGACAACCGATTAAACAAGTAAGGCTCCATTTATTTTGTAGAAAATGAATGATTTGAAAAATATTTTTCCTTAAAAACGATCTCTTATATTACTTACAAAAATGAATTAATGAAAAATATTTTCATTATCCACAAAAATATTTAGACATAAATTATTGTCGATGATGAAAATATTTTTTATTGACTAATTATTTTAAGAGATACAAATAATTATATTTAGGAAGATATTTTTCAAATCATTCATTTTTCATAAAACAAACAAAACCTAAATGTTAAAATATTAGATGGATGACTAAGATTTAGTGTGACTTAATGATATCGGTGGGAAAACGGGAGAAGAACAGCATTGGTGCCAAAACTTGTGTACGGAAGCCACTTTGGTGCCAAAAGTTTCATTTGGATTACTTAAGTGCCAAAACTTTACGCCGGCGATCACTTAAGTGCCAAATCGGAGAAAAAACGATCAATGAAGTGCCAACGGCGAGAAATTCCGACCAAATTTAATACGTGGCTTTTATGTTTAAATTTCAATGACACATGGCATTTCCATGTGTATAATTCAATTTTTTAAATATGTTTTTCTGATTTTTTCTTTCTTTTCTTTTTTCTTTTTTCTTTTCTTTCTTTTCTTTTTTCATTTCTGTCTTCTTCCTCTACTACCATGGCCGGTGGCCGGAGGCCAACCACCGGCCATGGCCGGTCTCGCCGGGCATCGCCTTCCTCCGAGCGAGGCCGGGCGAGGCAGCCGTGGCCTCGGCGAGGGCTGGCCTCGCCGGATCTGGCAAGGCGAGCCCTTGCAGGGGCTCGCCCTGCCCAGTCGAGGGTCGAGGTCGCTTGGGCAGAGCGAGCCCTGGCGAGGGCTCGCCTCGCCAGATTCGGTGAGGTCAGCCCTCGCCAACGCCACGGCTGCCTCGCCAGGCATCGCCTTCCTCCGGGCGAGGCCCGGCGAGGCAGCTGTGGCCTTAGCGAGGGCCGGCCTCGCCGGATCTGGCAAGGCGAGCCCTCGCCGAGGCCACGGCGGCCTCGCCAGGAGGAAGGCGACGCCCGATGAGGCAGTCCATGGTCAGTGGCCGGACGCCGGCCATCGAAAATAAGAAGAAAGAAAAGAAAAAAAAAAGAAAAGAAAGAAAAGGAAAAAAAATGCCACATCAGCCTCCGGCGAGCCACATCAGCTTAAGAAATTAATAAAAAAAATGCCGCATCCGATTTTCGGCGAAGTGGCACTTAAGTGGTCGTTTTTCACAACTTTTAGCACTTAAGTGATCCGATTGAAACTTTTGGCACCAAAGTGGCCTCTATACACAAGTTTTGGCACCAATGCTATTCTTCCCCCGTGGAAAAATCTAGTCATGGCCACGGTTCAGAACCGGCCGGTTCCGAGCCGGTTTCGGTTCTAGGCCGGTTCCTGCCGGTTCTATGAAATAATGAATTATTCAATATAAATTGTAATCAAAATGTAAATTGTAATAAAATTTGAGGAAAAAAAGAGAGAAAGAGGGGGCTTGAACTTAATAAATTATCATTAAGCGCCTTACAATTCGTTACAATGATCTATAAAAAGAAAGAAGCACAATATATATGTAAAATGACTCCAAAACCTAAACCTATCGAATCCCCGCATTCCATACGCATGGGTCACATGTCGTCGGATTATACTTCAGTTTCCCTAAGCTCACGTGAGCATGTTAGGTATGAGAAACAAGGATCCTTGAAATATTTGTCAACTCCAACAGTTCTTTTACTCTCTGTCATCACTACCCGTTTCGGTACCGATACCGGTAGCGGTGGTATCTCCGTTGTTAAAAAATTCGGATTCATTATTCTGATCTATCTCTTGTTGTCAGATTAAGCCTTCGTCCAATCATTGACACAAACTTGAGCCTCCACTTATTCTGGAACTAATCTTGAACGATGTTTGTCCAAAATATTACCTCCAGCACTAAATGCTTGTTCAACCGTAATTGTGGAACAAGGAGTTGCAAAAATTTATTTTGCAATAAGAGAAAGGATTGGGTATTGGCTTGCGTGCCTCTTCCATCAATCCAAAATTAAAAAACATGTACTACCTTCAGATTCAGTAAACTTAAAGGAAACGGTTAGATAAATCTCTAATTCGGAAATATTTCCTATTACTCCCTTTTGTTTTTTTTTTGTTTATGTAATAAAAGTTGGTACTCTCTACTAATTTTACATGTATTCTCATTTTGTGTCTCGGTAGATTGAGAAGATCCAATATCACCTAAATTATATTTAGTATAAAATTCATTATATAATTCTATTGCTACGTTTTTAACCTCACTTAGTATGGTTGTAATATTTACCGTATCATAATGTAAACATTGATAATACATATACAAATAATCACTAAAACCATCTAATTTGCAACGCGGATAAAAAACACAAGCAACTAAATAAATAATGGGAATTTTGCTATAATAATGTAGCCACTTCATTTTCATTGTTACTATAGTATGTTGTAATTCAACATCATTTTCATATTCATCAAAAACTCCGACAATATTAATACACTCTACTAAAAATAAATACGTAGTAGGATAATAAACACCGGATAAAGTATAAGTTGCATCATTAAAAACCTTTAAAATATCTAAAATTTTTTTGCAAATACTCTTGTGGGTATAAATTAATCTGACGTATATTATTAGAAATGAATACACATAATAAATCTTTATATGCTAAAGATTCACTAAGCAATTGAAAAGTAGAATTCCAACGAGTTGGAACATCTCTTAAAAATCTTTTTGACTTTTTGTCATTTTCTCTACAAAATCTACACCATTCTTTCATTTTTTGGGATGTTTTCATAAAAATTAAATCGTCGTTTTTATTGGTTCAAGAAAAATATCAAGAGTTTTCAAATCATCTTGTACACATAAATTTAAAACATGACAAGCACATCTAACGTGAAAAAATTTTCCTCGGGTTTACAAATATTTTCTAAATCGACAATTGAAGCGGTATTTGCTACGACATTATCAAAACCAACTGAAAATATTTTGTTAAGCAAATAATATTTTTCTAAAATTTGCCTAATTATTCTATAAATATTATTTGCCGTATGCTTGCCATCGAAAACTCTAAATGTAATAACTCTTTTTTGAATACTCTAAGCGTCATCTATTCAATGACATGTTATGCCCATGTAAGAATGAATTTGCCAATGATCACTTCAAATATCACTACCTATATGCACGCATCCATTAAATTGTATAAAAAGTTTTGTAAATCTTTTTTTTTCATTTTCGTAAAGATCTTTAATTACTCGTTTAAGTGAATTTCTAGGGCACATGCTTTTTGTACAAATTGATTAAAACCAAATCTTTCTCCAAAATTAAATGATAAATGCTCAACGAAAATAAATTTACCTAATTCTTCCTTATAAGTTTTTTCATTAAAACGAAATAAAAGGAAAGTGTTAGGATTGACGTACCCGAAAGTTTGTTATTGCCTAATATCGATTCCTGTTTGGGTTGGATGTTTGCTCCTAAGATGTCGTTTGAATGTTCCATATCCTTGTCCACCTGTATATTTATATATTTTCCCACAATATTACAAATTATATCATACTTTTTTTAACCAATATCAAACATTTTCCATTATCGTGAAGTGATTCCAAATATCAAATGTAAGTTCCCAATCCGCCTCCTTTGTTGTAGATATTTCGGCAGGAGGATGAAGACTTTTTTACGTCGGGACACGCTCCACATCGGGAAAAATGTTGATTTCATTATCTTGAAAATCTGCATAATCATGAGAATCAAAAGAATGATGGGATTCCGTCATGATATTCTTACCTTTGCTAGTTGGCACTTGACTTCCACTTGCCATTTTTCGAGTGGATTGAGAGAATTGAGCAAATTGATTGGGAGAATTAAGATAGAATTGTGCGGATTGAGAAAATTGAAAGAATTTAAGAGAATTTGAGAAAATTTAGAGTATTGAGAAAATTTGAGAGAATTGAGAGTATTGAGAGAATTTGAGAGAATTTATAAGAAAAAAATGAGAAAAGAATTTAGGATAAAAAAAATCTAGATAACCGTTGCAATCTTTTTATTTATTTATTTATTTATTTTGCCCGTTGCCAGGACAGCCTTTGCAAGCTGACCTAGCAACGGGCCGTAGTTCCGGGCCCATGGGGGCCGGTTCCAATTCCGAACCGTGGGCCCGGTCAACGAGCCGGGCCCAAATTTAACCGGGCTAGTTTCGGGCCGAAACAAGCATGTGGCCATGACTAGAAAAACCCATGGTATCATTCTTAAAAAGGTCCCAATGGGATGAGTCATGTATTGTCTGTTCTAATCATGTATTATTTGCTCAGTAACTTTCACTTTCGTACAACTCGAAATCTGCTCCGGCTGAACTCCTGTGGTGCTTCGTTTTCTCTGCAGCTAATTAATGGAGACGGAAGCCCCCGCCTTTGTCATCGTTAATGACGTCGGAGAAGCTGGTTCATCGAGTTACCACAAGCTGATGCAAGTTCCCGAGGCCGTGGAAGGGTGTAAAACTGCTGGAGATGTAAACTGAAAATATTTTTTTACTTCACAATCTCGTTCTCTGTATCGATGAATGTGAAAGTCACGTGAAGACTTTGAAGCGGGTGAAACGGAAACGACATGAAATGGTGCTAAGCACATGTTAAGTTTCAATTTAAATCATGAAAGACAGGAATATATTCTCTGATGGCGTCGGCATCTTTGACGATTCCGCACCAGAAGCCAAAAGTAGTACTATAAAATTAGAGAGCATGTGCTGTGTAGTCTGCCTTTCCCGACACGGGTGAAGTTCCCGGAAAGTTTGCTTCCCTGAGATTTGCGGTCCCGAGAAACTTCGCCTTGAGACCAATGAGATAAAGTCATAATCCATCCGAGAAATGAGTCTTTTAAGATCTTTACCATCATTGAAGTCAAATTTACCGAGGAACGAGTCCTTTTACTGCATTACAGATAGAGAAGCATCTAACGTGATATAAAACTATGCCATACTAATCTCCAACTGAAAGTAAGGGATGCACATAGCATGAAATGAAACTTTTAGGCACGCTCATCACATGCATGAGCCTTTTTACCATGATTTAGCACAATTAGAGACAATCATCACATACTTTTCGATACTCTTCAGATATTCTTGGGCAAACACATTTGGCATGATTTACCGCAAATGAGATCCATGATTTTCATAATGTTTATCGCGCCGGTGACATCTTCAACACAAATGAGCCCTTTTTATCACATCTAGGATTAATTTACCATGAAATGACACATATAATGAGGTATCTCACGACGGAAGAGTATTTGATCAGATTTACACTTTTTGCCACATTCGATATAAGTTTACCACGAAATTAAGGGTTTCATGGTATTTCCACACCTATCACAAAATAAGCTTTTCTACTACACCTGAGCATGCTCACAGCAAAATGAACCTATTTTTTATGGTGCTTGACACACCTTGACATTGAAATAAGTTTTGTTATCACATTGAACATATTTACTATAGAATGGGGCTTTTTACCATATGCTTTACTGTAATTTTGTATTTTATATCTCATTTGAGATCTTTCATTTAATGACGTTGAGTCACATTATGAGTCAATTATTGTATTTGATATAACATAAAAATAGTGGAGTGATGCCCCAGAACGTCATGTGTTACACGTGTCCTTTCCATTTTATCTTTTAAATTATTAATAGCACGCGGAAGCACAACAAAATTTTATATCATCCCCAACAAGAAATTGCATGAGTTTAATAATACACAAATGCAGCTTTTTTATAATAACATCAATAACTATTAACTTGTTACAACATTAAGTAAAACACAACAAAATACATAGTCTTGGGAAGAAGGTCGGGTCATCTAGCGCCATTACTCCCATATTAACCCAAAAGCGAGGCATCATCCAACTTAAGGGTTGATGGCCGCAAGCATCATCTTATCCCCTCCATTGTCATATCTAGGGGACCATCCTACAAACTGAAAAATAAGGAGTGAGCCGAAACCTAGTAAATAAAATCTTTAAATTTAAAATAGGAGATTAGCTTGCCACTCAACTTGGTATCAACAAATAACGTGAATTTAAGGCAATACAAAACACCCATGTAAGACAATGCATTAATAATTGTATTATTTCTCTTATTATGTCATGCCCCAGTCCTATCTACCAAGGCTCAGGCACGTGACTTCCCTTCTTAGGTCATTTAATTATGATGTCCCAGGAGGTGTCGTCGACCTATGCTATTATCTAATCAATAAGCACATGCGGAAGCAAAATCCAAATCACCCAACCGACAATACAGAAGGGATAGCATGAGAAACACATTCACAAAAGCATACTTAATATAAATGCATTAACAACCCACATCAGAAGTAAGGATAAATACACGCCCATAACACCGGCCTTTTTCTGATTACATCACAAAAAGGAAAGGTGGTCGGGGTCTACTTAGCTCCGCTATCTACGAGAGCTACCTAAAAAAGAACATGGCTTCCTCCACGTTGGAGCATGCTATGGCTTGGGTTCGGGGTCGTAATCCGAATCCGACTCCGGATTACTAACGACAACATCAGGGACATTTGACATCACAGGGTCCCACGGAATTGCACCCAGCACACCCGAGGGTTGTCAAAGCCCCGGAGAGGTCCCCAATGCTCTCCCTCGAACCAAACATACCATGCTTTAAAACGATGAGAAACCAAGTTGGTAAGCCCCTCGTCGACCCAAATGGTCGTCGTATACTCCTTGCACGTCGTATCCATCACCGGTGCTATATACTCAACCACCTCTATGTCTTGGTCTATCGGAACACCAAAACGTATAATCCGAGTGTCCATACTATGGGCCTGAAAAGGTGTAAGTAACAATACATGAGTAAAACTCAATAAGTAGAATCTCTAAACCTCGAGTAGGATGATACGTCGCCTCAAAAATACAAACGGTGGCCTCAACCTCTTGGCATGCCAAAACGCAATCAAATAATCAAACATGAATACTTATCTCCCGTCAGCACATGCAATTCACACAAATAATCACACGTGAAGCCTTGCTTCCAATTGGCGTGCGACAATTGCACATAGTAATTAAGAACACTTCATATCACATAACCATGTACAATGCATCCACACGTGTTCCGATTATTACAACCACTTAGGGCCACAACCAACACTCACGTCGGTGCTCATACGGCATAGCCGAGTATCGTCCTGCCCCATCGAGCATGGCAACGTCTTGACATCACTCAAAAATGACATTCAATTAAGAGCATCATTCTGAACTCTATAGCGAACGGCAACCGAAATCCATCGAGCTTCTGAAATCCATCAGGCATCATCCTGCACAATCGTATAGGTACAGAATCATTTATATGATCACGCAAACACATCAAGCACTCAAGTCAATTATTGTCTTTCACTTAGGCCAATGTAAGAGTGTTTCATGCTCACACGATTAGAACATTTAAAATCCGCACACATAAGATGCACTAAAATCAGAAGTATTTCAAGAGCAAACCATACAAAATTAATACATGGGCTTCCTCTTCCTAGAATAAGCAAAATAATGCAAGACAAGCATAGCATTACCCAACAATGGTTCCAATTAACGTTCAATAACCATCTAACACATCCATAACCATTCCTAGCCAATGATAGCCACACACATGATAAAACAAGCTCAAACAAGACTAAACCTAAGTCCAACATGTGTAGAATAACGTCTTATCCATGGATTAGAAGAACTACTTACGAAATCGGTTGGACTACGGACAAGACGAATGAATGGCGACGACGAACGAACGGCGACGGTGTTGAGCGGATGACACGGCGGTAGCGAAGAACGGCGGTGAGGTGTCGGTGAGGCGACGGTGAGATGGTGATGAGGTGAAAAGCGGTGGCATGGCGAGAATGGTGTGGTGACGAACTGTTGCACAGCATGAACAACGGTGGTCGGCATGGCGGAGGCGAATGGCTTGGCGATGGGGACGGTAAGCGGCGGCACGGTGGTACAGATGGTGCGGCGAGCGGTGGCATGGTGAACGGCGGTGGCGATGGTGAGAGGCTCAGCGGCGAACGGTGGGTGGCGACGGTGAGCGTCTCGGTGGCGAGCAGCGCAGCACTTGGTAGCAAGTGGCGGTGAACAATGGTAGTGGTGGTCAGCGGTATTGGTGGCATGGGAGGGAGAGAGAGAGGGATAGAAAGAGAGAAAGGAGAGTGAGTGAGAGTGAGAAATGAGAGAAATAAGGGAGGCTTCTCTCTTAAGTGATATTGCAAAAAAACCCCAATAATGCAAGTTCATTAATGGCTCAACCACCAAGCCTAGCCTAGCTCCTTAATTTGCTTTCAACCAGGCAAATTTATGGACAAGAAGCCATCTTGAAATATCTCCATCAAGTCTTACTCTTAAGTAATCATGGTTAACCAAAGTAGGCTCAAGTACTTAGTCAGGGACTAACTAGGGGAACCAAACTAGAAACCAACCAAGTTGGCCTTTTCCCCTCTCTTCCCCCGTAAGTGGCACCCAACCCTAATAAAACAAGACCAAATTTTGTTCTTTCCCCAAGCTAAGCTTCTAGAAACTAAACTATAGGATAATAAATATATAACACTAATCAAGCACAAAACACATTAATGTGCAATCATCCAAAAATCAACCAAGGTCAAATGTGGCAAGATGGGCTTTACCCTCTTGATTAGCGCCGAATCGAGGCTGATTAAGTCCAATGATGCATAATTAAGCGGCGTCAGATTGAGAATGTCACATATTATATGCCAATGGAAATCATTAAGAAAATGCACGAGCTCGTTCACTCAAATGCAAGCAAATGGCATATTATTTCATGATGTGTAGATACCATGTAGTAGATCACCAATATATACATATGAGTTTATATTTGTCATTGGTTAGGACCCTCTTAATTCACGAGGCATCTCTACTAACAAGGCATTGTCACTATCAACTCATGGGGGACAAAATTATTCATACCCTTTACCATTCCTCAGCTCATTCATCACAGTTGTCCTCTACATTAACGATGACAAATACACTACGTGCATCCACATGATAAGGCATTTCTTAACATTATACTATGGCTATAGAAGCCATGTCATACAGTGACTATAAAAGTCATGTCATCTCAAACTTGTGGAGAACAATCATATACAGTAGAACATTTGGTTAACTCTATAGTCTAATCCACATATTCATATAAGGGAATTCACTTGGTGGTGAATATGCCATGACAAAGGTCCCAATCACATGACATCATTCACATGCAATTCATTGTAACATAACATGTAATTAATGATAAACAATCAATTACATGCACTTCAACACATATACACTCCTTATTTCATCAAACATTCATCAACATAATGAAATGCATTAATCAAACCATCAAGCGAGAGACAACATGTGGTCATACTTATAACCAGATATGAGTAGCAAGTGCTGATGATAAAGTGAATATATTTGGGCTCAGATAAATGAATATACTCAAATCGAAGATAAATGAATATAGTTAAACTCAGATTAATGAATATACTCAGACTCAGATAAATGAATATACTCAGATTCAAACAAATGAATATGCTCAGACTCAAATAAATGAGACTAAAATCACTGAACGACTGATGAATATAAAGTGAATATTACGGGACGGGTGAGTCAAAAATCATGAAAATAACACTATGAAGTCCAAATTCATCATTTTCACACACAACGTGTTACTACACCTTAAGAAAATCGATCAAACACCTTTAGGCATGCACATAATTAACAAGATAAATCAAACAATCACAACACCTTCACACATGTATTGCACATACTAACACTTAACGTCGAATTTAACCCAAAATCAAAATTCGCACACAACAAGCAACCAAGTCAAGAGCACTAAGTAAGTCAATCTAACTTAACGCCTAAAGTTTTCACTTACCTCGAACAACCAAAAGTTTAACTCACCTTGCAATTCCTAGAAGATGGAACCTTTGCCTTTCAAATATATAAGCAATGAAATGAGGTCTTTTACTGCAAATACTAGCATTTTGCAAACAACTTTACATTTTTCCCACTAACGGTATAGATTTACCATGAATATAAGTGTTTTGTACCACTCTAGAGCACGTTTACTGTCATACTTGATCCATTATTTGAGGTAAACATGTATCAAACGAGGTAACTTTTTTCTTCATAATAGCTCATGCAACATTAGATATGTCTCAAATGCATAAGAATCTTTGTTTTGTGATAATATGTTGTCGAATGGATTAAGAAGCATTATCATGTGTTCAACATTCTTTTAAGTGCAATGTCATTAAAGATTTTTAACCTTGGATGTTTGAAAAATACGGAAAGAAGCCCTTTTTTTATGGTAATGTATTATTGAATACTTTTTTGTTTCAGTAAACACCTCTTTAATGTGATGAACAATAGAAGTACCCTTTTTTCTGTATAAATACATCATTTCATGACATTTGTTTTATATGAGTAAGGTCAGACAACTCTTGTGGGATGCCTCCATACCTTATTATGTTAAAGTAAATCATCTTACATTAATGGGCCTTTGAGTGGTCAAACTTCAATGATTAGTCGTAAGTTTGTGGGACACGTGGTAATAAAGCAAATTAACATTACCATTTTTTTATCGGGAAAATACCTCATTTCATGGTGAACTTGTCTAAACATCAAAAAAAGCCTCATTCCCTCACAAATGATTTATCTTAAATTGTGATACACTTCTTTACCTTTGGCACAAATGTGCCTCTGCTACCAATGCATTCAAATGTTAGGAATCGTACACCGATTCCAAAAAATGACACTAGCAAATAATCCACTTAGGCATAATATAATAATAAAAAAACATAATAAAAAAAACACACTAAAAAATTTGTTATCAAAATTCACCCAAAGTTGGGTACGTCTTCGCACGGAGGCACTATGTAAATCCATTAGACTTCAAAGAAAACAGGAATACAACGCTAATCTTCTCTCAAAATTAGGATACAAAGAGATTGAGAACATTTACAAAAAAAAGCTCACCTTTTCTTCTCTCTTTTATTTTCTTTCTATTTCCTTCTCAGCCCCTATAATGGCTTCTGTCTATCTATAGCTGATATACAAAGTGTAGCTTTTAATCTAAAAACAAAAAGAAGATAAAAGACAAAAAAGCCCTTAAAAGAATTTGGTTCACCTGCCAACAATCTCCCACTTAAAGATATATACACCCGATACACCAAACAACTTTACATCAATCTACATCAAAAGCTAGTAATCGGAATTTGTGCCTCTGTGATACTCCTCATTAATTAACATGGAATAATACCAATGGCAGTAGTACGGCAAATATATTTCTCTCTATCTACTACCTCGGTAAACATGTCAGTTGGATATTTCGCACCATCAATCTTCTATTGCTTTAACTCATAATCTTTCAATGCTGATGTGGTGAGATGATAATGTTTCTTCATATGTCTAGTCCTTCAGCAATAAACTGCATTCTTTGCTAAGTGCACTACACTTTAACTATCACTCTCCAGTGTGCTCATTGGTTGCCTTCAGTGTAACTCCTCCATGTAATCTTATAACCACTTGATTTCCTTAGAGGTTTCTGTGATCGCCACGTACTCTACTTTTGTTGTTGATAGGGCCACTACTTTCTGTAATTGAGAAACCCAACTCACTGTTGTATCTACATCTGTAAATATATATCCAATGACACTCTTACCACTATCTCAATCACCTAAGTGATTTGCATTCACGTAACCTTGCAACTCTAGAGAAGTACCTATTCCAATGCTTTTTGCCAGGTTTTGCAAATATGGACTCACAACTCCTACTACCTATGCAATGTCTGGTCCTGTGCTCACCAAGGCATACATCAAATTTCCACTGCTGATGCATATAGGATTGCCACCATCTTATTTTTCAAAGTCTGAGTACTTGGACACATATCCTTGGAAAGTTTGAAGTGACTTGTGAGAGAAGTCACAACCGGTTTTGCCTTATCCATATTTAATCTCTCAAACACCTTATTCACATAGTCTTCCTGAGACAGTCACGGTTTTTTATTTTCCTGTCCTTGATAATCTTCATGCCTAAGATCTTCTTGGCCTCTCCTAAGTCTTTCATGGCGAACTACAATGCTAACATCTTCTTCAGTTCTAGGATTCTCTTCATATTTGAGCTAGCCACTAGCATGTCATCCACATATAAAGAGAGATACACGATATCACTATCACCATAATTGAGAAAATAAACACAACGATCAACCTCATAGTAAGCAAATATTTTTTCTTCCAAGAAACCATCAAACTTTAAGTACCATGCTATGGAGCTTGCTTCAAGCGATACAAGCCTTTCTTCAAGCAATGTACCGTGTGCTCTTCACCTTTGATGTCATGCCCCGGTCCTATCCACCAAGGCTCAAGTGCTTGACTTCCCTTCTTAGGTCATTTAATTGCAACGTCCCAAAAGGCGTTGCTGACCCATCCTATTATCTAACAAATAAGCACATGCGGAAGCAAAATCTAAATCACCTAACCAACAACACAAAAGGGATAGCATGGGAAACACATTCACAAAAGCATGCTTCATATAAATGCATTAACGACCTACATCGGAAGTAAGGATAAATACACGCTCACTACATGGGCCCTTTTTCCGATTACATCACAAAAAGGAGAGGGGATCGGGGTCTACTTAGCTCCTCTATCTATGAGGGCTACCTAAAAAAAAAGCATGGCTTCCTCTGCGTTTGAGCATGCTATGGCTCAGGTTCGGAGTCGTAGTCTGGATCCGACTCCGAATCACTAACAACACCATCGGGGATGCTTAACACCACAGGGTCCCATAGGATTGCACCCGGCGCACCCAGGGGTCCATTAAAGCCCCGGAGAGGTCCTAAATGCTCTCCCTTGAATCAAACATACCATGCTTTAAAACAAAAAGGAACTAAGTTGGTAAGCCCCTCGTCTACCCAAACAGTCGTCGTATACTCCTCATACGTCATATCCGTCCCCGATGCAACATACTCGACTACCTCTACGTCTTGGTCTACCGGGATATCAAAACGTACAATCCGAGTATCCACACTAGAGGCCTAAAAATGGTTAAGCAACAATACATGAGTAAAACTCAATAAGTAGAACCTCTAAACCTTGAGTAGGATGATACCTCACGTCGGAAACACGAACGGTAACCTCAACCTCTTGGCATTTCAAAACGTAATTAAATAATCACGCATGAATACTTACCTCTTGTCGACACATTCAATTCACACAAATAATCATACTCGAAGCCTCACTTCCAATTAGCATGCGACAATTGCATATAGTAATCAAGAGCACTTCATATCTCAAAACCATGCACAATGCATCCATACGTGTTCTGATTATTACGACTGCTCAAGGCCATGACCAATACTTGCATCGGTGGTCATCCGACATAACTGGGCATCATCCCACCCCATCAGGCATACAATGTCTCGACCTCACTCGAAGATGGCATTCAATTAAGAGCATCATTCCAAACTTTATCGTGAACAGCATATGAAATCCATCGAGCATCGTCTCCCACAATCATACAAGTATGGAACTATTTATGTGATCATTCAAGCACATCAAGCACTCAAGCCAATTATTGTCTTTCACTTAAGCCAATGCAAGATTGTTTCATGCTCATACAGTTATAACATCTAAAATCCCACACACATAAGATGCACGAAAATCGAAAGCATTTCATGAGCAAAACCATACAAAATTAATACATGGGCTTCCTCTTTCTAGAACAAGCAAAACAAAGCAAAACAAGAATAGCATCACCCAACAATGGTTCCAATTAACCTCCCATAATCACATAATTCATCCATAACCATTCCTAGCTAAAGATTGCCACATACATGATAGAACAAGCTCAAACAAGACTAAATCTAAGTCTAACATGCATAGAATAACATTCCACCCACGGATTATAAGAACTACTTATGAAACCGATTGGACTATGGACAAAGATCACTACAAAAAAACTGGATTTTTGCCACGAAAATTTGCGACGAAAATTTGCAACAAATTTTCCAACGAAAAGTAAAATTCGTTGGAAATTAGCGACGAAAAATTTTTCGTCGCAAAATTCGTTGGAAATTTCCAACGAAAAATTTTTCTTCGTAAAATTCGTTGGAAATTAGCAACGAAAAATTTTTCGTTGCGAAATTTCGCAACGAATTTTGCGATGAAAAATTTTTCGTCGGAAATTTCCAACGAATTTTGCGACGAATTCAAAAAAACCGGGTATTGTTCGGCATTTTTTAAATTCGTGGGAAAATTCGTTGGAAATTTCCAACGAATTTTGCAACGAAAATTGTACAAACTTAAATAATTTCCTGGAAAATTGAAATTCATGGCAAAATTCGTTGGAAATTTCCAACGAATTTTCCCACGAATTTAAAAAATGCTGAACAATACCGGTTTTTTTTTAATTCGTCGCAAAATTCGTTGGAAATTAGCGACGAAAAATTTTTCATCGCTAATTTCCAACGAATTTTGCGACGAAAAATTGTTCGTAAGAAATTTCCAATGAATTTTGCGACGAATTCAAAAAAACCCGGTATTGTTCTGCATTTTTTAAATTCGTGGGAAAATTTGTTGGAAATTTCCAACGAATTTTCCCACGAATTTCAATTTTCCGGGAAATTATTTTAGTGTGTACAATTTTCGTTGCAAAATTTGTGGGAAATTTCCCACGAATTTTGCAACGAAAACACTATTCCTTCCTTATTCAACATTTTCGCGCTCATTATTCGGGCAATTTCGCAACGATTCTCAATTTATACACACACACACACACACACACACTCTCTCTCTCTCTCTCTCTCTCTCTCTCTCTCTCTCTCTCTCTCTCTCTCTCTCTCCGTGATCGATGCCTCCACCTGCTCCATTGTGTCTGCATATTGGTCGGTTTCGTCGCCGAGGTATTGCTCCACCACCGGGCCTAAGCTCCCCCTGCCGCCGCTGAGCATCTAGTCAATGAAGGGGGCGGTGTCCGTCGCGTTTGCGGCGGCGAGGCTGAGCGCGACCGCCGTGAGCCAGGCCCTCGCCATGGCGGGCGAGCTCGAGCTCGCCCAGATCTAGACGAGTTCTGGGCGACTTCGAGCTCGCTGGCGACGAGGCTGGCCCTCGCCGGCCATGGCGAGGGCCGAGCTCGCCATGGCCGGCGAGCTCGAGGTCGCCCAAAACTCGGCCAGATCTGGGCGAGCTCAAGCTCTCCCGCCATGGCATGGTCGGCGAGCTCGAGCTCGCCCAGATCTGGCCGAGTTCTAGGCGACCTCAAGTTCACCGGCGACGAGGCTGGCCCTCGCCGGCCATGGCGATGGCCGAGCTCACCGGCCATGGCGAGCTCGGCCCTCGCCGGCGGTGAGGCTAGCCCTCGCCAGTGCCGGTGACGAGCTCGTCAACGGCGAGGCTGGCCCTCGCCCGCACGATTTTTCGACCAAAAAAAAAATGTTCACGATTTTTCCACCAAAAAAAAATTTTGTAGTTTTTCCAACGAATTTAGCCACAAGTTTTCCAACGAATTTTTCAACGAAAAAAATTTATCGCAAATTTCCAACGAAAATTGAAATTTTTCGTTGGAAAAATTTGCGATGACGAATTACCAACAAATTTTTTTTCCGTTGGAAATTCGTTTTCCAATGAATTTTTCCAAATTTTTCGTTGGAAATTTTGTCGAAAAAAAGATGTTTTTTTGTAGTGGATAACCAAACAATGACGGCAAACAAACAGTGATGGTGTTGAGCAGACGACACGATGACAATAAGGCAATGGTGAGGTGGCAAGCGATAGCATGGTGAGAACGGTGGCACGGCGAAGGCGAATGTTAACATGGCAAATGGTCAAATGGCGCGGCAACAAAGGTGGCACGGCGTGGTCGACTGCATGGCGTGAACAGCATGGCGAAAATGGCGAGCGATGCGGAAGGCGCAGTGAGGGGCACAACACGGCAGTGAGCGTTGCAGTGGTATGGCAGTGGCGAATGGCTATGACACGGCGGCAAGGATGGCACATCACGATGGTGAGTGGCATAGTGGCGAGTGGCGGCGGCGAGGTGGTAGATGGCGGTGAGAAGGGCGAGAGAGAAAGAGAGGTTCAGCAAAGGGGAGTGACTGAAGGTGAAAGGGAAAGAAATGAGAGTGAATGAGAGATAAATACAAGAGTCTTTCCCCTTAAGCTTCTTGCAAGGGACATAGAGAAGCCAATAATTCACTTTGCACTCGATGGCTTTAAGTTTAGGCTAGCCCAGCCTTTTCTTAATATCCTCCTAATCAAATGAATGAAAGGCCAAGAAGCCTTTTTAAAATATCTCCATCAAGTCTCATTAATACAAGACAAAGAGCACATGCTTCAAATGGGAGACCAACTAGTTTCTTGTCTCCTCCCCCTTAAAGTGGCACCCAATACCCATTAGCAAGACCAATAATCTTGTCTCTTCTTAATCAAGGCTTCTAGAAGGTGTAATTAAGGGCATTAAATGCTAAAACATGGGGTACTATTCATAGAACACTATTTAGCACATGGCACCTTAATGTGCAATCATCCAAAAATCGGCAAAAGTACACTACAAGTGCCATAACTTGTGTACGGCGCTCACTTTAGTGCCATAACTTTTTTTTGGATCACTTTAGTGCTAAAATTTTTGAAAAACGATCACTTAAGTGCTAAAATTTTTGAAAAACGATCACTTAAGTGCCAGCTCCGGTGCCGTACACAATTTTTCGCCGGAAATCTGATGTGGCATTTTTTTTATTAATTTCTGAAGCTGACGTGGCTCGCCGGAGTCTTGCCGGAGATTGGCACTTAAGTGATCGTTTTTCAAAAATTTTAGCACTTAAATGATCGTTTTTCAAAAATTTTAACACTTAAGTGATCGTTTTTCAAAAATTTTAGCACTAAAGTGATCCAAAAAAAAGTTATGACACTTAAGTGATCGTTTTTCCTCCGACTTGGCACCAAAGTGATCCGAAAAAAAGTTATGGCACCAAAGTGAGCGCCGTACACAAGTTATGGCACTTATAGTGTCCTTTTGCCTCCAAAAATCAACCAAGGTCAGATGTGATAAGATGGACTTTACCCTCTTGATTGACACCTAATCAAGGTTAAATAAGTCCAATGATATTCAATTAATCATCGTCGGATTGAGGATGTCACAACTCTTCTCCCCTAAAAGAAATTTTGTCCTTGAAATCTGCAGAATTACTTGATTCTTCTAATAGATGCGGGTGTTGACATTTCGTTGTCTCTTCACTTTCCCAGATTGCTCCCTCTGTCTCATGATGTTGCCATATGACCTTGACTAAGGGAATGACCTCATTATGTAGCACTTGCTCCTTCCTATCCATGATTCGCAATGGCCTTTCTACGTATGACACTCTTTCGTCCATATCCATTTCTTCAAAACTAAGCACATATGCCGGATCGAATTTATACTTCCTTAGCATCGACATGTGAAACACATTGTGAACCTAAGCAAGTCTAGGCGGCAATGCTAGCCAATAGGCCAAAATCCCTATTCGTTCTAAAATCTCGAAAGGTCCAACGTACCTGGGGTTTAGCTTTCCTTTCTTGCTAAAAAATGGCATTCCTCTCATAGGTGACATATTAAGGAAGACATGATCACCTACTTGAGATTCTAGGGGTCTACGTTGTCTATTCGCATAACTTTTCTGACGGCTCTAGGTAGTATTAAGTCTCTCTCGGATAATCTTAACTGCTTCTACAACCAAACAATGTCTCGAGCGGTGCCATTCCTATGCTCTGTTGATAGCCATTATTGTAGGCAAACTTAACAAGATGTAGTTGCTCTTCCCATCCTCCTTTAAAATCTAGAACACAAACTCACAACATAAGTCCTCTCAGATTGACCATCTGTCTGTGGATGATAGGCTGTGCCATATTGCAGCTTCATTCCCATAGTAGTTTGAAGACTCCTAAAATGTTGCTATAAACTTAGGATCTCAATCTAAAGTGTGACATTCCGGATTCTGGCCATTTTTGGGATTTAATAAACGTGTAATTCGTCAGTGTGCTTATAGTAAAATCTCGCCCGGGAACTGATCACTCCCGGTTATTGTTTTAAATTTTGAGATTTCGATAGAATCGCACTCGATCGAATTTGGCCGTTATTTATACCCTGAATTTGGCAGTCGATTTTCGGGAGTTTCGGGACGAAATAAATTGGACGGTGTCGATATTAATGTGGCCAGCGTCGAAATCGTCAGGAATGATGAGAAAGTGAATTTTTGACCGGGTACGAATTTGGACTGGTAGACCTCCCTCGTAGTGTGGTTTGGGTTATTTTATTTTGGCCGTTTGCCCTAGATTATTAGTGGGATTTTTCGTGAACTGTTAGGCCATTTTTCGAATTTAAATCGGGACCGATAGGTCGATTTTTAGTTTGGACCGTGTCCGTTGGATCGCGATTGAAGTTAAAATTTAAACTCCTTTTCCCCTCTCTTTCTCTCTCCTCTCTCCTCTGCCGACTCCCCCCCTCCCGCGCGTGACTCTCTTTCTTTCTCTCTCTCTCTCTCTCTCTCTCTCTCCCTCCCTTTCCCCCCTAGCTGTCGTGCACGTCTCCCCCTTCCCCATGCGCACGTCCCCTCCCCGTCCCCTCCCTCTCTCTGCATGCCATCCCCTCCTGTCCCCTCTCTCTCTCTCTCTCCTCTCTCCCCCTCTTCCTTTTCTCTTCTTCTTCTTCTTCTTCTCCTTCGCGGCCGCGTCTGGTTCTGCTCGCTTTCTGCCTTGCTCGACCAGCCGACGTCGCCAAGCTCGCCTGACCATCGCACGCCGCCATCGCCAGCCCGACCGCCGCGCCGCGCCGCCCGGCCAGCCCCACCGCCTCCGCCCCGTCGCTGCCGGCCTGCACCCCCCGACTGCTCTCTCTCTCTCTCACTGCCCTCCGCGCGCGAGCAACAGCTCGTCGCTGCGGCCGCGGTGATCCGGCGTCGCCCAGCCGTGCCTGGCCGCTCCGCCGTCGTCCCAGTCGCCGCCGTCCGTCAGCCGCCGCCCCTGACCGGCCGTCCTCTCCCCTTCCCCTGTTCGCCGAGCCGTGAGCTCGCCCCACCCCCGTGACCGCGACGGGCCCAGCCAGCCCCGTCGTCGCCGCTCGCCGGCCCGCCCCGCCGGCCAGCTCGCCGTCGCCGGCCCGTCCGCCGGTCCGCCGCCTCCCCCTCAGCTTCTACCTTCCTCTCTCTCTCTCTCTCTCTCTCTCTCTCTCTCTCTCTCTCTCTCTCTCTCTCTCACCCCGGTTTGGTCTCTCCTCATCCAGCTCGTCGCCACCGCCGCGCCGCCGTCGCCGCCGCGTCGCTGCCGCCGCCGGTCGCCGCTCCGGTCGACCAGCCAGCAAGGCCAGCCCGGCCGGCCAGCCAACCGGCCGGCCAAGCCGTGGCCCGCGCGCGCAAGCCGTGCGCCAGTGCCCGCGCCCGCGCCGTGCCCGCGCTCGCGCCCGCGCCCGTGCCCGTCGCCCAGGCGCGTTGCCCATCCGCTCGCCCGTGCGCCCCGGGCACGCCGCGCCCGCGCACTAGGCACGCCGATCGGCCATTGTGCCCGCTTTGGCCCGTCAGCGCGCCCGTGTGGCCTACGCCCGCGCCTAGTCCGAACTTGTCACCTGGGCAATTTTGGGACCGAGCCGACTTTTCCCGGGCCAAAATTTGGTAAGCGACTTCCTAGACCCTACTTAGTATTTTGGGTATTTCATTGACCAGTTTCGGGCTAGAACGGCTAGGGCATGTATTTAATCTAATTATGTTATGATTAAATTAGATTATGTGGTGTTCTAATTGGGTTAAATTAGACTGATTAAAGTGGAGTGCTTGAGTGGATGATTGTGCGTGACCAACTTGAACGTCGGGTTTGTGAATTGGAGTGGCGAAGTGTGAATTGGACCGAGTTGTGAATGTAAGTTGTTTGGCGTGAATTTGATTGAATCGAGTGGTGTGTGCCTGCCTATGAGAAATTAAGCCCGGAACGATCGGAGGGCTGCGGACTTGGAACGTGTTGACGGCGGTCTGTGTGAAGGCAGGAGCGGCCGATGGGCCAATTGGAATGCGGGCTTGAGACGTGTTGACGGTGGCCCGTTAAAGGTGTGATTGGACCGAGACGTGTTTACATCGGTCATTGGAAATTGTTCGAATATCGTGGCTTGGGACGTGTTGACGGCGGCCACTGGAATTGAGTGAATAGTGTGGCTTGGGACGTGTTGACGGCGGCCACTGGAAATTGAATGAATATTATGGCTTGGGACGTGTTGACGACGGCCATGGGAATTGATCGAATTGTGTGGCTTGTGTGCCAGTGAGAATGAACTTGAGGTGCAGTGGCGCGAGTCGTGGGTTAGATGTTCGGTCACGCATGTGATTTGAGTGTGATTGAAATGGCTGGCTGAGTGTGACTGAATTTGCTGATTGAGCGTGTGACTGGATTGGTTGGTTGAGCGTGTGACTGAATTGGCTGGTTAAGCGTGTGGATGTTGATCGAATTGACTGATGGTGCGTGTGGATGATTGGTTGTATGGGTTGGGTGCTTGGTTGGATTAATTGATTTCGAGTGGGAGTGTGTGTGCTGGTGATTGTGATGTGGCGGTGATTTATTCTTGCATTATCATGCTTGAACTAATATGCAGGATTGGCACGTGGTTCGAGGCGAGGTAAGCCTTTCATGTGCAATTGATTGTATTGACTGGTAGTTCGCATGTTAGATTGGTCTGGGTACGTATTAGCCTAGGTGAGGTTTAGGTTGTTGCTTATTGAGACTTGTTCTCACGGTTATTACATAACCACTTTCAGATCCGCGACCGTGATCGATTTGGAGAGGCCGCCCGAGTACCACAGGGATTGAAGGATAGATCAACTTACCCTGTATTTTGAGTACCTTTTTGTAGAGAAGATAGGCTTGTCAACCACCGCCCCCTTTTTTTAAAAAAATGTGGTTGATTTTGGAAGCCGGGTTACCATTTTGTAATATCGAATGCTTTATAATGTTGGGTGTTTATTAAATTTCAATGTTCTATCCCTTGGTCATGTTTTTATTGTCTGGATTGTTTTACATGCTTCCGCTTGCGTAATTCGTTTGGGTCGGCGACGCGTCCTGGGACGTCGCGTTCAAATAATCGACCGTGGTCGGGATGTCGCGAGCTCGGTGGGGTCCAGGGCGTGACATAAAGTGATCTCACTAGCACTCTATGGACACGAATTATTTGCCACATATAGTTTAGCATATCTATCCATTACAAAATCCTTTTGCACAGCGATGAAATATGCTAATTTAGTCAATTTGTCGACTATGACCCCATTAGAGACATTACCTCATTGGCTCATCAATAATCCCATCACAAAATCCATCATGATGTGCTTCCACTTCCATTCTGGAATCTCTAGCCATTGCAAAAGTCCACCTAGTTTGCAATGTTGTACTTTCACTTCTTGGCACATTAAGCATTTGGCTACATGCTTGACAACATCTGTCTTCATGCTATTCCACCAATAATATTGTTGAAAGTTCTAATACATTTCCGTGCTACCTGGGTGTGTGATGTAGTTGCTTCTGTGAACTTCTAACAGAATCTTTTCCTTGAATTCCGTATTGTTGGGCATGCATAACCACCGTCAGAATTTTAGTATTCTGTCATCTACTACTTGGAAATCCGGTTTCGTCTTTTTTGCGCTCTCTTGTAGAATCCTTTGGATTGATGGATTCGTCAATTGCAATGCCTTAATATTTGTTTGCACTTTTGATTCAATTTTAAGGGTAGCTAGACGACTAGAAAGATAGTTTACCTCAAATTTGTAATCCGAATCTCGTACTCCTTCAAGAAGAATCCATTCTCGAACTATCAATTATGCAATGGTTGACTTCCGACTGAGTGCATCTGCTACTTTGTTAGCTTTTCCCAGATGATAAAGAATGTCGTAGTAATAGTCCTTGAGAAGTTCCATCTAATGTTGTTGCCTCATGTTTAGATCCTTTTGAGAAAATAGATACTTCAGGATTTGGTAGTCTGTGTAGATCATGAACCTTTCTCTACATCTAAATCTTCAAAGCGAAGATGATTGCTATCAACTCGAAGTCATGACTTGGATAGTTCAGCTTGTAGGGCCTCAGTTATCTGGACACAAAGGCCATCACTCTTCCATGTTACATTAAGATCCAGCCCAGCCCCTTATGAAAAGCATCACTATAGATCTCATAATCTGTGGGACCAAACGATATTGTCAAAACTAGGGCAGTAGCCAAATTTTGCTTGAGTTCTTGAAATTTTTTTCACACTTATCTATCCATTCGAACTTTATCTCCTTCTTTAGTAGTCGCGTCAAGGGAGTAGGTATTCCACATAATCGTTCCACGAATCGCCGATAATAGCCAGCCAAGCCTAGAAAATTTCAAACTTCCGTCACTGTCATCAGTCTTGGCCAATTAATGACTACTTCTATCTTCGTTGGGTCCACTACAATTTCTTTGCCGGATATTACATGATCAAGGAAATCTATATGATTGAGCCAAAACTCACACTTACTGAACTTAGCATAAAGTGTGTGTTCTCGGAGGGTTAGCAAAACCATCTTCATTGTCTTTCGTGCTTCGTTGGACTCTTCGAGTACACTAGTATGTCGTCGATGAGCACTATGACGAATTAGTCCAAGTATGCCTTGAACAATCGATTCATTAAATCTATAAAAGCAACTAGAGCATTGGTTAAACCAAATAGCATCACCGTAAACTCATAGTGACCATATCAGGTCCGGAATGTTGTTTTCGAAATGTCCTCCTTCTTGATTCTCAACTGATGGTATCCTGTCCTTAAGTCTATTTTGGAGAATACAGAAGCTCCTTTAAGTTGATCAAACAAGTCTTCGATCCTCGGTAATGGATACTTGTTCTTGATCGTCACTTGATTGAGTTGTTAATAGTCAATGCATAGACGCAACGATTCGTCTTTCTTCTTCACAAGTAAGATTGGCGCTCCCCATGGGGATGCACTAGGGCGAATGAACCCTTTATCAAGCAACTCTTGCATCTACACTTTTAGTTCCTTCAATTCCGACAGCGCCATTCGATAGAGGTCCTTGGAAATAAGCTCTGTTCTAGGAGATAGCTCGATCACAAACTCTATCACTCTCTCTCTCTCTCTTTGGAGGCAATCCTGGTAATTCCTTTGAAAAGACATCGGCAAAATCTCGCACCACGAGGATGTCTTCCATCGTCGGTTCTTCAACGAACATGCCAACCACGATCGCCAAATAACCTTGGCAACCTTCCTCCAGCAATTGAGCTACTTCAAGCGACGAGATCAAAGGTACAGAACGTCCTCCCCCATTTCCTACAAACTCGTAGCTAGGACCGCCAAATGGATTGAACTAGATTACCTTACTATAACAGTCCACCATAGCTCATTGCTTTTTGAGTCAATCCATTCCGAGAATGACGTCAAAGTCATACATAGTCAAAACAGCTAAGGTCTACGGTTTCCTTCCGACCACTTATAACTATTTCACACCCTTGACAACCTAAGATAGACAGCAATTTGTCCGTCATTAGGGTGGAAATACTAAGGATCATTCCCAATGGTTTCGATTCCAGTCTCGTTAATATATATGCATTCACAGAAGGGATAGCATGGGAAATACATTCACAAAAAGCATGCTTCATATATATGCATTAAAGAACAAGCATGCTACATCGGAAGTAAGGATAGATACATGCTCATTATACGGGCCCTTTTTCCGATTACATCACAAAAAAGAGAGGGAGTCAAGGTCTACTTAGCTCCTCTATCTACGAGGGCTACCTCAGAAAAAGAACATGGCTTCCTCCACGTTCAAGCATGTTATGGCTCGAGTTTAGTAGGCTTGACCCTACAAAAAGAGTGGAAGTTTTCTTCCATTACAATTGAAGACAATGAGCTAAGTAGGCTTGACCCTACAATGCCTGCTTGTGGGTGCATGCAAATAATTGCGCGATTATTAAGTGTACTTAGCACTTTGTATGCTTGCGAGCTCACGAATCATAATTGGGATTAATCCTCGTTTATTTTTTTATTTACTAAAATTTGGATTTATAATTATAAAATAACATATGTGTCTTATTGAAATAGTATGACTATTCGCAATAGAGTTATGAGTATTTGTTATTATTATTTAATTTCGATTTTATTTTATTTTATTTTTGCCTAACGGTTATTAGGCACTCTTACAACTTTTGGAAGATTGTCTCTTTGAACATAATTTCTTAACCTTTGGAAGATTGTGTCTGTTCAGACATGACTTCTTAATCTTTGAAAGGTTGTATTTGCCCAATGTTTATTTTTCAAAATTTATAAATTCGGAATAATAAAAATAAAAAAAAGTATTATTATTTAATCCGAATTTTCAACATGTCTTTTGAGAAAGTATATGTTCACTTTGCAACCTTTCCCAAAGGATTACTTTTGTTCTAAAGACTGATATAAATTCGTCAATTTTTTGTCTCATAAAAAGTTTACTACATTTTTCTTTCTAAAAAAAATTACAGCCATTGTTTCTAAATTGTTTCCTTTTGAGAGTTCTTGGAAAAATACCATAGTGTTCTTGTTAAGACTTTGTTATATCGTGGAGGATCTTTGTCAGTAACCATTAGCAACGTCATGAGGTAAATAATTCGTTAAATAGAGTTATCACGTTGATTCTATTCTTCTTCCCGATCATATTTTCCCAATAGTTGTTAAATGAATTTCATGATAGATTAATATATTTTCTTAAATCTTGTTTTACTCACCTTTTTCTCCTACCCAATTCCTGTTTCCCTTTCTCTTTACCTTTTTCTCTGTTTTGCCATATTTTTCTTTATCATATTTAGTGGTCCCATCGTGATCCCCCGCGGCCTGGCACTTCCGTTTCCCCTAGCTATGTTTTTTTACTTATATCATAGGGAGTCGCTTCCTTAACCGGTTGGCAACCGACTAAACAAGTAAATGTTAAACTAGTAAATGGATGACTGAGATTTAGTGGGCCGTGGAAAGGTAAAACCGCTGGATGGGTGAACTCAAAGATTCTTTTTATTTTTTTTTATTTTTTTTGAACCTTGCAATCTGGCTCTCCGTATGAACGAGTATTATCACGTGTACGTGAAAGTCACGCGAAGACTTTGAGACGACATGAAATGGTGCTAAGCACATGTTAACATGTTTCAATTAGAATCATGAAAGAATATGCCGTGTGCTCTGCCTTTCCAGACAGGTGATGTTCCCCAAAAGCTCGCTTCCCTGAGATTTGCGGTCCCAAGAAACTTCACCTTGAGACCAATGAGATAAATCAGAACAGACGGTACCCGTTTTAGTTTATACACTGCTTGGCTAGTAACTTTCAGCTTCATAGAGCTTAGCAATCTGCTTTTGCAGAACTGGTAAGACTGTGGTGCTTCATTTTCTCTACAACTGGTTGCGCAATGGAAACCCCTCCATCCATCAGTTGCATCGGAGAAGCTGGTTCTCCCCGGAACCAGAAACCGATGCAAATGCCTGAAGCAGTGGAAGGGTATGACTATGAAGTGTTCTTGAGTTTTAGAGGACCAGACACACGCTACGGCATCACCGACTTTCTTTACCACCGTCTCAAAGAAGCGGGAATCCGTACATTCCTTGACAACGAAGAGCTTCACATTGGTGAAGAGATCGGCCCGGATCTCCTCGGAGCGATTGAGCAATCAAAGATCTCCATACCCATCTTCTCAAAAAATTATGCTTCCAGCAAATGGTGCCTTGATGAGCTAGCTCATATGGTGGATTGTAGCAAAAGGAAGGGACAGAAAATCATGCCCATTTTCTATCATGTTAAACCATCTGAGGTTAGACACCAAACCGATGACTATCGCAAGGCGTTGCTCGAGCTCGAGAACAAGAAGCGATTCGATCATGCCACGATTCAGAAGTGGAAAAATGCTCTCCGAGAGGTTGCAGAGTTAAAGGGCTGGACGAGAGAAACGGAGGCTAACAGGTTCCTAATTTTCTTATCATCTTTTTCTTATCAACCTATAAAACAGTCTGTTGCACTGATGCGATTGTGCCATTGTCGGTGTGAATACAAGAGACCAGACACATTGACTGCTTTTCATTTGTTGTGTTTATTGCACAAGAGTCATTGAAGTACGAATGCTTTCTATTGTCTTTATCGACCTCTTTGGCCAATGTATGCGCAAGGTCTGAAAATTGTTATTATCTATCTATTGTTTGGAAAAATTGTAGCTACTTCGATTCTCTTTGTCAAAGTAAAGTCAACATTCTAATATGACTTTCTTTTTTTTACTGGTCATTCAAAAATTTTTGTAGCTCAAAATATGATAGTTATGTAATGAGCGCATATTAATATTCATCAAAAGCTTATATTATATGCTGAATTCCTAGTTACATGTCTCAAACTAACGGAGAACAATAATGGATCTTGTTTATTGCTCATAACACTTAGGACGTGTGCAATATGTTAACTGTAAAGCTATTTTGAGAAAGAGCAGCTTGTTTACACATCAAAAGTACCCCTAAAAATCATCAGCCTTTGTTCTTAACAAGATATTGTGATCATCTACTGTACGTGACAGTTGCATAGCTGTTCTAAATCTGCACAAGGTTTGAGCATCTGCCTAGCATGTCCATAAATTTCTTGTTCCTGATCAATGCAACCGGCGAGTTCCATTTGTAGTTGTACTTCTTTGTTGCCTGCCGTGGCTTCCACAGCACACTTCTTTTTTTTGTTTTTATCAATTCCTGATGTCATGGATTTCAGCTTATCGAGTCTTACTTTCTACTTTGCCTTTATTGTTAGCCACGAAGGAAAACTGGTTGAACAGATCGTTACTGAGGTTTTAAGTGAGCTGAGAAAGGCTTATTTGGAGGTTACCGACCTCTTGGTTGGAGTTGACCACAGTGTTGAAAAGGTTATGGGGATGATAGGCACCGCCACTGATGATGTAAAGATCGTGGGAATCCACGGATTGGGAGGTGTCGGAAAGACGACTCTTGCCAAAGTAGTCTACAACAAGCTTTATCAGGACTTTCCTAACTATTGTTTCCTTCCCGATGTTAGAGATACCTCAAACTCGAAAGGAATTGTGCATTTGCAGAACCGACTAATTTCAGATCTCTCAAAACAAACACATTCAAGTATTGATCGCGAGGATGAGGGAAGGAGGATGATCGAGGAGAGATTTTCTAATAAGAAAGTTCTTCTTCTTCTTGATGATGTCAATGAGGAGAGGCAACTGACTGCACTTTTGGGGAAGAAAGGTCGCTTTGGTGCTGGAAGCCATATACTAATAACCACAAGAAATGCAAGTGTTCTCCAAGCATTTGGAGTAAAATTGATTTATTTAGTTGATGTAATGGATTCCCATAGATCCCTTCAGCTATTCAGCAAGCATGCTTTCAGAAAAGATCAACCTCCAATTGAAAAATTAGAACAATCCAGACAAATTGTGAATATCGCCCTAGGCCTTCCGTTGCTTCTTGAGATTATGGGTTCAACTTTAGCATTAAATGGACAGAGCAAAGAAAGGTGGGATGATTACCTAAAGAAGTGGAAAAAAGGTCCCATTGAGGGAATTCGAAGTAGGTTGATGATCAGCTATGAAGCATTAGATGCCAATCAAAAGCAAATATTTCTTGACATAGCTTGTCTTTTTGCTGGATATGATAAGGATACAGTGATATATATGTGGAAAGACTGCGGTCTATCCCCAATAGAAGGTCTTGAAGTTCTTCAATCGAGATCATTGATTAAAATTGAAAAAGATAATAAGTTGTGGATGCATGATCAACTTCAAGATCTCGGCAGAGGAATTGTTAATCAAGAAAGTGGGACGCAAAGCAGACTGTGGGATCACAAACATGCATTGCACGTGCTCCAGGGAAAGGAGGTATGTCCTGGGTCTGACTTATTTTCTGCATGGAAATTACATTCGGTAAATGGGGGCAATCCCGCCCAGTGAAAACAGCCACCATTTATTCAACGTTCACATTTTTAAAATTTCCCTTATTCTAAAAACATTTCTTAAATTATTAAATTAAAGTTTTAAAACTCATTTTCGGTCCTCTCTGGATTGTTTCGTAAGGATGATGAGAGCGAACTTAAGAAACTTCAGGTACGCTCAATTATCTAAAATACTATCTTTGCCTCAAATTTAAAAAAAAAAAGAGCTAGATGTTTTTTCTCTTAATTAACTAATAGTATGCTCCTTTTTCATTAAATTTTCTTGTTTTCTTATTCAGAGAAATGAAAACCTTGAAGCCCTCTGCATGGTGTTTGAGGATTCGTCAGAGTATCGTTTCCCTCTTGAACGATTTCTGGCGCTTCCAAATCTAAGGTTCATTCATTTTGATAGCCGACGCCTCACTGACGAAGTTGACCGTCTTTGCTCCGAAGCTTCGCTTCTTTTGCATAACAAGTCCTTAATCACCTCGCTGACAAACTCTTTTCTTGCCACGAAGCAACTCCTTCCAGATTTAAGATGGTTCTCTTGGCATAATTTTCCTCAGCGGATACTCCAGATAAGCAATTTTTCATTGAGTAATTTAGTCATTCTTGATGTTTCAAGGAGTAAAATTACTCACGATTGGAGAGGATGGAGACATATAAAGGTACACTCAACTCTAGTGAAGTCCTACTTTCAGTATTTAAATTTTTTTTGATGTAATATTTACAGACATTTGTCTTATTGGTGATACAGAAAGCTGTGAAATTAAAAGTTCTCGACCTTTCGGAGTGTGAGCACTTGACCAGGACTCCTGACTTCTCTGGATTCAAGTTGGAGAGATTGATTCTCGAAAAGTGTAAAAGATTGGCTAAAATCCACTCGTCAATCGGTGAATTGAGGTCCTTGGTTTTCTTGAACTTGAACTTCTGTAGTGATCTCCGGAATCTGCCAAAAGAGCTGGGTAAATTGCCAGCTCTCATAGAACTTTTACTTGATGGAACTTCTATACAAGAAATTCCTAATTGTCAGCGCATGGGGAAGCTAGAGAAGCTTTCATTGGATGCGACACAAATTACTCTCCTACCTGACTCCATTGAAGTGCTGACAAACCTCGAGAGCTTATCCTTGAATTGGTGCTCAAATATGGGCAGACTTCCAGACTCCATTATGAAATTACGATCGTTGATTAAGTTGGATCTATTGGAAACAGGTATCACAGAGTTCCCTCACTCTATGGAAAGTCTGGAGAATCTGAAAGAATTGAAACTTTCGTGGTCCTATGGGTCCGGGGGTATCTCAGCCTTGCCTCTATTTCCCATAAGCTTAACTTCTCTAGCAATCTCGTCTCCGTCGCTGATAACTATTCCGGATCTTTCGAACCTGATCAATCTAAAACTACTGTTCTTGTGCATGGGAGTGCTTGATATCTTTGGCCCATCTGAATTGGTTTCACTGCAAGATCCCGTACCTTGGATTGGGAGGTTATCCAAATTGGAAGTCTTGACACTGACGATCCGACACATGACTAACCTATCTTCTGAGTTAGGTGCGCTTTCTCACTTGAAGTCTCTTCATCTTTATGGTTGCCTTGCTTTGAAATGCATACCGCAGATTCCCGCGAATGTCTCAAAGCTTCATGTCATAGATTGCCCGTCACTTACCACACTTGATCTCTCAAAGTTGAAGAACCTATTGGAACTATATGTCCTTGCTACACCTCTGAAGGATGATCTTCCTGGGTGGGAACGTTTACGCAATCTGCAAGAATGGAAGATAAGTGCGGACTTTATGCACGATTTGCAAGCGTATTTGAGGCCAAAGATGTTGGAAGAGCATGGACTCACGAAAACGATGTTGGGGCTACGTAGGAGTAATTATTGAGAGAGGGTATTTTTCACTTCTTGGGAAAATAAGTTGTTTCTTAAGTGAAAGGACTACTGGTTAAGATTAAAAAACATGCATATAATGTACAATTGTGTTCCCATTAAATGCGAGCTTTTCCCAAATTCTTATACTTTACAATTTCTTTTTGAGCTTAAAGAGGGAGAGTACTTCATACCACGTGAGGATATCGGTGGTTTTTATTAGCTTTTGATATATTAATAACTTAAGAGGAAACCTTACTTGAATTTTTTGATGGGACAAACAAGTTGAATGTCCCAATTGCATATTAGATGGAATATTTTATGTAACAAAAATATTAAAATTATGTTTCAAGCTTGAGATCGTTAAAATCCCAACCCAAATTATGTGAGGACCCATCAAATGTGATATATGCATGATATTTGGTTACTAAATATGTCACGGAACGTCTAATCATTCACCATCCGGAGACTCAACTTGTAATGATGTAATGACAATGCAACAATTTGGTGTCAGAGAGTTGGTTTCGAAATGTGAATGGTTGGGATTTTGGGATATATCTATAAATACTAGTATTGAGCTAAAGTTTAGGATGATGATGGAGGTGTAGGACGGTGACTGGAACATTTGCATTTGTGGTTGAGGGGCTAAAGAGAGAGTGGAAGAGAGACGGTCGCTTCGATTTGGCTGGAAGTGGTGCAGCTAAAAAAAAGGACACGTGTGGGAATGTAACTTGTGAACGTGAAATGTGCATTAAAGCTTTAAATTCACGTGAACTGACGCGGATTTATTGTTAATGTGAAAATTTCTATGTCAATAGTGACTTTGGACAAATGATTAAGGGAAGATATAAATTTGAGGTTTGAGTGAGAGATTATGGTACTTTAGAAAAAAAATGTTCGGTGCATAAGACTAAACCTAAAGGTGAGGTTTATTTAGGAAATTTGGCCCTAGTGTATATGTGTGAGATTGTTTTTTCACAACAATTGGTATTAGAGTCAAATTAGGTTGAGTTTTGACACGTGAATTTTTTCGACAGGTCAAAATTCCAAATATCGAGATTCGAGATCTATTATCGTGATAATACTCATTTTTGGACCCAAAAAAAGTTAGATAAGTGTCCATATCCCAATTGCATCACATTTCATTAGTAATTAGGCATCATTTTCTCAATGAATTAAAAAGTTGACTTTTTACTCAAACCTAAAAAGTCAGCTCTAGTTCAAAAGTTACAAAAATGTATAAAAATTGCATATCGTGCCAATTTAGCGTAGACATGTAGAATTAGGCCTTCAGATTTTAAATTTTTATAAAAATATGTCAAATGTTGACTTTTTTTGTTAAATCGAAGAATTTAGCCTTTGCCTGAAAAATTAGAATTTTATTAGTTTCTAATCATTTTTCAGATTTCATTTCTTCCAGATATATGATTTAGGGACAATGGCAATTGAAAATCTTGGATCCGATTATGCCCATTTTAAATGTTGGAATTTTGAGAGGTGGTCTACATCCGGTATAGGATTTAATTGACTGTTGATTTTTATGATAAAGTAAACTCGTGCATTTTTTATTCAAATTGAGCCTGACAAATTTAATTTCAATACAATCTAGATATCCCAAGGAAATTTGAAAAGTAACGAGCCATTGCGAGAACCCGGATTAACCCGGTTTTATTGAGATTGACCCATTATAATAGAGCCCAATAATTTAGGCCCATTTAAGGATTAGGCCCAGCCCATTGAGCCCACAAAGCATGGTCGGCCACCTCTCTTGAATAATACAAGACTGCCACCTTCCCAAATGATCCTCTTAATTACTAAAGAGTCATTTCCCTAATTACAAGAATGCCTAGCCATGTCAATTCTCACCATTCCTCTTAGTCTAATCTACACCCTCCATTCCTCAATCTTTGTGCTTCTCAATGATTTGCCAATCAATGAGGGCACAATGGGATACCTTTCTCCACCATTAACGATTCCTAACTCCCAAGCCGAATGTCATCCCTTAAATGTAGATAAATCTAATTATTTATAACAAGGGAAAGAAACACAAATCGCTCTCCATTTTATCGTCATTTTCGTGCACATTACACACACACACACTCATCTTCATTTTGGCTCTCTAGTAGAAAGAAACACAAAAATCTCTTAATCAAAGGTCTCTTACTTACGGCCGCCCTTCTAAAGGGACATTTCTGGCAAATCTTGGTCTATTTCCACTGGATTTCCAGCAAAGTTTCTTCAACACTCAAGGTAGGCTCATGATTTTGTATGAGCCTCAAGTGATTATCCAAGGATCACAAGTTGATTCATTGTTTAAAATTGAAGTTCAACTTCAATCTATGAATTTTTGGGTAGGATATGATAAGCATAACCTATGATTTGATTTATTCTAAATGTGATGATGCTGTATATTGTCATTTGAATATTAGGGAGGCTGATTAGGTTTGATTTGAAGTCATTACAGTCGGTTCATAGCCTAGAGACTCTTAGTGTTTGATGAAGTGTTCATTACAGTTACTCTAGTCTTGGTACATGGGACCTTGCCTTTAGAACACTCTCTAATCTATCAAACTGGGAAATTTCATAAAATTTCAAGTTAGTTTGATAGGTTGATTAAATTTTCAAAACTGAACCTGCAACCTGTTAGAGACATGAAAAGTGGATCTTACTCTCCATTCATTCAGATTGCATAAACTTTCAAGCTCATTTGCTAAGTTAAATAATTTCACAAAGAACCATCTTATGTCTTGTCGGATTTCTATAGTTCAATCTTGATCAGTTTCGGAACTTGTAAAATTTCACCTTGAAGATGATTAAATCTGGAAAAGTGTTGAACTAAGAACTTTGAGAACACGCTTCAATCTATCAAAATGGGTAATTTCATAACATTTCAAGTTAGTTCGATAGGTTAATTAAACTTTCAAAACCGGACCTGCAATCTGTTGGAGGCCTGAAAAGTGGAATCTTACCATCGGGGAAAAATGTGAAAATTTTCTAATTTACAAGCGAAATTCAGAATTGTGATGAAAAGAGAAATCGTAGAAGACATCTTGAAATATTAAACTGGAAAGTTTCATAAAGGTTCAAGTCAATTTGATGGGAAAATTAAATTTTCAAAATCAGATAAGCAAAACTGTCTGAAATCGAAACTCAGTTTGATTGACCGAGGCAATACTTGAAAATTCTCTTAGTTGTGAGCCGAATTTGAAAATGTGGTAAAAAGTGAAATTAAAGAGGACATCTTCAACTGCCATACGGGAAAGTTTCTTGGGATTTTGAACTAAGTGCTCATTTAAACCAAACTTTACAAAAAAAAAAAAAGAGAGTTTAATGAGGAGAAAAACTGGACAGTTGGGACAAATGTGCAAAATTCGAAATTCTATGGGCGAAACCATAAAAAATGATCAACGGAGAACTTGAAGAGGACTTGATAAGCTTTCAATCCAAGTAAAAATCATTCAAATGAAATTAATTGGTTGACCTTTTTATAAAATGTCCGGTGTAGGTTATGAGAAGGGGATTAAACTGAAGAATAAGTTTCCCAAGGCGAAAGAGAGATTGAGGTACAAGCTTCCACCTGTGTGTATAAAGAGCACTATAACAAGCATTTTGTTTAACCCATTAGTAGAAAGTTCTTTAATTGCACGAAGTGTGGTGATGCCTAGCATCTTATAGATATGAACGTCCCATATATCGGAATTCTGATAAAACTCTCACTGACCGTTACAATGAGATGACTAATAAGAATGGACGCAAGAAAATTTGTGGTGCCTAAGAAAAAATGAAGTTGCTTTTCATTGTAGGAAAAAAGGAAAAAGAACAAATGGTATATTGACAGTGGATGCTCGAGACATATAACAGGGGATTAAATTAAGTTTGTGAATCTATTAAATTTCAATGGAGAAAACGTCACATTTGGTCGAAGTGGAAAAGGAAAGATCATTGGGAAATGAACCATCAACTTGGGAGATTTAATCATTGAAGATGTTTCACTAGTCAATCGGTTTCATTATAACTTAATCAAATAAGCCAGTAATGTGATAAAGGATTCAAGATCAATTTTGAGGACAACAAATGTTTGGGCATAAGCAAGTATAAGTCGCAGGCATTCACAAGAAGTAGACATGGTAATATCTACCTTCTAGATATTGAATCTAATTCTATCAAATGTCTTGTTTCCATCAAATATGAGAGCAACTTGTGGCATAGAAAGCTTGGTCTTATCAACTTAAAGCAGATCCAAAAACTATCCTTTAAAGATTTTGTTTGAGGATTACCCAAGATGAAATATGAAAAGACAGAACTCTGCAGTGCATGTTCACTAGGTAAGCGGCTAAGAAGTTATTTCAAATCCATAAATTCTGTTTTTACCAATCATACGTTACAATTCCTACACATAGATGTATTTGGACTAACTAGAAGTGTAAGTCTTGGCAGTAAGAAATACTGTTTAGTTATAGTTGATGATTGATTATTCTAGATTTACGTGGATTCAATTTTTGACACTTAAAAGTAAAGCCTTTCATACCTTTGTCATATTTGCGAATAAGATTCAATATGAGAAGGCTTATGCAATCTCCCCTATTAGAATTGATATTGAGGGAAAATTTGAAAAACAAGAGTTTTTTTTTTTGTGATGAGAATGGATTTGATCACAATTTCTCTTCCCCATATACTCCACGATAAAATGGTGCAGTTAAAAGGAAAAACAGGTGTCTATAGGATATGGCAAGAACCATATTAATTGATAGTGGGTCCCAACATATTTCTGGGCAGACAGTGTGCCAACCTTTTGTTATATAATTAATCGGGTTTTTCTAAGGCCATTCTTGGAGAAATTTCCATGTGAGCTCTTCAAGAACATAAAACCAAATGCCTCTTATTTTCATGTATTTGATTACAAGTGCTTCATTCTCAAGAACCCCAACGACCACACTGGTAAATTTTATCCATAGTCGGTTGAAGGTATTTTTCTTGGCTATTCGACTTCAAGTAAGACATACTAAGTATTTAACAAGATTTCGCAGGAGGTGAAAGAGTTTATTCATGTTTGGTTTAAAGAAAGTCAACAATCCGTAACCACTGTTGCTGATGAACAGACACAGCAAGTACAAGGACCTGCTTCTATCAATGAGTATACGTCAAGCGAGGAAAGCATAAATAACTTGGATCTACGAAAGGACTAAAATTACATAATTTTGTGCTCATGTGAACTTCGTCCAGAAAATTTAAGCAAGTTTATAGCCTACCTACTTAAATCCATGCAGCATTTATGATCGGACACATTAAAATGCAACTTACGTGGACATATTGTGAATTTGTTTTATAATGCAAATGCAAATTAATCTTAAGGTTAATACCACGAAAAACTCTAAACTGGTACACTTGTGACAATTTTATCCCAAATTATTTTTTTGACCATAAAAAATATCAAACCGGTACATCTGTGACAAATATACCTTGAACTATTTTTTTTACCACCAAAAACCCCAAACTGGTATACATGTGACAATTTTACCCCGAACTAATTTTTTAATATTATATTTTTATTTTTCGAATTTTTTATTAAATTTTTATTTTTCCTTTACTTTTTTTTTCTTTCTCTTCAACCTTTGGCTGGTCACCGGATCGGCGATCGGCCAGAGCCGAAAGCCGCCGGCGGGGCCTGGCCCTCGCCAGTGGCCGGTCGCTGGTCTGGCGACCGGCTAGAGGTTGAAGAGAAAGAAAAAAAAGTAAAGGAAAAATAAAAAATTAATAAAAAAATTGAAAAAATAAAAAATAATATTAACAAATTAGTTCGAGGTAAAATTGTCACATGTATACCAGTTTGGGATTTTTGGTGGTCAAAAAAATAATTCGGGGTAGGTTTGTCACAAGTGTACCAGTTTGGGGTTTTTTATGGTAAAAAAAATAGTTTGGGGTAAAATTGTCACAAATGTACCAGTTCAGGATTTTTCGTAGTATTAACCCTTAATCTTAATGATATTTTTGTTTAGGGGTTGGGGTTGACATTTAATTTTTATGCAAAAAAACATTGAATAAAATTTAGGTGTGCACAATTATTTATATCTGTTTGTTGTATGAGTTGATCTTTGGGATTAAGAAAATCAAAAAAATTCCATGAAATTTTTTCGGATAAAAAGAGAGAATGCACTAATTTTGGGCGTTAGATAACGTAATCAAGTCTCTGGGTGTCGCGTTGTGCTTTTGGCACTCTAAGGAGGTACCTCCATTTGTCACGAATGGGGAAACTATCACCGACTGAGTTACTAGGCTTTAATACGGATATTTCACCCAAACATCCCATAGACATCCCATCATTAGACAAACGAGGGCCTCTCCCAAATCATACCTCACGTGATATCGAGTTGTAATTTTTATATTTCTATTCAATCTAAATTTTCGATTTGGAGTTGCCACTAATCATTATTAGTAGATTGACTAGAACTTAATCGAGGTACAGAAGAAATACTACGAATCAGAGATTCTGAGTGATGAGACTTAGTTACGCTAATGATCCCGAATTGAGATCTCTAATGCCCTTTTGGTACCTAAAATAATACGATGTGTCTAACGTGCCACACAAGTTTCCAAGGTCTATCTACTAATTCTAACCATTCTAATCGTGGAAAATCAATCGATCATCATTACACCATAATCAATTGCAGTGAAGCAAAGCAATCCTAAATTGTCTCTAAAAGGAAGTCAATCCAAAACACCCAAACCCTTGTAAAGCCCTAAAAGCTTGTTCATTCCATGATTTATGTTGTTTTAGGGCTTTAGGGTTTTTTAGGGTTTGAAACCCCATTAAATCCCTAAACTAAGGATTTCCTAAAAATGCCATTTTGGCACTTGAAAATATTCTAATTTCACTTGCAAAGATTGGCCGCAGTCTTTATGAATCATTTTGTGAATTTTTGAAATTTTTGATTTTTTTTTCGTAAAATTTTTTGAGAATTTCTTTTCCCAAGAATTGATTTTCTAAAAATTTTATGGGATTTTGAGATTTTTCAATTTTTTTGTATTTTTATGAATTTTTCACATTTTTTATTTGATTTTTTTGAATTTTTACATTTTTATGGAATTTTCAAAAAGTTTTCAATTTTTTCTTTGAATTTCCGGAATTTCTGAAATTTTTGGATTTTCTGAAATTTATATTGAATTTTCGAATTTTTTTTAAAAAATTTCTCGATTTTTCTAATTTTTTTTTATGTTTTTGGTTTTTTTGATTTTTTATAGAATTTTTTATTTTTTATTGATTTTTATATTTTTTATATTTTTTTTTATAAATTTAAATTTCCCACCGAGAAAGCGAATCGGACCGGCTGGTTCAAACCAATTCAACCAAGCCAAACCAACCGTCACCGGTGCTCCGGCGAGCATGACGCCAAAACGGCGTCGTTTCCACTGTTTTTCATTGGGGCATTTCCTTAAACACCCGATGAGCATAAATCATGCATTAATATTCTCGAGGCCGCCGGTTTGAGCTTCCAGCGACGTTTTGTTCTCTTTGATTAGTTCTGGACAAAGTTCAGATCATCCATTATCCACCTGTATGAACCAATTGGCTACCGAACTATCGCCGGCCGGCGAGATTCAAACTTAAAACCCTAACCTAAAACTAATCCAAACAAACTTCAGTGATTTCCATATTCTTCCCTAGTCCGCCATAGCCATCTACGTCGGTCCAAATCAATATAAAATCATCAAATAATGTGAGAATTAACTAACTTGAGTGACTTATGGCCATAGGAGGCATTCCGGCGAGATTAGAGAAGCTTCGGCAAGGTTCAACAATAGTGACCGAGGTGGTTTATGCAGATTTTAATGGCCCAAAATGTAACAAACAACCAATATCATGATCAGAAACATGTTTTGAACATCAATAAACTCATAATCATGAAGGAAATCACGGATCAAACAAGATTAAGCTCAAACACATGTTCTAGAATTTTATGAAATCGTGATCATAAGCCAACTTTACCCGTCTTGTTGATGATCGATTATGAAATTTCGGACCAAACTATGACTGTAGAATGATTCCCTGATGTATGTTCTTCAAGTTCATGATTGTCGCTTCGTCGGAAAAGTCCTGGATTGCTTGGCCGAGACTCATCTTTAGGCCTTGACGATCAACCTTGTTGCAGGTTCTATGGTGACGAAACTCCCGTTGGGACTAATTTGTTGACGCTTTTCTGGTCAAAAAAGCGCCGATCGCTTGGCCCTGGGAGTCTCTACTTACACTTACGCTCAATCTCTCTCTTTCGTGCTCTGGTTCTCTCTCTCTCTCTCTCTCTCTCTCTCTCTCTCTCTCTCTCTCTCTCTCTCTCTCTCTCTCTCTCTCTCTCTCGCGAGAGAGAGAGAGAGAGAGAGAGAGAGCACCTTTTATGCGCAGGATAACCTTTTTTCTCTCTTTTCTAGCCCAATTTCCTGCCCAAAAATTGTTACCACCGACCTCCAAATCGGTTATAACGATTCTCCGATGCCAGCTAGAGATTCTCCAGCTAGTAAAATTGATTTTCACGTGCTCATTTGATCCCGGTAAGGCGATGAAGAGGCGGGCCAAGAAGATATTTTCTTGGTTTTGTGCTTTCTAGGTGAGTCGGGTAAAGAAGGAGATTGACCCGGCAGACCCGGGTTGGTCTAAATTCGCGAATTCAACCCTATTTTTCAATTTTAACCCCAAAATTGGATTTCTCAGCATATTTTGCATCCAAATATGAGATTTTTCCTAATTTTTATCACAATTAAATCCAAAATTCCAAAATTTTAAATTTAGATTACTAGGGTTTTTGTTCAATTCTGTATCTAGATGACCCGATTGGGTAAAATTGATGCTGAAATTGGATTACCCATGATTGATTAACCCCAAGAATGGTGCTCTCTTGATTCGACAATTTCAAATTGACCAAGATTCTCAATTTGGGCTTAAAATCCCTAATTTTTAATTGATTTTTTGGGCTTTTTAATTCCTTTGAAAAATTGTGCAATTGGACTAACCAATATGTAATTCAAGGTCCCAGAATCATTTGTTGTGAAGATATTATGGCCTAGAAATGACTAAAAATGGTTTAATTGAATTTTTTATTCAACTTGGGTTTGATTTTACCAAATTTTGGAAACACACATTCTCAATTGAAATTTTATAAAATTGATGCTTTATTGATGAAATTGAATTTAAAAGAAGACTAATGACTATTTTTATGGAATTTTTGGATTCCATTTGCTATTTTTCTTGATTTTCTCTCTTGTTTTGGCTTAAAGAAATTAAGAAAATATTCATAAGAATTCTAAAAATTATTTTTGGTTTAAAAATAGGTTCCTAAGCTCGGCCAAGGTTTCTAATCCTAATTTTATGATTTTTTATAAAAATTTTAAAAATGGACTAAAAATTAGATGTCAACACCGAGTAGAACTCGTCTACAGAAGTTGTAAAGATCTCAGCCCCACCGCGCTTCCGCTACGCCACTCCTTGTGTAATATTGTCCACTTTGGACACTAAGTTCTCACGGTTTTAAAACGCATTACACAAGGGTTAAGGCCCAAGCCTTATAAACTCACCAAGATCTCACTCCCTAAGCAATGTGGGACAAGAGCAATGCAATTCCCTCGCCATCCGCGAAATCTGCCGGGAGCCGCTCTTTGTCCGAGCCCTCTTTGGCTCCGGCAATCACGGCTTGGCCCCTAACCCTTGTGTAACGCGTTTTAAAACCGTGAGGACTTAGTGTCCAAAGCGGACAATATTACACAAGGAGTGGCGCAGCGGAAGCGCGGTGGGGCTGAGATCCTTACAAAAGTAAAACAACCTCCCGCGCTTTACTTGGCCTCTAATTGGTCCATAAAAG
This sequence comes from Syzygium jambos, assembly GCA_031216235.1. Taxonomy (NCBI): domain Eukaryota; kingdom Viridiplantae; phylum Streptophyta; class Magnoliopsida; order Myrtales; family Myrtaceae; genus Syzygium; species Syzygium jambos. The sequence goes on from CM062222.1 coordinate 13,758,463, forward strand.
GTTAATAATGTTTCCTAAATAAAAACCGAATTACGTAATTAATCAATTAAAATCAAGTTGCGATATGTAGGATTTGAAAGAATACGAGCAAGGTACTAGCGCCATCTCACAATCCGCGCTCACTTGTCAATTTGTTAGCCATCAAGGGGAATTTCATTTACCCTTTAGGAAGGTCGTGATACATTATTTGCTTTTGAGAAAATGTCACAGATGATTTTTAAACTTTGACTCAACGTACAATGTGGTTCCTGAACTTTTAATTTATTCAATGTGATTCCTGAGTTTTGGCTCATGTGTAATGTGATTCTTGAACTTTTAATTTATTCAATATAGTCCTTGGATTTCTTGGACGGACAACATTGAAGTTTAGAGGCTACATTGAACATGTATCAAAAGTCCATAGATCGCATTGAGCAAACTAAAAGTTCAAGGACCGCATGGCACATTGAGTTAAAATTCATGAACCACATTGAAAAAATTAAAAGTTTATGGACCATATTGTATAATGAGCTAAAATTCAAGGATCATTTGTGTAATTAGCCCTTTACTTTCGGAGGAAATACAAGGTTGATTTTCCTTTTTTGCTTTTCATCATGGGTTGACACTAATACCCATCCGTTTTATCAGGCAGTTCTTTTGTTTTGGTCAGAATTATCACGCAGTTGATACATATGCTCTGCCCTTGAATGGTCCAAAATTCGGACAACTAGCACACGTATCTAACAATTATCTCATTAAGTCCAGCAAAAAAAAAACATTATGTTATAAGGTTTCCTTTTTTTACCAACAAATCTCTCCGCTAGTAAGCGGCGCGGGCAATCCTTTTGACACAAATCTCTTTCTAAAAGCCTTTTTTCACATAAATGATACAAAAGGTGCACTAATTAGAACTCCAACTCTTAAATATATTTGAAGTATGCACGTATATTACTGTGGCGCTTGTGATGTCAATTAGAGACCCATAAAAGATAGGAAGCCTGCAACTGTCCCGTCATCACCAATTTAATAAAAAAATGTACCACAATGTTAGGAATCATTTGGAAACATCAATATGCAATCCATCTCTGAGATAACAGTTTTATTATGGAGTCCCCCTCTTTTAAAAATGTAAATATGCAAAACCAACTCCTGTAGAAAAAATGCAAACCCACTATAAATAGTTTTAGTTTAAGCTGCTTTTAAATAAATAACATAACCAAACTTTTTGACTTGACTATGTTTATAAATGCGTAAAAACTGCTCGATTGGCGTCCATTCGCTAAGGCTCTTTCAACAGTGTCGGAAGCGAGCCTCTAGATTTACTCCCACGTGGGCATCCATGTGCAAGCCAAACACAGTCAATGTTTGTCGTTTCTCGTTAGCTCTTTATGGTATTCAGATCTCTCCTCTTTTCCAGTTCCACTGTCTTTTTATTTGTGTGATAGTTTTACGAACCGCAGTACCAATCCACACTTGCGTGAGAGAAGAAGACGAAGACAGAAGAAGAAGGCGATGAGTGGCGAAGGCAAGTCAGCGGCGACACAGTGCGACAAGTGCGTAGTGGGAATGCCGGTGGAGCAGCCTGCGCATCCCACGAACCAGCACACAGCCACTTGGATCGCCAATGATGCTCGTCCCGCGAGCTTTCAATCCAACCACTTGAATGCCGCTGTGAGCCGCTCGGTCTCTGATATGGTCAAGCACAACAAAAGCGAGAGCGACAACCCGTACCTACAAATGGTTCCTGGCTGGAGTGAGTCTATCGAGGCATATTTTGCGTTTGAAGTTCTGTTATGGTTGATGGTTAGGCTTAAGAATGATGTTGATGCTTTGCTGGCGGTTGCAGCTTCGGTAAACAAGATGTGCACAACGTTGAACCGGTGTGGGAAAAAGTTCGACGATGCTAAGCAGAAAGCAGAGGAGCTCGCGGGCAACTTCTGGCATCACCGTGAGTTTCTTCTACGTTTTTTTCTCGCTAAACATGTCCGTATAATCAGATAGAAACATTCCGGATTTATTCCTGGAGACGTATTTAATTGATTGACTTCTTTCATATATTTCTTATTTGTTTCTGCAAAATAGATGAATACTATCGATGTAAATATCCAATCCAAGGATTTTGGCACCTTGTTCTTCATTGACGTCATTTGTCCAGCACGGTGGCCTCTCATAACATTGCAGTCCTGTGGTTTTGGAAATCAGTTCAAATGATCAGTCATTGGCTTCTTTTGCAATTACCACTAGGATCTAAGATACATGCTTCATAATCTGTGTATGCAATCCGCCAATTGGCAGTTTAGTGGATCACGTCCCGTGATTATTTATCTAAAGGCGCTTCAACTTTGATGTGTGGTTCTATTTTTGTAATATTCTTATTGTAGGGTCCCATTGGTGTGCATCCGGTAGGAATTGAACTTATGAATTAGCTGATTGGCTCAGCAGCTCAATTTAAGAAAGAAAAGCGGTGACGCTTACTCTTTTGGCGATCTATGTCAATTCCAATCTATAACAATATTGCCAAATGCATAACATGGTACTTCTGTGCAGGACATGGTCTGTTTTCCATCATTTCCTAAGGCAATTAGGACCCTTGGGCTCTTTGTGTGGCTGAACGTTGAACTAGATATGTTGAGATATAAGTGTGAGTTATGTTAGAAAAGTCCCACAATCAAGATATGTTGACTGAACGTTGTACTAGATATGTTGAGATACATGTGAGAATTGGTATTGTGTGAAGCAGTTAATATATCTAAATTGGCCCATAACTCTTTGACTTAAGCTTTTGAGTGAAAGTGAGTCTAACATGATATATTGACGAGCTCGGACTTTGATTTTCTCTGGGCAATCTCTTTAGATGAAGGTATTGAGTTTTTGTTGCATGCTCCCAACAAGATAAATGATCATCTCTTGGCCCAACAAGAAAAAATGGCTTTGTCCTGTACCGGATAAGCTTGGCTTTGGCTTGTAGTCTGTTTGTTAGTTTCTTCATGAAAGACAAGGCGCACTCTATTCTTGCCTGACGTCAACTAATTGGAAATTGTGCAACGTTTGTTTTTGAAACAGTTAGAACTAGCCCTAGCATAAGAGACGCAGCAATAGCTAGACTTGCTCAGGGGACAAAAATGCTCAAAGAGGGGGGACGGGATAAGGTATTTGAACATACATTTGAGATTCTGCCCCAAGAGGAAATCCTGAAGACATATGCCTGCTATCTATCCAGGCCCTCAGGGCTCGTCATTGGGACGCTGTATTTGTCAAACAAGAGACTGGTTTTCGGTGGTGATATCCCTCGCCAACACACTCCCTCAGGGAAGCAAGAGTGGATGTACTACAAGGTAACCTTTCCCAATCTTCCTAAAACTGCATTTACTCTAGGATTCACCTAGCCCGCTGATTTGATCGTTTAAATTTGGGAAAAGCTACACCGGACAGGACCTTCATTTTACTCATCGACCGTACTACTTCACTGAGCCTTGGATCGTTTTTTTTCACCATTTTATTTTTTCATCTAAACGTAAAGCATCTTAATGTAGTGAATCGTACCTTCGAAAAAGTTTGTCAAGCTCCACTGTGCTTCACTCTCCAACCATCAGTTTTTAAAGTGCTTTCATCCTGATTGACTGTCCAGGTGGATATGCTGCTCGATGACTTGAGCTTTGTTACTCCTGGTTCAAAAATGTTGGATCCTTCTGAAAAGTACATCCAGGTTGTTACGAGGGATGGTTATGATTTCTGGTTCATGGGTTTTGTATCGTATGATAAGGCTCTCAAGAACATAAAGGAGGCTTTACAGAAGCATCGTGACCGTAAGCTGGAAGAATACAACCTCAATGAGTCGCCAAATGGTGAACAGATATCCGACTGTATTTGAATAATTTTGATGTGTGTGTCTTGACTGCTATGGATGCTTAATGTTTAACTTCGACGGTAACATCTCCTTTTAAAACAGTTGTAGTAGGTAATTATTTTCTTTGAAGCAGCTATTGGAGCTTGTTTCTTCGGTTATCCTTCGGTTATTGGGTTGTATCAGTTATGGAAGCTGGCTTCTGACAGCATTTAAGCTGATAAGGACAAATTGTAATCTGAGCCACGTTTTGCTTCAAATGCTTAACCCGATATGATCTAATTGTTCAAAGGGAAGCATTTTATTGCAGGCTTCTATGTACTTAGGCGATGACTACGGCCTATCGCTAGTCACTTTTTCTTGATATGCTAATTGCAAGATTGCGGAAATGAACACATCCCTTGATCTTAAAGTCGCACGAATGTATTCCAATGCATGAAATGAGAACTGACACATATTCCAATCATTTTGCCAACAAACTGAGATGGGAATGTCTACTCTGTTTTGGTTGATCTTATGAACTAAGAATGTGATTCGGCTTGTGACTAAGTAGGAGGACCACTCAGTTGTCACAACCAATTCATATAGTAACCAGCAACCAAAAATGCGAAAGCTTTATGAAGTGTTTGCAATTCACGAGACAAAACTCCTAGTCATCTTCTGGAATTAGGGACTCTGAACAGCTTCGGATTTGTAACGTTGATCCGTGCGTCAATGAGCTCCTTACAAAACAGGTAAGTGGAATGGCAATTGGCAGAATCTAATCACTAATTAGAAAAGGCCCAAACGTCAATAGACAAGGCAATTGGACAAATAGAGGCTCGTGAACCTTTACAGAGCAAAAAGAGAAGAAAAAAAACATATAAAAAGGAGGGGATTGCCCTCCGATGGCTGTTTAACATTTGATACTATGTGCTAATACTATGTGCCTATGGTCATTATTATATATGTACCTTCTCCTTGCTTTACGGTGGGCGTGTTTCAGATGGTCGGGCTTTGTTCAACTGCGTGCTTGGTCAGTAATTGGTCGTCACGAGATAAAGTATTGATGTTCACGTTCCTTAATATTTTATTCTTGATAGCATAAGGGACTGTGGAGGTCACATGCAAATTGATTGACTTATTCAGAATATGTGTTAATCCGTAACAATGTATAACGCGTCATTTGATCTTTGTGTTTTCGCTCTGTATTTCACTGTTTCTTCGTGTGTCCAATCCATAGTTGTCGGTTACATTATTTGCTTTTCGAGGCTTTTCATGGCCTAACACTAATACCCATCCCGTTACATAGTTGATACATATGCTCTCCCTTGTAATAATCTGAGATTCGAACAACCGGCATATATAACAATTATCCTTTTGTTATTATCGACATGTGATAGACTTAGTCGATCATAGTAGAGTCTAGTCATCTGAACAGACTTATCAATAACTTAAAGAGCATCGACAACTCGCTAATAAATTTATTGATGACACACGACGTGAAATTATCGATGAGCACCTTGAAGTTGATCGACAAAATCATCAACATCAATAGTTAGCAATCAACACAAGGATAACTGCTCCGTGGTTATTTTATTGCTGTTATTTTAGGATTGTCGCGACTCCCCGAACCGGTGCGCCACCTAGAAGTTTGCCACGCACCAGTTAATCATCTTCACCTTTCGTTCATTCCGCCTGCATGCTGTCCGCATCATCTACTATTAAGACAATTTTGTCATTACATACATTATTGGGCGGACCTCGCTCTTTCGGACAACGAATCACAATCATAATTGAAAGTAACGAGAATATTGATTTTCAAGAAGAAGCATTCGGTCCGCCAGGCTACACTAATTAGTGATTCTTTGCTAATAGGAACGGTTTTAGCCTTTCCACTGTTTCCAGACAATGGTGAAGCCACCCGAATCTTCTTTCTTAAGATTCATGAGATGAGTCATGAAACCGGGTAAAACTCGCGCAAGATTACGGCATGAGCCACGCACCAAGGTAAATATTCTGTCGATATTTTCAATTGGGATATCCATGATTACAAGAAAGCCCATAGAAAAATATGAGCATATCTTCAGAGGCTACGCTACATGACTATGCATATCAAAAGATATATTAATCTAGCTCGAGATTAAATTACGTAACATAAATAACACATTTATGTGCGAGTTTCACCATTCAGTTTACTCTTTATGATTACTCTAGCAAATTTCTCCTCCTATCAAAATTTCGAAACTGGAACGAAGGGGAACGCATTTATTGGATGATAATGTGGAGGCTATAATTTTAGACATCATAGTCTTCATGAAGGACCGACTCTTGGCCTACAGGCCTAAACCTTTTGACACGAGGCTTTACTTTTCCCATTGATCATCACTGTTTTTGTAAGCGGTCTTCATATCATTATCTTCGATGGGAAATTATCCTGTCTCTTTTACGAGACTGGTACGGCATCCAAAGATGAACCGTTGGATAAAAAGAGCAAAAAACGGCATCCATCGAATGTGCTTGCAAAAGTAAAATTAAGGATGATTGATTTCCGATCCGGTCCGATTCCAACGTGAAATCAGGAACCGGACCGGGAGGATCAATTCCTAAAATTAGGAACTAGGGACTAGACCGGACCATCGGTCCGGTCCGATTCCGGTCCAATCCAATAAAACCGGTCACTTTTTTTTATCCCACTACTTAATGTCATCTTTTCGTGTTAAATTAATTGATATGTATGCAATGATCCTCAAATTAAAAAGACAAATAAAAAAACATGCTTCACTTAAGATTTAGTTCACATTTTACTAACTTTGTTGAAGAAATTAAAAAATAAAAAAAAATATATGTAGTCAGTCCGGTTCCCTTTGGAATCGGGAACCGGACCACCCAGACACCGTTTTCATTTTTAGAAACCCGGGAACTAGATCGACACTCTTGAGAATTGGACCAAATCGGCCAGTCCAGTTCGATCCGAGCGGTTCCCAGTTTGAACGGTCCATTTTGCATACCTCTAAGTAAAATCGGCAGAAGGACACAGAGTTGCAAAAGTAAAACCATCATATCAACACAAAAGTAGAGAGCCTACTTGGTGTTGCAACTCGCACACCAGTTTGAACAACTGCCCACGTTAGAGGGCATGTAGATCTGATGAAACCTTTCATTTTATTCTTTCAGATGTCATGATCTTTTGATCGAAGTAGGGAGATCTGGTGTTGTTATGTCCTTCAAAAACACATCATCCAAGCATGTTAGCCTTAACCTACCGTTAACTTAGAAGTTATATAACACTTCAAAATAATGAGCACTAGGCTTTGATACCAATTGATGATAGCTAGAAATATCACCTAAAGGGAGATGAATACAAGATTTCAAGAAACTTGACAAAATAATGCAAAATTCAAAATGTGTCAAGATTGATATAATTGTAATCCTGAATATGAAGAATGAGTGATATACACAAGATTAGGTAATATCAAGGTGTGTAGTATGATCCTATCAAGTAAGATAATTAGAGAAAAAAGATACCACAAGTGCCATAACTTTCGTACGACACTCACTTTAAGTACTATAACTTTTTTTCGATCACTTGAGTGTTATAACTTTTTTGTGATCACTTTTTTTTGGATGTATTCCGATCACTTGAGTGTCATGTAACTTTTCAATTGATCACTTAAGTATCATAATTTTTTAAAATGTTCACCGTGACACTTGTGATCGATTGAAAATTATGGCACTCAAGTGAACATTTTTCTAGAAGTTAAGCGCTCAAGTGATTGGAAAAAAGTTAGGGTATGCAAGTAAGCACCGTACAAAAGTTATGAAACTTATAGTGTTTTTATCCAAAGATAATAATATGAGAAGAGAGATAGAAGACCTTGCAAACGGAGCTTTATATTGGTTTGGCTTAATGTAAGCCTACATCCACTCTTCTATGCTAATAGCCTACTGGCTAAATTCCACTAACAATCAATGAGCGATTACAACTATATGTGCCTACTTATACCCAAGCGCTTCTTCACAAAGCAAGTGCTACTTATATTTAAGCTATCTTAACTTAAGCACATATTTAAAACACTACCAACACCTCTTAAAAGACTACAATATCAGTATGCTCAAAAGAGAAGATGTAAGAATATAAAGCACTCCCTAAATTTGGATTTTGCACTCAACATATCTTGTACTCTTCCCGGCGTCTTTGATCTTCTTATATACTCCTCGTCATCCGAGCTACCCGACGGAAAATCTTCACAAGGATCAATGTCCAATCTATCCATTGGACAATTGATTACAGGATCATTTTAGCCATTGGAGGCAATTAATATGAGTTCTCGTAGATTTGGTCGGCCATACAATCAAATATTTGGCTTCCAAAAATAAAGTGGCTTCCACTTGCAGAAAATCTTCTGCCTTTGGCATGATTATAAATGAATCATTGCCTTCCGTATTAGGAATTCACACCATATAACTAGCTACTAAATGTAAGGTATTTTATCTCGGGATAAAATAATAAGATCACGTGACAAAGTTGTCGAGTTGCATAAGCGTTCCACTTATATCCACAGTCACCGATTATAATAAGCTCTCCCATACATTGTTGATATCCAGCATATACACTGCTGATATCCACTTAGAACATTGCCTATATCCTACGCAGCAGGTTGCTGATATCCACACAGCCCACTGCTTACATACAAGCAGTACGCTGCTGATATCCACTTAGTTGATAAATCTAGCTTCCTCGGTTAATTGTTATTCGCAAGACGCTTCAAGTATGATAGTGACGTAGATTCTTTGACATTAGCAAAGTATATCAACTTCACTCTAGCTTCTACATTCTGCTCCCTCCAAGCATATTAGCAATCGTGACTCTACCTCGCTGTTTACCTATCCACGGGACCTCCAATCGTGACCCTACTAGCAAAAACCAAGATAAACCCAACCCCTCTCCATAAAAAAAAAACCAATTCATCAAGCCCAGATTCGTTAAAAGCAAAATTAGCCCAAACTCACTTTACCTAAATCAAAACCAAATTGTAAGTGCTCTTTGTTCACTTCAGCCATCCCACCGTCGTCCTCTTCACCGCACTGATACACTCTTCTTCTCATAGTACCGAGAACACCAAACCAATCAACGATCCACCTACCAAAATGCTAAGTTTTAGACGTGGTCTACCGCCTTCGCCATCGGACTACTACCATCAACCACCTCTGGCCATTGACCACCCCTGTCATCCACTGCCTTGCTGAGACCATCGGCCATTGTCTCTCAGTCGTCGTTCACCATCAATTACCGTGGGAATGTAGGACCCAAGATAAAGAAAACACCAACTTAGGGATGTGCATAGGAAGTACGAGAGGACCAATAGGGGAACCAGCAAATAAGAACGATCCAGTAAGGGTTTCAAAATTGATTTCAGTTGAAGAAGGAAAATGGAATCTCCAAAAGCTACAACAAATTTTTGATGATCAGCTAGTATAGGAGACTCTTACAATTCAAGTCAGAACCCTCATTGCTCAAGATAAGTTAGTGTGGACAGGGACTAAATTAGGTTATTATACAGTTAAGCATGGTTATAATATGCTCAGAGATGTTATTGAACAGAAGCAGAGTAGCGAACAAGCATCATCTTCCTACCGAACTCCTAATTCACTTTGGCGAGCTATATGGGACATGCAGATTTACTCAAAAGTTAAAATTTTCCTTTGGTCCCTATGCACTAACGCTATTCCTTCGAAGGAAAATCTCTGGAAGAGAAAGATAATACCTGACCTTTTTTGTTCTTTATGCTGGCAAGGGGAGGAAACGGTTGAACATATTTTTCTGCTCTGTCCATGGACACAGTTTGTTTGGGCACACCCTAGCTTTAATATTCAGATTAACAGTTAGGAAATTTCATGATTCGAATCTTGGTTATTGAATTTCACAAAGAAAGGAGTTGACATACCTCAGCTTTCCTCGGTCGGGTCGATCCTCTGGAGTATTTGGAAATCTTGCAATAACTCTGTTTTTTATGGTAAACCTCCATATGTCCAAGAAACAGTGGAATCAGCCAAGTTTTTGCTAGCTAACTTCAGGAAAAGGAACACCCAAAAGTCAAAAATAGAAAAGGAGTCATCTTTCACCATTCCACTATCTTGGATCCCACCAGAAGAGAAATCACTAAAATTCAATGTGGATGGGTCCTTCGTCGAGGGATCCGTTGACGGTGCTATCGCTGGTATCTGTAGAGATCATGTGGGCAACACCGTCGCAGGTTTCGCAAAATCAATGAAGGCATCGTCAGCAGCACGGGTGGAAACCCTAGCTGTCCACGAAGCTCTCCAATTCATAGCGTCGAGCGAAGACCAGTCCATGTGCTTCTGTGTGGAGTCCGACCATGTAGATTTGATTAATGCCCTGATAAGTAAGTCTGCAGATCGGCTTAACTGGGAAGAGCGGCTGCTTTTCTTAGATTGTTTGGAGCTTATTTCAGCCCACCCGCACATTAATCTATCCCACTATCCGAGGGAATCCAACTTAGTGGCTGATTGGGCTGTGAAATTGCAAAGATTAGGTCGTCATCCACAAAATTGGCTTGTTGCCCCTCCTCAAGTCCTATGGGCTCTACTTTGTTTAGACTCTCCCTGTATGTGTTTCTCAAGATCTTGTCAATAATGAAATATTTCTTTTGCGATAAAAGAAAAAAGTACGAGAGACGTACATAATCATGTATTATAGATACTAACTCAGTCCACATCTTACGCGCATCACCGGTATGCTTTCAAATTGAACAATCGGAGCTAGTGTTTCAATCAATTCTAAAAAACATTTTATCAAGCTTGTGATAGGTATCTCAGAAAAGAGGCATCATCCCATAGTACCTCACGGAGACATTACGTCAAACACATGATGAGCGGTGGCAGATTGAGGAAACTATTAACCAATTTAGGGCTCGAACTCACTTCCATACTCGGAAGAAGACATCAGGAATCGTTCGAAATCAACAGCACCAGCGCATTAAAACCCCATGTAGACAAGAACTAGGAAGAACAAACCTCGGCCTCTAGTTCAACCAAAGCGGGGCAAAGGCAGGGAGGTTCAACATTACCTCGTCGAGGAAGAGTTCTCGGTTTAGGGTTGCCGGTCGAGCTCGCACGCGGGGATGGTCCCAAAATCGTCACGATGGGAGAGTGCGCCGGCGACGAAGCTTCAGACACGAGCGAGTTACTTCGAATCCTCACAGCCGAAAAACAGAGATGAAAGGGTGGAGAACGTATCTTTGACTCTCAAAAACTAACTAGATAAAACTGATCTTGACTTAAGCAACACCAGGTTGGTTGCAGATCGGGTAAGAAAAAAAAAACTAATTAACCCTTCTTTTTTCTTTTGATTTTTTTTTTGAATTCTTTTAAAGCAATGCTTGATTTGTCGACCAAAATTCACGCTAGTTCAAACATACCGTTTAAATCATATAGCGCGATATTAAATATTATATGTCACCTCAATATCTCAATATATAGATATGAAATCAATTGTTTATGTCAAAATACTACGGTCGTACACCTAGGTGACAGGGCCAGAAACTACATCAGTTAGTAGTTAAACTCCAGAAATCACATTAGCTTTGATTAAGCCTCAGAACATAACCAATCTGTGGACGTATATCATATCTCAATACGTAGGTCGATCATATATGATATCCAACATACTAATATATGATCTTTTATAATTCACCCCCACTACCATTTCCGATGATGTATAACCAAACTAATAACCAACTCGAAAGATCCATCTAATAATTGATCTAATTTTATAAAATAGCATGCCTCAAAATAACTTAGATATCATGGGAAAAGGACACATAATTTCATAACTTTCGTATGGCGTTTACTTGAGTACCATAATTTTTTTGATCAATTAAATGCCATAATTTATGCACGGCACTCGCTTGAGAGCCATAACCTTTTTTTTTTTCGATTACTTGAGTACCATATAATTTTTCAATCGATCATTTGAGTGCCATAAATTTTTTAAAAGGTTCACCATAATACTATATCACATCGAATTTCCGGCACATGGGTAGATGTTTTTAAAAATTTTGGTACTAAATATTTGGTTGAAAGTTATGGCACTTAAGTGAATATTTTTTTTAGAAGTTATGCACCTAAGTGGTCAAAAAGAAAAAGTTATAACATTCAAGTGAGCGTTGTACGAGAGTTATGACACTTAAGGTATCTTTATCCATAAATTTCATTCATTCATAAGATTTTCCTTTTTGTAACCATGGATGCGAGTTTTGAAAAAAAAAAGTGGTAAACCGCATAGGCCAGCCACATATTTCCTTAGCCTCTAAACATAATTTACAACCCTTTATCAAAATTGTACTCTTAAAAATAGCAATTAAACTTAAGAAAAATGTAGCAAAAGTCCTAAAACTTGTTACAAAAATGCAATTGAATCTTAAAATCTACAAAAAGTGCAATAGAATACTAAAAATGGTCAAATTTGTGCAATTAAGTCCTCGGTTAGCTTGGTCTAATTTGGCTAATTAAAAGCGGGACTTTTTTTTTCTTCATTTCTCTAGCCTACGTGGCATAGAGCTTAAACGAAGAAGTCCATGTATGGAAAAACGACATCATTTAAGGTTTGCTCCATTTTTCCAATCCCTGATTGAACTCTATGTAATGCAGTGAGAAATATGAGTGAGATGATGTAACGTTGACGTTTTCATTAAGACTCGAGTTCCACCGCCCGCCATCATCGGCAAATGACTCTTGATGCTAAATGCAACGGATTGCAGTAAGAAATGCAGATGCAGAATTATGCAGGATTGATGTTTTGGGTAGGGGTCGAAGCTTGTTGTTATCGGCGAAATTGAACCCTATTCTTTATAGAATGGATGAATAATCTATGTGAAGGAAAATTTAGGAATTAACAAACTACCATGTCTCTAATTTCTAAATGCAGAAGAAATGCGGTGGGAAAAGCGAATGCAAGGTTATGGAAAATTTGTTGTTTTTGGCTAAAGGTCAAATTTTGCCAATATCAATTAATCCAATCCCTAATTTTCTTGGAATGCATGAATGATCTTTTAGATGAAAATTTAGTTGTCTCGTCCTTTCCATCTCTGCTTCTCTTGAAATATACTTTGTCTAGCCACGATTGTTGTCTTCTACTGAAGCATGTTCACATGTATTCAATTCGCCATAGAAATGATCCCCGGAAGAAGAGATACTTGTCGTTATCAATACAAATATAAAGTCAACTCGAAAATATAAGATCTTCATCGGCCATTCCTAATCAAGCACATATGAGTAGCTAGATCTGAAAATTTGCATAATAGGCAATAATAAAACATGTAAGGAACGGATGTTACTGCACAACATAGCTGTGCACTACAGTTCCCGAGCAGCAGCTCTATGTAATCTCAGTTCTTCAATTAAAGAAGTCAAGTCTGTATAAGATGATCCACCTTCTTCAACAGCCGCTCTTGCCATTTCCTGGAGCACTTTTGTCCTTCTTCTCATTTCCTCGGCCTCTTCACCCACCATAATCTGCCTCACCGCCTTGCAGATGTCATCTCTACTTACGATATCTCCAGCAACTCCGATATCAACCCACCGTTTAACCCCAGCGCCAATCCCAACCTGAAGCACTTGAGTTACCAACTTTTCAGCTATGAAATGGTCATGAACCGCGGGTCGCGTAACCATGGGAACCCCAGCACATATTCCTTCCAGAATTGAGTTCCACCCACAATGAGTCACGAATCCTCCAACCGATACGTGACCAAGTATCAGCACTTGGGGTGCCCATCCTCTTATGATCAGGCCCTTCCCTTTTATTCTTTCCTCGAAACCTTGCGGTAGCCAATCATCGTCTCCATTTTGCTCTTCCTTCTTCCCTTTCCTGACGACCCATATGAAGTTTTGCTCAGAAGTTTCAAGTCCTAATGCAATTTCCATAAGCTGCCGAGAATCAAAGTGGGCCTCGCTACCGAAACACACATATATGACAGAATTAGGTTCTCTGGAGTCCAGCCATTTCAAGCACTCATCCTTGTCAATAGACGCTTCCTTTCCTCTATGTGTTTTATCTTCGACGTCCTTATTGTACAATGAGAGCGGACCGACAAGCCAGGCCTTCCTGCCCATAACATTCCTGAAATAATCTGCATAATCTTTTTCGAGTTCATAACAGCTGTTAACAACATTTCCGAAGCACTTTAGCTGCGATGCACGTAGTTCTCTCAACAACTTGGTAAAATCACGTCCTTCTTGTTTAAGATTATCAGATAATTGATGCCTCGTTAGCTTTATCTCCCCAGGAAGGCCAGGCACAATAAATGTTTCTGAGTCGGATGATACTTTCTTGTGGGGTTCATATCGACTAATGGCTTCAGACGCGCACATTGACAACAAACTTATAACTTGAAGAACTATTCTAGGAATCTCACACTCAGTAGCAACGTCTGTAGCCCATGTAAAGAACATATCTGCTATGAGGCAATCGGGTCTATGTTCTTGCAAGAGCCGCAGAAGTGGTTCTCGGAGCACGCTCAAGGCCTTAAAGAACTTATTCAACAGTTCTCTACTATTCACGCCAGCACTGGAAATGACGGCTTCTACGTTCTCGCAGCCCTCAGGCAACCCGGCCTCCACAGAAGGGAACTCGACAGTTTGGATGTTGATATCCAAACCAGACCGCTTGATTCTCTCGATTTGCCTCGAGTAGATGGTGAGGTTGAGAGGAGTGGTGACTATGGTGGCTTTGATGCCTCGGGTTGTGAAAAGTTTGGCCATCTCTATAGTCGGTATCATGTGGCCATGAGCCATGAATGGAAGGAAGAAGATGTGAAGCCTGTGAAGTTCACTATCCATGGCAACTTTCACGGGGAGCGATCTAAGATTGGAAAAATGATTGGGGCAGAAAGATGGACCTGGTTTAGCTTCTTCAGGGTTTTCTTGAAAAGTTGCCAAATGCAGCGACTCTTTCATGGCCATGCTTGTACTAGTATCGTGATTTCACGGAGATTATCGGTCCCACGCCGTTTTGGACAGAAGGGAAAACATAATTACATGGAAGGGCCAGTAGGCCAGACTTCACGTGTTCTGCATTCGTCTCTATTATTGAAGAAAAATTGCCTATCCGGAAATAAAAAATTTGTAAGTGGAGATATTATGATCTGTACAAAATCAAAGAATGTTAGTCAAAGGGCATTTCCCCAGTTTTGCATCAAACGGGCTTTTTGGGGGAGTCTAAGCAGAACCGACACCGACATGCGATACGACACAATACGCCGACATGTCATTTTTTAAAAAATAGAGAATTTCAATACGTTGTAACACGTTTCTTTATATATACATGATAAATTATCATTTTTATGATTATTTCGATCAAATTAATTTAATTCAAATCCACAAATAAATAAATAATAAAAAAGAGTGTCGGATGAGTGTTGGTGTCCGACATGTCCAACACATATCCGACTTCGACATGGAAGCCCTCGGAGAGTGTCCATGCTTCCTAGGGGTGAGTTTGGTGGCTATTTTCAAAGAGTGCAATTTCTATTTAAGGGTTGTAATTTTTGTCTACAGGCCAAGGAAATACGCAGTTGGCCTATAGGGTTAATATCATGAAAAACTTCAAATTGGTACATCTGTGATAATTTTATCCCGAACTAATTTTTTGACCACCAAAAATCCCAAACTGGTATACCCGTGACAAATTTGCTCCGAACTATTTTTTTGACCACCAAAACCTTGCACTGGTACACTTGTGATAATTTTATCCCGAACTAATTTTTTTACCACTAAAAATCCCAAATTGGTATATTTGTGATAAATTTACCCTCCATTAGTGTCTGATAAATTGGATTAATATCACAAAAAACTACAAATTAGTAAATTTGTGACAAACAAAGGGATACACCCATCAACTACCACGTGTCATCAAAGTTAACAATTTGACAGTAAAATTTAACATGAACTAACGGAGGGTAAATTTGTCATAGGTGTACCAGTTTGGGATTTTTTTGTGGTCAAAAAATTAGTTCGGGGTAAAATTATCACAAATGTACCAGTGTAGGGTTTTTGATGGTCAAAAAAATAGTTCGAGATAAAATTATCATAAGTGTACTAGTTTGAGGTTTTTTTAATCAAAAAAATAGTTCGGGGTAAAATTGTCACGACGTACCGGTTTGGAGTTTTTTGTGGTATTAACCCTGGCCTATGTGATTAATTTAGCGCTAACGAGACAAGTAACTTTGATCAATTTTATGTCTTTTCAAAAAGTTGCATTGCATATGTTGAAATATTAATGCAGCAGCTAATCATGATCTTGCAATTTAAGTCAATGCGAAATCATCGAAGAAATAAATGAGGAACAATAAAGGATATCAAAGGTTCATGTGAGTCGGTCTGAATGTCGGTATCTACATACACGGGGAGTACCAGCAGCAAATAATTCACTATAATCAGAGAATGAGAGTTACAAATGTTCACACGTTTGAATGTTTCTCATACCTAGATTAAGCACACATCTAAAGTGTTTACAAATAAATAACTCATTTGATTGTATAACCCAGCACAAATTACCAGGTATTTAAGCTTTGCCCACAACCAATCAAAGGAAAAAAAAATGAACTCAACTCACGGCTTTGAAGAGTTCATCGTGCGATCGCTCAAAATCCCTACGTCATAGGTGCGGCTCTTCACTGAATAAAACCCTTGTGCAGCTACTAGTCTCAAGAAAGCCACACAAAGCTAAAAGCTTCATTGTGCGGTCATGTGAAGAGCTGAGAGAGAAAACCCACTCCTCCTTTTTCTCTCCTTTATGCGGCAACTGTAGGCTCGGGGAATAAAGAAATAAAACCCTCGCTTTTGTTTCTTTGTTTGACAATGACATTTTTACCCCACAAATAAATATATATAAATTATAGAAAATGTGAGCCCTTTTTTTTTGTTTTGCAGTGGCAGCAGCTTTCTTCATTTTTTTTTTCTGTTCTACCGTAACTTTCAATTCACTTTCAGATTTTAATTTGCCTTGCACGTGAAAGTCGAAACCCACGTCTAAAATTATAAATTGTCACCTCTAGCCCCATTGAGAAGGTGGAGATTCGAATTTCCCATATCCTTATTTACAAATAAGAAGGGTGGTCACTTGGGCAAACTTCATTTTTTTTTCTCAAACTTAGATATTTATCCAACCAGTTCGGATTCTGTAAAAGGCTCAAACTTGTGACATAATCTGACAATTTTTCGCAAACTCCCAACGATAACACAGACTTGCCTTCTATGTGGAATAAACCCGGATGCATACAATACTCGCTCCTTCTTGATGCGCAGACTCCCAACGGCAACACATAGAAGGCAACGACTAAGCGCGCATATACAAAGACTACTAGAAGCGAAAAGGAAAGGTTCACTTGCAGGCATTACTGGAATGCTCATTCCAAGGACAATGCCTAGAAGGCAACGGCTAAGCATGCGTAGAGGAAGAGAACTAGAAGTGAAAAGGAAAGGCCCATTAGGAGCAATAAATGCAATGCTCATTCACCGGATAGTGCCCGGAAGGCAACGGCTAAGCACGGGCAGAGGAAGACTACAAGAAGTGGGAAAGGAAAGGCCCACTTGAAGCAATGATTGGAATGCTCATTCACATGATAATGCCTAGAAGACAACGACTAAGAACTTTGCTAAGTCCAGGTCAATTCACCCGTTTAATTTTCCAATTGCATCAATTATATCAGTTCGTAACCCTACATGATTCCTCCAGTACGAACAATGAGCTGGCTGTTAAGGCCACTCGGGACCATACGTCGAGGGTGAGGAGTTAGGACCACAAGAATTCAACGACTGAGGAATTCATCTTCCTGCCTTGCTTCCTGCTTTCCCTGCTTTTCAATCCTTGGGTCCCCCTTTACGTACTCCTATCCCTTCCAATCCATTGATCTCTGGGCCACTCGGGACCATACGTCGAGGGTGAGGAGTTAGGACCACAAGAATACAACGACTGAGGAATTCATCTTCCTGCCTTGCTTCCTGCTTTCCCTGCTTTTCAATCCTTGGGTCCCCCTTTACGTACTCCTATCCCTTCCAATCCATTGATCTCTGGGCCTTAGCTTTTGTCGATTTATTTTCTGGGCCTCGTCGTCCAGTGAAGCATTATTCCAATGCGAGCAATGGATTTGGTATCAAAACCTATGTTGGTAATGAGATGATATAGAATATGGGGTATTGCATTATGAGATTTAAAAGCGATACTTGCTGCTTGTGTGATTTTCATTCAATGAATTTGGGATTTATGAGCATTCAATTTTTTGATTAATTCATTATACACTGGATTTTTGTTATGGTTTCCATTCAATGAAACGTTTTATCTCGTCAATATATTTTTGTAAAATCATTTATTTTAGTTGAATGTTTCGTCCTTTATATTGTGAATGATGACCAATCATTCCGTAAGTTTTGAGTATGGACTTGGAGTCTCACAATTCCGGTTAAGCATCTCTCGTCGACTTCCAATTCTACAAGTCTACGCTAAAAAAGGGCCCACTTATAAACACAAATGCCACGTGGACTCTACTTCCCCTGTAGTTCGTTTTTTGAACTTGGGCCAATAGATCGACCTAATTAAATCGATCTTTTTTCTTATGCACGCCATACGAGCCTTCTTTTTTTTTCGGTCTACTGCAAATCAAGGGCCAAGGCCCACAAGATGGTGAAGGCTATTCTAAGCATGTCATTATTACTGCTCTTATTGATTTAGTTATTTATTAAAGAGAGAATTCTCGAGCTACCAATAATTTTTGAATTAGAGCATAGAGGTAAAACCACCACCAGTTGAAATTGCATAAAGTAGTCACTAAGGCTCGGTACTAAAGATTGTTGCATGTGACTAGGACATGTGACCTCACTTCATCTCGGCAATTAAATAATATGGACATCAACATGATCTAATGGCCAAGGTGGAATAAACCCGGATGCATACAAGACTTGCTCCTTCTTGACGCGCAAACTCCCAATGATAACACATAGAAGGCAACGACTAAGTGCGCATAGACAAAGACTACTAGAAGCGAAAACGAAAGGTTCACTTGCAGGAATTAATGGAATGCTCATTCAACGGATAATGCCTGGAAGGCAATGGCTAAGCATGCGTAGAGGAAGAGAACTAGAAGTGAAATGGAAAGGCCCATTAGGAGCAATAAATGCGATTCTCATTCACCGGATAGTGCCCGGAAGGCAACGGCTAAGCACGGGCAGAGGAAGACTACTAGAAGTGGGAAAGGAAAGGCCCACTTGAAGCAATGAATGGAATGCTCATTCACATGATAATGACTAGAAGGCAACAACTAAGAACTTTGCTAAGTCCAGATCAATTCACCAGTCTAATCTTTCCAATTGCATCAATTATGTCAGTTCGTAACCCTACATGAGTTCATTGTAATTCCACCAATAGGAATAATGGGCTAGTTGTTGAGGCCACTAAGGACCATATGTCGTGGGTGAGGAGTTAGGACCATAAGAAGGCAACAACTGAGAAATTTATCTTTAGTCAATTAACAAGGACGTGCATGAGATAAGTCAAAATTGGAAGGCTATCTAGATTCCTAATATGAACATATGAAATATACGAAACAACAAATGTATTTTGAGAGATTTTTTGAATTCTGAGTCGAAGCTCATCTCGCCATTCATTTTCCTGCCTTGCTTCCTGCTTTCCCTGCTTTTCAACCATTGGGTGCCCCTTTACGTACTCCTATCCCTTCCAATCCCTTGATCTCTGGGTCTTAGCTTTTGTCGATTTATTTTCTGGGCCTCGTCGTCTAGTGAAGCATTATTCTAATGCGAGCAATGGATTTGAAATCTAAATCTATTTTCGTAATGAGATGATATAGAATATGGGGTATGGCATTATGAGATTTAAAAGCGATACTTGCTTCTTGTGTGATTTTCATTCAATGAATTTGGGGTTTATGAGTACTCAATTTTTTTATTAATTCAATATACACTGGATTTTTGTTATGATTTCCATTCAATGAAAGGTTTTGTTTCGCCAATATATTTTTGTAAAATCATTTATTTTAGTCCAACGTTTCGTCCGTTATATTGTAAATGATAATCAATCATTCTGTAATTTTTTTAGTATGGATTTGGAGTCTCACAAATCCGGTTAAGCATCCCTCGTGGTCTTCCAATTCTACAAGTCTACACTTAAAAAGGCCCCACTTATGAAGACAAATGCCACGTGGACTCTATTTAATATCTTCCCTTGTATTTCGTTTTCTGAACTTGGGCCAATTAGTTAGACCTAATCAAAGCAATCTTTTTTCTTATGCACGCCATACGAGCCTTCTCCTCTTTCTGTTTTTTTTTTTTTGGTCTACTGCAAATCAAGGGCCAAGGCCCACAAGATGGTGAAAGCTATTCTAAGCATGTCATTATTACTACTCTTATTGATTTAGTTATTTATTAAAGGAAGAACTCTCGGGCTATCAGTAACTTTTGAGTTTAGAACATAGATGTAGAACCATCACCATTTGAAATTGCATAAAGTAGTTGCCAAGGCTCGGTACTAAAGATTGTTGCCTGTATCCAGAACATATGACCTCGCTTCATCTCGGCAATTAAATAATATGGACATCAATATAATCTAATGGCTGAGATGGGGTAAACCCGGATGCACCAAAAGCATACAAGACTTGCTCCTTCTTGATGCGCATACTCCCAGCGGTAATGTGTAGAGGGCAACGACTAAGAGCGCATAGACCAAGACTACAAGAAACGAAAAGTAAAGACCCGCTTGGAGGAATTATCGGAATGGTCATTCAATGGATAATGCCTAGACGACAACGGCTAAGAACTTGGCTAAGTCTAGGTCAATTCACCAGCTTATCTTTCCAATTCCATCAATTATATTAGTTCGACTGAGGAATTAGGACCACGAGAAGGCAATGACTGGGGAATGAAATGGAGTCATTTAACGAGCACGTACATAAGATATTCAAAAATTGAAGGCACTCCATATTTCCAATATCAACATGGAAATTATACGAAACGACTAACAAGATTCTTTGACTCAATCAAAGCCTATGTCGTCGTTCATCTTCCTGCCTTGCTTCCTGCTTTCCCTACTTTTCGACCATTGGGTGTCCCGGTAGGTGCTACTACCCCTTACAATCCCAGCTTGCGCGTTCTCTATATAGATGATATCGTTGGGAAAAATGAGTTAATAGGAAATGGAATTGGAATGGAATTGGAATGTAGTCGAACTTTGAGGCATGTAATCATTCACTTTAGGATTAATTTGCCCCACGAAATTTCTATAGATTACTGGCAAATTCCTTTTAGGATATAATAAAGTCACGATAAAAATACTGGATAACAATTTTAGTATTTCTCCTAAACTCTCTATGAAACAATTGAAAAAATGGTTGTCTTGTTTTTCTCTTAAGGAAGACCAAAATGAAGGGAGTTCTATGTGTCTATCAATTGAACAGCATTGTCCAATATATATAAGCAAATAGTACAAACCTCTTGGTGTCTAACTGCCAATACGGACACCCCCATTCATGTCCAAAAAATTGCAATTCGGACATAATCTTTCATGTTTGAAAAACTGCCATTCGAACACAACCGTTCATGTTCGAAAAGTTGCAATTCAGACACAACTCTTCGAGCATGAAAACTGTCAATTTGGACATACATTTTCATGTCCTAAAAAGGACAGTTTTGTCCAAACAGCCATAAGTTAAAAAAAATTAAATAAATTGTTGATTAAGGCTTATTTTGGTCCGAGGTGCGTAATATGCGTGTTAAAATCGCACACCTGCGCCGGTATTGTGGGGTCTGGCCCACTCACCCATTTTTCTCCATTTATAATAAAGGATAATACCTTAACTTATAAATAGACCAAAACTTTTATTTCTTTTCTATATGGGACAAGGAAATATCCTTTTTTGTTTGTTTTACAAACAAACACCAACAAATATTATATATCACATTATTATGACGAGCAACTGGACCGTTATTAACCCGAATTTTGTGTTTACTTGTGAAGAGCCAACGTCAATCTAAAGATTGAGAGAATCAAGCCCGCTAGTTTGATTAAACATGGAAAGAAAGCGGGTTCATTAGTAGGTATCTTGACAGTAAACCCTTGAATTCTCAGTACCGATTAAGATACAGAAAAATTATCCAAAAAGTTTTAAACCTATTACACTTTTACTAATGCAATCATAAATTTTTTAATTGTGCCAATTGAGTCCTATACTTTTTTCACGTTTGGTCAATTGAGTCCATCGGGTTAATTTTTATCAGAAATTACTGATATGAATAATGGTTGTCCTACGTGATGTGGTCGACGCTGACGTGAACAAATTTTTTTATTTTTTAATATTATTTCGATTTGTTTATTTATTTTCCCTTTTTTTATTCTCTTTTCCCACTTTTCTTTTTCTTTTACTATGGCCGGTGAGGCTTCCTTTTTATGTATATTTCATATGAGTTAAAATTATCATTACCTTTAAATATAGTGAATTTATTTTTTAAGAACAACCTAAAATGTAATGAAATAAGATACATTATAATTTATGCATACTTTAATAAAAATAATTTTTTTTGCAAAATATATCTTTTTACTTGGTTTATAGGTAAATTGATTGTAATTTCGGAAATGAGTTAATATCAAATGAATTTTATTCACATAATAAAATAACCTATATTTCTAATTTATCCATTTAGTGTATTTTGGTAAATGATTGAATGTTGTTTGCCACCATATTTATATCGAAAATAACTGATAATATTCATATCATTTAAAAAATGATATATTAGAATATGGATGACATGACAAAACAATGGCATGTGTTGCCTTTTGGCAATCGCAAAGGCAAGACAAAGTGCCACGTGATGAGCATGAAAGCGAACGTTTTCTCAACTTCGACTTGTTAACATATAACTAGCAAGACCTAAGATTATATTTGTTATATTATTCTAAATGTTGGTATTAACTTGAATTTTTTTGCAAGAGAAAACTAAAAATTATAAAAGAATAAATATTTACATCAATCAAATTTTCCGCTAAAGTGAATCTGAACCCCATTTGCAGGTTCATCCTCCGATTAAAAGAAGACATTAAACATAGAATTGCAATATTTATTGAATGATACCAATAGCACGCGGAATATTTCTAGAATATGAATCAATTGTTGGAAAAAATATGCTCCTTCAAATTGTAGAAGAAAAGAAACTTCAACTTCAAATGGGATGAACAACGAAATCAGATTTTGATACGTAATGTCACTTTCTTTAAGAAATTGTTTGCCCCACGAAGTTGCTAATTTTATTGACAAATATCCTCAAGGATATAGCAAAGTCTCAATTGAGAATACTGAATAGCAATTTCGGTGCATCTCCAGGGTCTCTCTAGGAAAACAATTAGAAAGAATGGCTGCAGTTTTTTGAAATGAAAAAGTATCTAAAAATCCGAATGAATGGACTTAATATTCAACCATGTAAAAACTGACTTACTAATCCCACCCTTTTGAACAAAGGCGTCCCTTCATAAAAAATATGTATAGTGAATTGGTATGAAATCAAAATTCACGTTGAAAAAAGATATATGAAAATTCGGAATAAAATAATAATAAAATAAAAGAATAATATTTTTTAATCATTTTTTAATCCGTATTTTATAAATTCTGAAAAATAATTTTGAACAAATACAATCTTTCAACGTTGAAGGAGTTATGTCCAAAAAGACATAACCTTCCAAAGGTGAAATAGTTATGTTCGAAGGGACACAATTCTTCCAAAGGTTGTAATAACGCCTAATAACCGTTAGGCTAAATAATAAATTTCGAAATTAATTAATAACCACAACTCTATTGTGAACAGTCACACTATTTCAATAGGATAAAATCGTTATTTTATAATAATAAATTCGAAATTTAATAAATAAAAAAATAAACGAGAATTAGTGCTAATTATCATCCGCGAGAGCGCTAAGCGCTAAGTGTGCCTAATAATCGCGCATCTGCACATGGGTATTGAGAAGTCTAGTCCACACCCAATTGTCTTCGCTTTAACAAGGAAGAAGACACTCACACGTATAAAGTAGCCCATGTAAGGACCTCAGCCCCACTACGCTTCCGCTGCACCACTCCTTGTGAAATATTGTCCGCTTTGGACACTAAGTCCTCACGGTTTTAAAACGTGTTACATAAGGGTTAAGGGCCAAGCCTTATAAACTCACCAAGATCTCACTCCCTAAGCAATGTGGGACAAGAGCAATGCAATCCCCTCACCATCCACGAAATCTGCCGGGAGCTGCTCCTTGTCCGAGCCCTCTCTGGCTCCGGCAATCACTCCCTGCTCTCATTGGACTGGGTCGTTACAGCCCACCTTCTCAAAACTTTCTTATGTGGGACAAAGGAAAAAGCATTATTTTACTTGTTTTACAAACAAACAACCAACATCAGTAAGAAACGAGAAAGCATAAATGATAGCTTTCTTCTGTTTGTCAAATTGCTCACATTGCCATGGACTTGGCGGGGAAAATTTTAACAAGCTAATTTTAATAGAACTTTCTTGAGATTAAAATATTCTCTCTCTTCTCCAATTGTTAAAAGTGCTTTTTTAAAGCTAAATTAAATTAGAAGTTCAACTTAAGAATTAATAAAAGAAGTTCTCAATTTTTATCCAAGTTTATATTTGCAATTTAATGGTGTTAATGGAGAAATTTCACCCAATGAAGATATTCACTCAATTTGAAAAATAAAACGGAACAGTACAAAGATATATGGTATTAACAAAATAAAGTAGAGGATAATGTGAACAATAAATTGATTTATTGTTTGGCCCATTTAATTTGCTCAAAATGAGCAAGGAAATCTACTTAATTTATAAAAGACTAAAAAAATGGATAATGTTGTTAGTTATGCTTCCATTTATTACTAAATTTTTTATTCATCTCAAACAACAGTTGAAGAGAACTAGAATTGAACAACAATTACTTTTAAAGTATATGAAATGGATAAATAAATCAAAATAATCTAAAATAAAAATAAAAATTAATTTGCAAATGTGCTACAAATTTTCAAACTCTTCTTTTTCTAATTTTTCTATCTTATTTCCATCTCAACTAAAATTTAAGTTTAAGCTTTCATGGTGCCTTTTTGTATGTTTAATTTTACCAGAATTCTCCTTTTTGGTATTTATGCATTGATATGGGTGAAGAAAAGATTTAGAGAACTAACTCATGTGAAAACGTAATTGTATCATTGTATGTTCAATGTAGAGAAAATAACGTATAAAAATGTCAATATATGCTCAACACAGATTAAAGTACATACACCTAGATATGCCCTCGCAAAATACTGGCAAGCAACTTTCTTAGCAGAATGCGCATGGTACGAACTTTAGCGAGGTTCATCATGACTAAATAATTTGATCATCAATGAGGGCTCATCAAACTTCAAGAGTATATTTTACCTTATTTATTTGTCTGTCTTATTGTTTGACCTTGTCTTTTGTTCAAAATTCAACCTTATTACTTTTGGGTCAAGTCAATAGTGACTTTGATTATTAGATATAGCAAAATAGCGGGCCCTTTTTTGCTAATTTGTTTCAACTATGTGAAATCAGCCTGTCGCCAACTAACCATTTTGGAATGACCGCGTTTACCAAAAACTAAAACTAAAGTTTTAGGAATTACGGAAGTTGTGTGATGAAATTCTAGAGAGGCAGTCATCTAGCTGTCCGTTTGTCGTTAGTCATTGCATTCACTAGGGCTGTGCAACCAAACCAATTCTACTTGGAAACCGAACCAGTTCGCCTTAGAAACCGGTTTGGTTCCAAGTTCCTATTGGAAGTTTAGAATCTGCTCATCCTAAAATCGATCACCCTTAGCATTCACATTGGTAGGACTACACGCATTTGGATGGTTGAGGGTACTGTCAACAAGAAGCAGGAACAGAAACTGGATGACACAAATTACATAACATGACTCTTGGTCTCAAGGAAACAGAGGATACGAGCATCTAGAACATATCCAGTTAAAGTAAGGCAAATTACGTTATATGACTTCAAAGAAAGAGTCACTTCCGAACTAATCGGCTGGATAATTTGTTATCCAATCCAATGTTTGGCGACGTACTCCGGATTGGACAAACCCAAATATGTCTAAATCAATAAAAAATTTGAGAGAGGGGATAGGATAAATTGGGATTAAATAAGGAAAAATTAACAAAAAAAATTAACAAGAGAAGAAGATCGTAAGCATCTACATCATGTCAAATGGATCCAATAATCTTCTAGGAAGTATTCTCATAGGTATCCACATAATTGGGTCTTGGGAATGCCCTCCGCTTGTTCCAAAGAAAGTTCTCTTGCTCCTGTTCGCCTGTCGAACTAGTCGAACCAATGCTTGCACCATCTCGACATCGGTGGCCAAAACTCTGGCATCGCCTACACCACCTCGTTGACACAATGATCAATATCATCGTGCACAAAAATAGGGTTCCACCGTGACGCGAGGCCTCATAGAGGACACAAACGTCTCAAGGGAGGAGGGGAAGTTGGTGATGGAGAGGCCAGAAATCTTTGGAATCACCGACAACCCGGTCCTCGATTATTTTGAGGCGACATAGAGACAATGCTAATGGCCGCCTAGAATTCCCTCGCCCCCTCTCTCTATCGCGGTCTCAAATCTACAGATCTGCATCAATGTTGCATGACGATGTTGGTGGTCGCCAATTTCGATTATGGCTATTGTGGTGGCGGCAGTGGCCACAATCCTTATATTGAGGGTTTTTCTGTTCAGTTTTTTAATTTAGGCTCCGTTCGTTTGGCGGAAAATATTCTCCTTTTGGAAAATATTTTCGCGGAAGTCATTTTCCTGAAAAATGTTTTCCTGGAACACAATTTTCTGGCGTTCGGCTAAAATCTGAAAAAGTTTCAGAAAATATTTTCTGGTGTTCGGCGACCGCCAATCCGGCGGTGTCCGGTGATCGGCGGCGGCGGGCGGCGACGGGCGGCGGTTGGCAACGGCGAGCGGCGACGGGCGGCAATCGGCGGTGACCGATGACCGACGGTCGGCGGCGGTCGGCGGCGGCGATCAGTGATCGGCGGTGATCGGGGACCGGCGGCGGCCGACGACCGACGGTGATCGGCGACCGACGACCGGCGGCGGTCGGTGAAGGGCGGCGGCGGCCGCAGCGGTGGCAACCAGTGGCCTACGGCGGTGACTGGCGATCAACTTCCTCTCCCACGGAAAACATTTTCCCTCCCATGGGCAATTTTGCTTTCACTTTGGGGGAAATGATTTCCTCTTTGTAAAAATAGGAAATCATTTTCCACAAAACAATGAAGGATTTGAGGGTGGGGAAGGAAAATGTTTTCCCACGGAAAACATTTTCCGCCCCCGTGCACCGGAAAACGCTGAAAATGTTTTCTGGAAGAATATTTTTTCGGAAACGAACATAGCCTTAATTGAATTTACAAATCTTAACCCTATTTTAAAGTGTACCGTACACTTGATAGGATTAGATATGCCTATCTTTACAATTAAGAGGATTTGGAATCCTACTTTATTTTATTCTATTTCAATTTTTGTTTCGACGACCAAATGCGGCCTTAAAAATCCTTAAACACATCCTTTTTGGGATATAGTTCTTCTACCAAAATCAACAAATAAGAAATATATCTAAAAAGAGAATCCTTTTAACAAATCTAGCTAGGCTAAAATTGGGCTAGATCGGACCGAAAACTATGGCTAATAAAGGCATGTGCCCGCCCCTACATGAAGCTACCTCATGCCAAAGAAACAAGCGGAGTTTAAGATTTTTATAACGCACTTCCAGACTTCCAGTCCACCATCGCTGTTTCTCTTCCTTTGGATTCTGTACGGCAAATAAAGAATGATAGGTCTATGCGATTATAGTGCCATCCTCTTTGTTTTTGGGGTTAATTCAAAAAAAAAAAGCACCAACTTTAGGTCTGCAGATAGTTCTGGCCCGAACTTTTTTTGTCTCATAAAAAAGCACCAACTTTAAGTTAAGGGACAATTTTGGCCTGAACTTTTTTTTGTCCAGTAAAAAAGCACCAACTTTAGGTTGAGAGATAATTTTGGCTATAACTTTTTTTTGTCTCATAAAAAGCACTGATTTTGACTTAAATCCCAAATTTGACCCATATTGACTTAAAACCATTGATTATCTAACTTGACTATTTCATATTAGCAATAAATCACGTGGCTTGCTAACTGGATTTAAAGCAATATTTATTATCTTATTCTTTAAACCACAACTTGAAGAATAATAGTAAAATTATTCATTTCCTTCACTTCACCGACAAGTCAAAAATATCTCTAGATTGAATCTCTTTGGCCAAACGTAATCTGAAACTGACCACTGCCTATCGATAGACGCCATGGACGAGATTCGCCAAGCTCATCACTATAACCTTCTTTCTCAAACAATGGTGAACGTCAACAGGGGGCCACATTTGGGATCATGATGAAAGTTGGTGATTTTTAAAGAGACAAAAAAAAATTGGGGCCGGAATTGTCACTTAACCTTAAATTTGTGCTTTTTTATGGGACAAAAAAAAAAGTTGGGGCCAGAATTATCTTTCGACCTAAAGTTGGTACTTTTTTATGGAACAAAAAAAAGTTCGGGCCAAAATTATCCCTCTACCTAAAGTTGGTGCTTTTTTTTGGAATTAGGCCTTTGTTTTTGTGTAAAGTGAACTTTGGCCGCTTGTGATTATGGGATGATAGCGTTTATTCCCACAAAGGGTCCCCCTAAAAATAATGGTTTTATGGAATTTTCGCAACCATTCAATCAACAGATTCATTTTAGGAATTTAGACGGTCGAGAAAGTTGTGGAAAAACCACGTGAGATCAATGGGAAGTGTCAACGCAATGAATATAACATGGCCTTGCACGTCGTAACAGGACTCGCCTCCTGGTCTGCAGTTCTAGAAGTCGTCTGGGCTTTAGAGAAGGGGAAAGCAAAAGAAAATTAAAATATAAAAATTGAGAAGAAGACATTGATGTTTGAATGGAACTCTGTCCTTGTTTGCCTGGAAATCATGTGTCTGACCAATTACATCGTATTGGACAGATTCACATCACACTTTTGATTGTTAGTAGATCACCTAATGAAACATAACTAACGGAAATTTACCTGTAAAATATGCTTTCGTAATTTTTCTTTTGGAGGACGTAATTTTCTTTTTGTAATCCTAAATTTTGTGGCTCTTATGGTTTATAACATTCCATAGAAATAATACCTATCTAGGTCAACAGTGAATTTCGTTTACCCTATTGTTTGTTAAATATAACTTATCGTAAACTTGCCTCTATATTTGGTAAATCCTAGCAACCTATGATTCAATAACTTTTCTTAATTAAATATAGGTTGGAAATTAATTACACAACGGCATCGTCTCTCTTCCCAGAGAGACGGTGCCATCTCTGTCATTAATTTGCCCAAGGGAACCGGCTAAATTGTTCATCCGGTTACTTTAGGAAATTTGGAATGAACTCTCAGTTATTTGGATTTCCTTTAATCCTTCTAAGTAAGATTTCTTAAATGTGACTATAATGAAAACAAAATAAGAGAAATGATAAACTTGAAGAAAACCCACAAAACATCCACAATAATACAAAAATTATGATTTGTAACCACTTATGACCACCAATTGAGTTGCCATGACTGCTAGCGTATATCGATCGGCCATGATCTCGAGCTTCGCAACTCAAAACTCCAGTGGTTGTGGCCACCATGACCATGGCTGCCACAAGCTTAGAGCTTGAGCTCGCAACTATGGCGGCCACGATGGACCTCCATCTCTCTCTCAATTTTGTTCTCTTATATTGTTTGATGAGGCACCTTTTTGGCTCATAATAATTTTTAGCAAACCATAACATGACATGTGTATTCCGCTGTGACATGTGTATTCACCAGCATCTATGTCATTAATTCTGTAATCCATGTCAACAAAAATCGACTAGTAAGAGAAAAAGTATAATGGAAAGACTATAAGTTGACAATTTCTACAAAGTTGAGGGACGTTTTCTAACCAAAAAAAGGTAGAAGGATGATTTTGATTTTCAGACAAAAATAAAGGGACAATAGTGATATTATTCCTTAAATAAAATAAAAAAAAACATAACCTTCGTTCCACAGTATGTATTGTTTTTTTATCTAGCTTCCTTGTTGAATTAATTAAGGTTAGCAAATATAATAATGTCTATGTTTAGATTCCAACAAAAGTCCAATCGGTTGCCCATTCCTTTGATATGGAAATTGCGGCCCCTTATCCACCGTTATCATAACATGACACAGGTGTTCGGCCAGTTCGGCTAGCATCTCCCATGTAGTTTTTATCACTTTTGAGTCGGTCGCCTTCTTTTTGCTTCAGCGAGTTACGATAGAAAACTAATTTTGCAAGCGCCCAGTTGCATTTTTTAAAGCAGACCTGACGGTTCATGTTTTTTCTATTTTTATCCTACGGTCCACATTGTATGCGGCACCAGTCCCATAAAAAAACTTAGGGGACCTTATAATTTCCCCTAACTTTAAATATATAGATATTAGATTACAAAGTTGCGCCTTGCCAAGGGACAGCTATGCTTGATATTGGTTATCTATGGCTTGTGAGTTCATGCATACGAGGATCCTCTCCCCTTCCACCGTTGCAATATGAACACCTAGTGCCATCTTCACAAATCTAATTTGTTTTTTTTAGAAAATTACCAAAATAGTCCTAAACCTATTATAATTGTACCAATTCAGTCATAAACATTTTGTATTTGTGCCAATTCAGTCCATTAGACCTATTTTGGCCAGCCGGCACTGACGTGGATGCCAGCCGACTGGCTGATGCGGAAGTGATAATTTTTAATTTTTAAAAAAAATTGAATTTTTTATATTTTTTTCCTTTTTATTATTTTTTTGGGAAAAAATCACTAAAAACCCCAAACTTTACCCCATGTGACACATTTACCCCGAACTTTTTTTTGTGACACCAAAAACCCTAAACTTTGCTGTTTGTGACACATTTACGCCGGAGACCTCGCCGGCGAGGGCGAGGGCTTGCCGGCGAGGGCGAGGGTGAGGGCGAGGGCGAGGCTTGCCGGCGTCGAGAGGCCCTCGCCCTCGTCGGCGAGGTCGCCGGAGACCTCGCCGGCGAGGGCAGCCCCGCCGGAAAAAAGAAAAAAACACAGAAAAAAATAGAAAAAGGGAAAAAGACTAAAATACCCTAGGTTACAGTATATTGGGGTAAATGTGTCACAAACAGCAAAGTTTGGGGTTTTTGGTGTCACAAAAAAAAGTTCGGGGTAAATGTGTCACATGGGGTAAAGTTTGGGGTTTTTGGTGGTTTTTTCCCTATTTTTTTTGCTGTCCTTCTTCCCATCGGACTGGCCAGGTGACCTTACCGGCCACTGGTTTGGCAAAGGCGAGCTCACCTGACCGCCGTGGGCGAGATCGGCTATGTCGAGGGCGAGCTCGACCTCGCCTAGATTTGGCGAGGTCAAGTCTCATCATGGCCGCGGGCGAGGTCGGCCGTGGCGAGGCTCAACCTTGCTGGCATTGGCGAGGGCGACGACCTAGCAGACACTGGCGAGGGTGATGACCTCGCCAGATATGGGCGAGGTTGAGCTCGCCCTTGCCATTTCCAACCTCAACCGCGACGGTGAGGTGAGCTCACCCTCGCCATGGTTGACCCCGCCCGCGATAGTGAGGTTATCGCTTTGGCCATGGCTGAGTGAGGATGAGCTCGCCCTCGCCATGGTTGGTCTCGCCCGTAATGGCAAGGTGAGCTCGCCCTCGCCAGTGCTGGCGTGGTCGAGCCTCGCCCTTGCCAGACCAATGGCCGATGAGGGCCTTAGCCCCTAGCCGATCCAGAGACCAGCCAGGGGAAGAAGGAAAGAAAAAAAAATTGAATAATAATAAAAAAAATTGAATTTTTTTTAAAATTAAAAAATTATCACGTCAGCGTCGGTCAGATATCCAGCATCCATGTCAGCGCCACTCGGCCAAAATTGGGCGGACGGGTTGAATTGGCACAAATGCAAAAGATTTATGATTGAATTGATCATATAAAAAATGTTTATGACTAAATTGGCACAATTGCGATAAGTTTATGATTGATTAGTAATTTTTCCTTTTTTTCCAACGTAAAACAACAAGCTTAGATCAGAGAAAACGATTTCCCCATTTGGACCTAAACAACCAAACAAATGAAAACTAAAAATTTTCCTTAAAAATGATTTTTATAATGGGTTAATACTACGAAAAACTCCAATCTGATACAACTATGACAATTTTACCCCGAACTAATTTTTTGACAACTAAAAATCCCAAACTGGTACACATGTGATAAATTTACTCCCAAACTAATATTTTGACTATCAAAAACTCTAAATTGGTATATTTGTGATAAATTTACTCTCTGTTAAATTGGTTCAGTACAACGAAAAATCACAAATTGGTAAATCTGTGACAAACAGAATGGTAAAATCCCAAACTGGTACATCCGTCAATTATCATTTGTCATCAAACTTAGTAATTTGACGATAAAATTTAATGAAAACTAGAGGAGGTTAAATTTATCATATATGTACCGGTTTGAAGTTTTTGATAGTTAAAAAATTAATTTGGGATAAAATTATCATAAGTATATTAATTTGAAATTTTTCGCGATATTAAAATTTTTATAAAATATACAAAGTTTGCAGCGAAACAAAATATCCTAAATTTTGTTTTCACATT
Organism: Syzygium jambos; assembly: GCA_031216235.1. Classification (NCBI taxonomy): domain Eukaryota; kingdom Viridiplantae; phylum Streptophyta; class Magnoliopsida; order Myrtales; family Myrtaceae; genus Syzygium; species Syzygium jambos. The sequence continues at coordinate 13,791,035 of CM062222.1, forward strand.
ACTCCTCTATCTTCGTGCCCAAGTAATGGACGTTGACTTCTGGTAGCACTTTGCCGTTGACCTCCCGGCAATAAACGAAGAAAATGGGATGAGCAAATGACACGAAGAGCCAAACCAAAAAGAGGAGAAGAAGAATGAAGAGAGCTACTGCGCTTGGGTGGTGAAGCCAGAGCCAAATCAAACGTGTGCTTTGCAATTTGCCTTCATTAAATAAGAAGTAACGCGATGGACTACCTTTGGCGAAGGAATCGCAACGGGAAGAGCAGCAGTAAATCAATATCGGAGAAAAATGAGACCCAGAACGAGCCGCAGGAGCCTGAGCCGGAAGAAAATGCGACACAGAACGAGCCGCAAGAGCCTTCACCGGAAGAAAATACGACACAGAACGAGCCGCAAGATCCTGAGCAGGAAGAAAGTGCGCTGGTGTTTTTGGGGTACCCCAAGGAGAAGTGGTTCCATCTTTTGGATCTTCTTAGGGATCCGCAAGAAAGTGCGACACGGAACAAGCCGCAAGAGCCGGAGCCGGAAGAAAGTGCGACACAGAACAAGCCGCAAGAGCCTGAGCAGGAAGAAAGTGCGCTGGTGTGGTTGGGGAACCCCGCGAAGAGGTTCGATCTCGAGGATCTTCTTAGGGCCAGTGTGGAGCTATTGGGGAGAGGGACGGTCGGGACGACTTACAAGGCACACCTGGACGATGGGACCACGGTGGTCGTGAAGAGGCTCAAGCATGTGATCTTGTCGGCCGAGGATTTCCGGGACAAGGTCGTAGCTCTCGGAGCGATGGACCATGAGAACCTGCTCCCTCTGAGCGGTTACTTCTACAGCAAAGACGAGAAGTTGCTCTTGTACGATTACATACCACTGGGAAGCCTGTCGAGCCAATTGCATGGATCCAGAGGATCCGGAAGGACTCCCCTGAGCTGGGAGGTCAGGCTTTCGATTGCCCTCGGAGCTGCCCGGGCCATCGACCACCTACACGCCCAACGTCGTCCCAATATCCACCACGGGAACATCAAGTCATCCAACGTCCTCCTCACGCTGTCCTACGAGGTCCGGGTCTCCGATTACGGCCTCGCCCCCCTCACAAGTTCTGCCCTGGTGGGTGGGGCCGACCCAACAATGGCGGATGTGTACGGCTTCGGGGTGTTACTTCTGGAGCTCCTGACCGGGAAGTCGCCCACCCATCACCTCCTAATGGACGAAGGTGTAGATCTTCCTGCGTGGGTCCAGTCCGTTGCTCGTGAGGAGTGGACTACTGAAGTTTTTGATGTGGAGCTCATGAGGAATCACGACGCCGAGGAGGGGATAGTTGAGCTCTTGGAGGTAGCGATCAGTTGTGTATCCCCGAATTCGCATGGGCGCCTTCAGATGTCTGAAGTGCGGAGGAAGATCGAGGAGCTGTGTAGCCCTGGGGGACAGCGAGATGGGGACTCACGGCCCGACAAGGTCAGCGAAGGCACCAAGGGTACATCTTCTGGGCTTATTCCTAGTGCGCAGGTAGACAGGGACTCGCTGCTCAACCAAGTCAGCGAGGTGAACAATGATATCTATACTCGGTGAGTTGATTTATAGAGACTGGCAGAAAAGCTTCGTTGCCTTAATACATCACGACTGCGTTTAGCAAAATAAGATCAATTTAATCTTTTCCATGTTTCCCATAGACAAGTTAATTGCTGAGGAAGTTAATATCAAACTAAAGAAGAGGAGCCAGGAAGGAGGGATAGAAACACGCGAGTTTCGCATCTTTGATGCAATTAAGAACAGTAAGGAGTTTCAGGCCATTGGTTACTTGTATAGTAGGAAGAACTAGTGAGGGTAACTACCTACGAACAATCTTTCATGCAATAAGAGAAAGCTCCACCCAAAATAAATGAATCAATGACACAAAGCTTCCCCTAGCCCAAAGTTTTTTTTTTTTGGTAAAGAAAAGGAAGAATCCCCTAGCCCAAAGTTACGTGTAACAATCCACAAAAAAAAAAAAATTGCGTCAATCATCTTGGATAGATTGAACTGGGATGACTTCTGGATTTCCCTTCACGATGTGGGTGCTACTCTAGCTCTTTCAAGATGCTTGACTTAAAGAAATTTGATTTAATCTCGGTGAACGATGGTCCTCACCCAGTAGATACTTTTTGCAGGAAACCACCAGATGGGGTTCTGGAAGTTTCTGAAAGAGTTTATGGTAAGTTTTTTAAATATTCAATATTGGTCTCTTGATTGAAAGTGCCACATTGGCAGGGTACTGTTTTCTACCTACTTTCTTTGGCTTTAGTGTTCTGGATTCATTGAGCTGGTATTAATTGCCTCTACTTTTCTATTCTACGATTTACCTTATCTTGGGACAAAGGTACTTCAACAATGGGAGAATTAACAGGAAGCCTGTTTGGTTTGGCAACAAACAGTTTAGGTTACTGATATGCTTCTGCTAAAGCATTGGTGGCATACTGTTACCATAGTAATTTTGCAAAAGCATTAGTTTTTTTTTTTTTGGGGGGGGGGGGGGGTGTTTTGAGATGGGGCTCTAGGGCCACAAAAATCAAGGATGGATGTCATAGACTAGGATAAGAAACAGCCTGTTTCCTGCAGTAGCAGAGTAATATCTGACTGGAGGTCTACTGAGCTGAACTCATTGCCTCCTATCAACAAACGCAGATTAGCAAGCCACCTTGCAAAAGCATTGCCAGCCTAATAAATTTTTTCATGTACCCTTGCAATCATTTTTGATTAACTTTGTCTGCCAATTATGAGTCCACTTCTAGTATCAGTCAGTGGAAACTCATGTACCAGGCAACGATTAAATTGTACCACAGGCCACAACTTCTGTGACCGCTGGGAGTTACCTATTGAAAAGTAGAGCTCATTCAGAAAGTCAACACATGCATTACCTAACAATCCATAGCTGGTGAAAGATATTCTAACCTTCATTGCCAACTCCCACTTGACAGAATCTTTAACCTACATTGCTTTTCAATAGTATTCCGGTTTGTAGTAAAAAACAATGTGCAATTATGGAGAATACCTCTGTACAAGTTTAAAAGTTCTACTAAGTCTTCTTAAAGTGGGTTCAGATGAAGGTGGTTCTTGTTCTGATTCTTGATCAGAGTCTACAACAAACAATTTCATAATTCTTAACCAGAATATTCTTGATCAGAGTCTACAACAAACAATTTCATAATTCTTAACCAGTCTTTCTGGTCTCCTCTGTTTGTTTCCTCACGCTAGATTCTACCACAGATTTGTCATTGTACATCATGTTTTCATTGAATGTAACATCATTAGTTCCAAATACCGATAGCCAAAATAATCAGAACCATATCCAATGATAAAACATTTTTTGACCTTTGCATCGAGCTTGTCTACATTTTCAGAATCAATGTGCACTCATTAAATAGAACCAAAAAGTTTCAGATGCTAGTACTTTCTTTCAAGTCCATTCTTTTTCTAGTCGCTTGAAATATAGTGGAACCGAAGGTCCTATATTGATCAGGATGTTGCCGTGTTAACTGCATCTGCTCAACGTGTCTTAGGTAATCCTGCATCCTCATATTTCTTGCATGCTCATGTAGAATTTAGTTCATTTTCTCAGCTCTGTTTTGCCATAACCGGTTGGGAACTGTTCTAGTTATCATGATTTCATTCTATGTACAAAACTTCTTGAACTCCCTGTTATCATACACGCCACCATTGTCACTTTAGACATTTAATTTTAAACTGGTCTCATTCTCCACTTTAGCTTTTCACGTCTTAAGAGTAGTAAACACAACAGATATATTTTTCAGAAAATAAGCTCATAGTTTCCTGGTGGAGTCGTCAATGAATGTGACGTAGTACTGTAAGCCTCTAAGGGAATGCATAGACTGGCCCCTAGACATTTGTATGCATCAACTCTAACTTTCCTTTCTTTGATTCTCTTCCGGTCTTAAAAAATGCAAACATGTTCCTACTTGCCCAGAACGTAATCCTAACATAGATCAATATTTACGAACTCGAAATTAGCAAATTTTCTATTTGATGCTAACACCCCTATCCCTTTTTCCTTGTGTGTCCACCCCTATGGTGCTATAGTTTGGAATCAGCTTCTGAGTTAGTAATTGCTATTATTTATCTATTGCTTTTGGTCATGTACAGTGTTTCCAATTTTGTTCCCTATGCTGCAACCATATTTTCAACAATCTTCCATGAGCCATCTAGAAAAGTAGGTCTGTATCTTGTGTTGTCTAATTGACCTGTGGACATCAAATTTCTCATAAGGCTAGGAACATATATGAAATCACGCAACTTCCATTAAGAACTATTGGTAGTCTTTATGGGAATCTCATCCTTCCCTAGAATAGTCAAAGGTTCATCCTCAGCAAGATAGACCTTTCCAAACTCTTCTACAACAAAATTTTGGATTAATTCTTCGCACGAAGTTGAGTAAAATGACGCCCCTCAGTCTCTCAGTCTAGAATCTAAGACTCAATTGGACTGTCAACTCTCAAAATTAGGACATCTTGGACAAACGTCTGTTCAATAGTTGCATTCACAGATTACTCCTCTTGATTCGCAACCCGATTCTGATTTTTCTTCTTCTTTGGAGTTTTGCAATCTTATTTAAGGTCCCTTCTTTTCGCAATTCTAGCACCATGAGATCTGGATTTGCTTCCTCTCTAGACTTCAATCTATCATGATTGTGGTTTTAATCTCATTGAAAGCTTCTCCCTCTACCTTTAGTACACAAGGCAGTGGTCAAAGATTCACCTGTCTATTTTTACGATTGTCTTTGATAAGAATTAAATTTTGGATCTCCTGAAGCATTGACTAGAAAAACTACTCACCGCAAACACAGTTGGGCTCCAACTTTTAGGTAGAAAAATAACAAAATGAAAGCTTTTACCTTGTTATTGAAGTTCATTTCCATCTAACTCAACTGAGTTGTAAACACATTGGATTTGTTGATGTGATCTGTCATCGAACCATGTTCATCCAGCTTCATATTGAACCGACAAAGTACCGGATGTACCTCGTTTGATGCAAAGGGATTCTCGTGCATGTTGGATGAAGCCCCTATCATATCCATGTTCATCTTCTCGTTGGCAAGGTTGAAGGCAACGTTCTAGTCCATGTGAGATGAGTCATGCTTAGGGCCGATCTAACAATTCCTGGTCTTCTTGCTTCATCATTTATCTCCCGATAGAGGCTGATACGGGTTCCTCTAATACTGCAGATCCTTGATCTACATCTTATGGTATCCAAAATCCTAGCTAATGAATCGATCAATCTTTACATCCCTTTCGTACATCTTTGTCGCTTCCGCTATTCTGTTGAATCAAGGCTCTTATACCAATTATTAGGAATGAGAAACTTAAAAGAGAAATCGGAGAAGAAGATACAAGAATTTTTACACGAGAGATCGCACCAATATTAATAGTAGTCCAGGGCCCACAAAGCTAAGGTAGATATTACATGTATACCTTTTCATAAAAATTCTCCAGCCCCCAAGCCTCCACTTTGATGCTGTCCCCCGCCAACTCATTGCTAGAGTTGGAGTTGCGAGATTTGGGCTCCAGCTTTAACAATTGGGGCTCAACTTCGATAAGAAGACTTCAGTTCAAGCCTCATCGAGGAGACGAAGACCCGTAAATAATTAATGATTGCTAAGCTATCAGACTATGGAGATTAATCCGAAATTAGAGTAGGTCAGTCCGGTGCTCAGCCTTAAAGACCATAGCCTTGAAATACTAGCTGCCTTGGGAGCTTTTTCAGCAGGATAAGAAAGGCCCACAGCGTAAACGGGTAGAGAGAGGGGGGAGGGTCTCTTCTCAATGGGCCCGCTTCACTTGGTTAAGATTCTTAACCATTCATCAAATGGATGGTTAACTTAAGAAGGCGCATGAACCTTTCACCAAGACTTTTTAAGATACAAATGGATGCTATTTGTTTTGAAAGGCTGGAAAGCCTAGAAGTAGAAAGAAGTATTCTTTGATGGAGCTAATTAGCTATAAGCACTTTCTGTGATTGCTTCCTTATTAATCACAAAGGCTCTTGCGGGTGCCACTGTCTAGTCATAAATGCATATTTCTCCATGCCCAAATGAACTTGCCAGTGAAAGGTCATAAGCATTCAATAGGTTTATCTGCAGAAGATTCTCATGAGGTGCTTATCCTTCAAGTTCAGGGGATCATTTCATTAGTTGATTCATCATTTCTCTGGAAATATCAATCATGCTGCACGTCTATGGAAATGATTTGCTATACATAGGTTTCATACTTACAAGAACCTTTCCTAGTCACTCTTTTCTGGAAGTTTATGAGCTTATTTCTTCGGTTTAGTTTCTAAACAACTTTTGACAGCGTAGCAAGTCATCAGATGTAATTTGGAGGCGATCTTGCATGAATACTTCATTTTACCTCAAGAAGTAAATTCATTTCACAGTTTATCAAGTTTATACAGAGCCCAATGGAAGGACACACTTGATGATAGATGTCTCCTGTTAGCTTTATCTACGGAAATCTTATACATATAATGATTGACATATTTGGATGTGGGTGCAGTGTTTGAATACTGTCTTACCACGGAAATCTTATGCACGTAATGATCATTGAGCAATGTCAAAAAATTCTCATTCGATCTTCTTCCTTACGCTGCCTCTTCCAACTTGCTTGTTTCAGGAACTCGACCAATGTCAACTTTGCTTTCAAAAAGTCCGATTCATTCAGCTCTTGAGGGATCTTTTGGAAGTTTTGAATTAGCCGCAAAATCACCCTACACTTCACCAAGTATTGAGTTGGATCAACAACATGGCACAAATGTGGAAGGGAATGGTCAGTCATACTCACTGTCCGATCTCACAGGTTCATTTTCTTCACCTTCGCATTCTAAAATTGCCTGAATTCTCTTTATGGCCATTATTGCTCAACGTTTTTTATAAAACAGGTGAGAACACAGAATCTGTGAGGTGGGAAGGAATAGCAGCTGCGACAGAAACAAACATGGAGGTAATTTCTGTCAGTGACTCAGCATCCTCATCGGCTATCAATAATGGCAGTGTATTAGCTGCTGCTACAGGTGTCTCCAACTCAGCGCAATTCCCTGATATGATGCTGCCGAAACAAGAAAAACTATACCAGCAAGACTGCTCACCATCAACAACCTCCATGTCATTTGGATATGACTACGATGTTTTCCTGAGTTTTAGGGGGCCAGATACTCGCTCAGGCATTACAGATGTCCTCTATACCCGATTGTTAGGTGCTAGAATCCACACATTTAAGGACGATGAAGAGCTCCGAGTTGGAGAGGAGTTTGGTCCTGAGTTGCTCAAAGCTATCAGCCAATCAAAAATTGCAATTCCCATCTTTTCCAAGGGCTATGCCTCTAGTAAATGGTGTCTTGATGAGTTGGTCCAAATGGTGGAGTGTAGTAAAACAAGCAGACAGAAGGTTATGCCCATTTTTTATGGTGTTACTCCGGCGGAGGTCCGTCATCAAATTGGGTCTTATGAAGAAGCCTTTCTTTCGCATAAAAGGAAATTTGGCGAGAACATCAATAAGTGGAAAGCTGCTCTCCGCCATGTTGCCAATCTAAAGGGATGGGACAATTCGAAGAAGGACAGGTATGTCATTTTCTGGGTTATCATTTTGGCGCAATGTTTCCATAATATTAACTTTGTTCTTCTAATTATGTTTTCCCTTTTCCTTCCATTATATTAGAGGTGAAGGAGAACTGACGGACGAGATTGTCCGGAAGGTTATAGGTGAGTTGAAAACGGCTCATCTGCTGGTGATAGACTGCTTGGTTGGATTTGAAAATCATGTTAAGGAAATCGATACAATGATGTGTGGTGATTCAGAGGATATAAGGATTCTCGGAATCCATGGTATGGGGGGTGTAGGAAAGACTACTCTTGCCAAGATCATCTACAATCGGTTGTCACATCATTTTGAAGCTTGTTGCTTCATTTCTAATATCAGGGAAACTTCAGAACTAAAGGGTATCAAAGGTTTGCAGAAACAACTAATCTCTGACGTTCTCAAAACACAGTTGTCGAACATTAGCAATGTTGAGGAAGGAATGAAGATAATAAAAAATGGGTTACGCGATAAAAAGGTTCTGGTGCTACTTGATGATGTTGATCAAATGACTCAGTGGGATGCACTAATAGGAAATCCTGCATTGCTTGGTTTAGGAAGTAGGATTATCATAACTAGTAGAAATAGGGATATTGTCGATGTTCTTGAGTTTTGTTATCCATACGAGCTTAAGAGCATGGACTTTGATCAATCGCTTCAACTTTTTTGCAAACATGCTTTTGGAAGAGATTACCCTTCGGATGAGTATGTTGCTTTCTCCACAGAAGTAGTCAAAAGTACAGGAGGTCTGCCTCTTGCTCTTGAGGCTATAGGTAAACTACTTCCGTGCAGAAGCAAAGATCATTGGGATGCAATATTAAAGAAGTTGAAACAAGTTCCTCTCAAAGAAGTAAAACGAAAGTTGAAAATAAGTTATGATGCCTTGGATGATTGGCAAAAGCATATCTTTCTTGATATAGCTTGTCTTTTCGCTGGATCTGATCAAAGGATAGCGCTCCACTCGTGGAAAAATTCCGATCTCTTCCCAGAGGTAGATCTTGAGGTCCTTCAGAAAATGTCTCTGATAAAAATTGGCAAAAACAATGAGCTATGGATGCATGATCAACTAAGAGGCCTTGGTAGAGACATTGTTCTTCGAGAATGTGATGAGGAACGAAAAAAACAGACTCGGTTGTGGAACCATAAGGAAGGTTTGGACGTGGTGATGGAAAAGAAGGTAAATTTGCATTTCAATTACTTTATCCCCATCAAGCTGACAATTTCATGCCTTTTAACTGTGATTGTTTCCTCAATAATATTTAAGGGAAGTTAGTTTATTATCTCATTATTACTATTACAACTTGTTTTTTGGTTATACAAATGCTTAGATTTGTCTTTCATGTTCGGAAAGACGATTATACTTGTTCAATATAATATACTTGCCCTTTTGTTTTACTATTGCAGGGACCCAAAAAAATTGAAGCTCTTTGCCGAAAATTTGATCCTCACTTGCTCTACTATTTTGGCAACGAAGAAGTTGAGAGGCTATCTAATCAAAGATACCCTGAAGTGAGGATTTTCCAGCATAACTGGCCTTCAAATGATTCCCCAGCCAATCTACAAAACAATACGCCTGTGCTTTCCAAGTTGAGATCGCTTTTGTGGCATCATTTTCGCATAGAAGTTCAGATCACCAATTTTTCTATGATGAACATAGTCATTCTGCATTTGGTGGATTGCCCTAATTTAATCGATGTTCAAAGCATTGAAGGCTTGGCGAGTCTCAGAATTTTGAAGCTCATAAAGATTCCACTACTAAAGAGATTACCCGATCTATTCAACGTGAAGAAGCTCAATGAACTGCATTTGGGGCACTGCCACAATCTAATGGACGTCCAAAGCATTGAAAGCTTGGGGAATCTCAGAACTTTGAAGCTCATAGAAATTCCGCTGTTGAAGAGATTACCTGATTCATCAAACTTGAAGAAGCTCACTGAACTTCACTTGCGGTATTGTTGTGGACTAACTGAAATAAAAAGCTTTGAGGGTTTGGAGAATTTGATGATGTTAAAGCTAGAGGAACTTCCTCTACTTGAGAGATTGCCCAATTTATCAAACTTGAAGAAGCTTACACAACTTGACCTACGCCGATGTCACAATCTTGTGAAGATTCAAGGAAGTTTGGAATCATTAGAAGACTTGTGCATAAAAGGATGCAGATCTTTAGATGAGGTGGTTGATCCAGCTTTGAGTTTCAAGAAACTAAAATCTTTGAGGATACATGATTGCGAGAAGTTACATCTCGACAGGGTATGGGTCTCGAAATTCGAAATATTTGATGGAGTATACGAAAGTTCGACATGTTTGATACTGAGTAAGGTAGGCATTTGTGTTTGTCAGCTAGGTAGACAATTCTTTTTGCCATCCCTTCCATAGTGAAAATTAACAGACATATAATGTACACATTTTGTCTAATCGAGAATTGATCAGATTATCCTCTTGTCAATATAATCTGAGTGGAATTAGTTTTTCTACAAATACAACTAGTAATTCTGTCCAAAACAAGAGTTGATTAGGTCATCCTCTCGTCATGAATTGATTGGAGTTTTACCAAGTAGAGTAGATCAACATCAAGGACTCTTGTCCCTTACCAAAAAAAAAACATCAAGGACCCTTGTCAACATGTCAATACTCATTGTGCACACTCAATATTGTATCTTCTGAAAAGCAATTGCACTTGATAAAACCAAACAGCATCTTGAGAGGTTGAACCAATGGGTGCCTCGGTGCTTAATGAGTGGCTTGACCATTTCGATGTCTCCAGGTGGAAGACTCATTGATCTTCCCGAACTTATGCCATGTCATATATTATAAGTACACTCTCTGGCTGCATTTTTGCTATATTATGGGTGGAACAATTCAATAGTCATAAGCATTTGTTCCTTGTATATAGTGGGCAAAGAAAATATACTTATGATATCAAAAAGTTATTAAACAAAGAATATGTGCCTGCCTGCTATATCACCAAGAAAAAATTACCTAAATACATATTGAATTATCATCTAATCAACCTAGCTACATATCATAATCAAAATTAAGACTTCATATTGTTAATTTTCGTCACAGGTTCGCTTACCTAAAAATCGGATAAATAATTATGCATTTGGACTCATTGAGACAAATATAAGGCAATTTTGATGAATATTGTTTGAGACAATACCAATCAACACACTTAGTGTACCCAATAGAATGCGTCAACACACCACATTCTTTTGATTATTTATTTCCATTTTGGTGACTTTTTAAATATTTTTAATATTTTTTGTTTAGTAGATATTAATATCCCAAAATATATTTTTACGACAGCAACAAATTCAAAGTATTATATGCATCACACTTCAAGATATATCTTATTGAATCTTTATTGTAACATCAAAACATCTAATGCTCCTTTTAATTTTATGTAAATTTTTCTCATTAAGACATTAAAAGCCATCAACATTTCACTAGTTTGATATTAATGATGTGGAAATAACTCAAAAAGTCATCAATATATTGTGCAAATGCTAATTCAGTTTAAACTTTCCAATCTAGACAATGTATTCCTAAATATTTTGACGATTTTCGAACATAGTCCACTCGGTTAATTTAGGTCGGAAATCGCTGACGTAGCAATCTAGTCCGTGCAAGCCATCCTACACGGCATGGCCGGCAATCCAACACATACAACACTACCCAAAATGACGTTGTAAGAAATTTTATAAATGTTTTTGTTCTGTTTTCTTTTCTTTTTTTTTCTTTTGGGATAAGTGCACAAGAAGTCTTAAACCTTATTCTCAAAGTGTAATCAAGTTCTAAAAATTTCATGAAGTGCAATCAAGTCCGAAAACTTATCAAATTGGTGCAATCAAGTTTCTTTGTTAACTCTGTCCAATTTGATTAACAAAAAATGCTAACATGTCATTTTTATTACTTTATTAAGACACCTAGTGCTGATGCGATGCCAAATCCAAAAATAATTTTGAAAATTTCAAAAAAATAAAACATAAAAATATGAAAAGAAAAAGAAAAAGATCTTGAAAGAAAAAAATGTACAAATCAAAAAAAATAAAAAAGCTAGCTCTCTTTTTGTTTTTTTTTTAAAGAATGGAAGACCCGGCCTCCTTGGGTTGTTAGTGAGGGCCGACAACACTTGTTGGGTGTTCATGAGGGTCGGTGAGCACCTCCATCCTTCATTGCTGGGAAGCGAGGCCTTGCAAGCCCTTGTCTACATCACACGGTGATGGCTGCGTGACACGAGGAGTGTAACGACCCAGTCCGATGAGGGCAGGAAGTGGTTATCTTGACCAGAGAGCCTGGACAAGGAGCAACTTCTAGCAAACTTCTAGGATGATGAAGGAGGCAGAAATGAATCGAATTGTGCACCAAACAAGGGAGAACGATTTTGGGATATATATATCTATATATATATATGTGAAAATTGAAATTAACTCACAAATTAATGAGCCTTTTGATGTATTAGCAATGCTTAGTTTTGGAACTCCAAAGTTAAGTGTACTCAGGTAGAAGCATTCCCAAGATTGGTGAGTGGACAATACCTTGCATGAGTTAATCCATGGATACATGGGAAGGGCTTGCAAGCGTTATGTACAAGAGATCTGATGCTTATTTGTGAACATAACAATGGTTTAGTATGGAAAATTCATGTTGTACGGCGATGGTTTCTCAAATTTTTGCCGCAGCCATCTAGGGCTGCTGCCCCAAATTTTTAGTTTTTGGTTTGTGAGAGCTAAACTGGATCCCAAGATCGCTCCTTTTCTTGTTCCTAAACCAACACCGGTCCAGATTCTCAAAATGGTGTTCATTAATTAATTTGTCGGCTTATATAAAGCATTTGAAGCGGTGTCCACAAATCATGCGAGTTAGGTCTCACAATCCGGTTCCATGAAGATGGGATCTCAAGGGGTGGTATTGGTGGCGGCGTTGGTGCCCATTTTGTAGGCAAGATTCTCTCTGCAGCCTCACGCTCGATGAGGTCCAAAACCAACTGCGATGTTTGGAAAACCATTGGGAAGCATGAATCTTGATGAGCTTCTAAAGAGCGTGAGTAGTGCACAGGGAACAAAGTTTCACAATGTTGGGAAGTTTGCAATTTCCCGATTTCGATTGTACAACTTGAAATTAGGGATCGCAAGCATCCTAATGAAATAAAAATTGAGTTGTGTTCTCATGTCATGTTGAGAATTGTCACCCATACCTTGAACATTCTTAAATTATAGAAGTGACAGTAGCATCTTACGTGTGAAAATAAAAATATTAGCTCAATAATGAATACATACAATGGATTGGTTTGATTCAACTGAAATCAAATCCATACTAGTTTTATATTAGCACATTGAATAGGTACCAATTTTCACTTCGCTTAGTTCGATACATCAAATCAAATACACCTCGTGTTTATATACAAAATTATAATTTACTAAATTCTGATAATGTTAAAATCAACCGGTATAAAATTTGCTACATGTAAAGTCCTTTACACACACACATATATTTAACTCTCCATTCAATCTTTCCTATAAAGATTACTGATGAACGGAGGAGGGCAAATGCTTTGGAGGCTTTGCTAATTGCATTGGCATTTGCTCTGCTGTCAAAGCTCAACTACTAGCTGTTGTTCAGGGGCTTCAATTAGCTTGCAACCTGAACCACTGTAGAGACATTCTCGAGAAGGATTTCACTTTGATTATGTCCTTAATATGATCGACAAGCGACCCATCTGGGTCATCCATGGCTTCTTTGGTTAAGCAAATTGGCTTAATTTTGTAGAGGCAATAGGAAGTCAAGTTGTAACTTAATTATAGAGAGGTGAATACTTGGGGATGATTGGATTGCAAACTATGCTGTTAGATCTCAAGAATTTATGGATTTTCATGATATTCCTCCAGGTGGTTTATCTAGTTCTTGGATAGGAGATTTTGAGTGGCACTTGATGCCTCGTCATGTACGGTTATTGACAATGCAAGTAACGGTCCATCATGCACCACTCATTTTTTCATGGTAAACCGGTCTACTTGGTGCATAGGTTTTTGTTTTTTTAACCCTGCTCATAATAGATAAAATATCCATAGGTGGCTACCGACATCTCATGTACATATTACCTTGCGTATTTTACTACACTAAATAATTTGAACAATAATTCTGATTTCTAATCAGGCCTAAGTTACATTAAAAGAGTCACAAAACCAAATTTCCAAAATAATTGTCTATGTATGTTATACAAACACTTGTGGTTTGATTAGGTCACACTGAAAGAACTATGATCCTTTTTTCTGTGCGAGAATTCAAAGCTATTTTCTTTTCTCTTTTCTTTTTACGTTTAGGGCTGTCTATGGCAATTATATTATGCATCGGTGATTTATTTTTAGACATGCCACAGGACTGTGATTTATTTTTACTTTTTGGGGCTGTCAGATAAATTTTGGATATATTGTTTATGTGACAAGAGTGACTTAGCTCGATCATGTGCAAAAATTAGGTTCCTTGTTTGATGCAAACAAGTTTCATGGACAAAGAATTCATATAAGTACAACAAATTTAGGGACGTAAAATATCAATTTTCAAAAATCATAGGTTTTTTACAAAATTAACCAAAATTTAATATGGGGACGTAATTTCCTCCGTATTGAAATAACTGCATATTTTTCTTTTGCCTCGCTATTAAAAAAATCTTAAGTCGAGGCAGTGATCATAATTTGTCATGCGTAGTATATATGAAATTAGCAAAAGATGCTTACAAATTATAAATAGTAATATAAGAATACTTTCTCGGGCTTTAAAAATGGAAATTGGGTAGTAGCTGTTAAAAAAAAAAAACCAACTACAAATCACCGGGTTGCTAAACTCGTGCTCTCAGTACTCTCCCTCCTACACTTCCAAATTACCTTATTTGAACACGGGCAAACCTAATAACAATAAAATTCACACTTCCGGACCCCTTTACCTTATTACCGAATAATACCTGCCATCGAAACAAAATGTCTTTTATTATCTCCAGATGTTTTTTTAATAATATTTAGCTTATTTTTTAAAATTTAATTCAAATAAAATTAGTATTAAAATTACAAAAACCACATCATCGCCACGTAGGATAAAAAATATAAAAAATCCATGTTAGTATTTTCTGTTAGCCAAATTGGACGGTGTTAACCTTAGGACTCGATTGAATTAATTTGACAAGTTTTAGGACTTGATTGTACCTTTTACAAGTTTTAGGACTCAAGTACACTTTCGTGATAAGTTTTAAGACTTCTTATAAACATATCCCATTTAGAAACGACAAGGCAAAATTTGAGTCATCAACATGTTTTGCACAATTTGTTCCTACAGTTGAGGTTTCTTCCCTCTAATCGCATGGCCAGGACAAAGTCACGAGTTTTCCTGCCCTCGAGATAATATGACCCTTAATTATTTTATGATTTTTGTCTAGAAACTTGAAATTTAGTAATATAAATAAATTATATTTCACAATACAAAGGTTAAAAGTGCTTCACAAGCTACACATGTGAATTGTGTTAATAATATCTCATATGGAATATTTATGTGGTCTGGTAAAGTTAATCATGTTAGTTCGCTCATATCTCATACGCCGCAGAAACAAGTGGGGTTCAAGATTTTTCCATTGCCGTGTCTCTTCCTTCTGATTCTGTCCGGCCAATATGCCAAATTCTTGGCCTCATCTTTCTTTTTATCATTTTGTTTTCACTTGAGGGACTTCTTTTCTTTGTTTTTTGTTTTTGTGTACAGTCCAGTTTGGCCCGCCTTGTTATTATAGAACAATAGCGTTCATTTCCACGAAAGATTTGGCCGCTTGTCGTCATAGAATGAGGGCGTTTATTCCCACGAAACGATCCCCCTAAAAATATAACATTATGGAATATTCGCAAAACTATCATTGAATCAATCCAATATATTTTAGGAATTTACACTTTCCAAAAAGTTCTACGAAAAACCAATTGAGATTGATAGGAAGTAGAGTGGGAACGTAGAGTAAACACCATATGGGAGACTTCTAAATTTCGCAATCAATATCAACACAACGCGTATCATATAATATGGCTTTGCAAGTCACAAAAGGAGTCGCCTTCCTGTAAACTTAACTATGACGAGTCAATTTTAGGTAGCCGAGAAAAGAGGAGACTTGCTTCACGGGGTAGTCATAAATCCAAACTTGTTTGACTCATAAGAAGTCATGTTCTCAATTGGAATAATGCATTAATCACTAATCAAATGACAAATCAAAGTAATAACAAGAATCATAGAATTTCAAGAATCACCCATTATATATGGCATCAGATACTAGCTGCAATCTAAGCTACATCTGTGTGTTTATGTACCCAATGGAGTATCATGACATGCAGCCAAAAATATGAAGACAAAATTAGAGAACTATCAGAAGCTCGATTGAGTTTACATCTGTTTCCAATAATTAATTAGATCATTAGAGTTATATCAACTGGCTTACATACAATATTGGCGGAATGCCAAAAGATAGTAGTATGGATGTTCTATAACATTTCCTTATAATAAAATTCATAAATGATCAATAAATTGTTTGTGCATTCAAGTAATTCGGGATATACAATTATGTCAATAGAAACAAATAGGTTATAGTGCAGCTACTACCAGTTTTCAGGGAACATATGAAAATTCGTGCAAGCGGGCCGGGGATGTGGACATAATATAGCACTGTGAGGCACGGGAGTCGAACCCCGCATTTGTAATACTAGCATCCCCACCCCCTGATCCTTTTACCAGCAGGGCTGCATGCCTATTAGCATAGCACTGTGACGTTGACCCCCTAGTATATAAATGAAAAAAATGGGATTAGCAAATGACAACGAGAATCAAATCAAATAGAGGAAGAAAAACGAAAGAGCTGTCGTGCTGGGGCTGTGAAGCCAGAGCCAAACCAAGCGTGTGCATTGCAATTATTCATTCGATAAGAAGTGACACCGATGAACAACCTCAGACGATGGTTCGGCAACAGGAAGAGCAGTGGTAAATCGTCATCGGACGAAAATGCCACCCAGAACAAGCCGCCCGAGTCTGAGCCGGCAAGGACCAAGCTGGTGTTGTTGGGGAACCCTGCGAAGAGGTTTGACTTGGACGATCTTTTGAGTGCCAATGCGCAGGTATTGGGGATAGAGACATTCGGGTCGAGTTACAAGGTTGACCTGCTGGACAGGACCACCACGGTCATGAAGAGGCTTTGGGGTGTGGTCTTTCCGGCTGAGGATTTGCGGGACAAGGTTGAAGCTATCGGAGCAATGGACCACGAGAACCTGCTCCCTCTGAGGGGTTACTACCTCAGGGAAGACGAGGTGTTGCTCTTGTACGATTACATGCCCCTGGGAAGCTTGTCGGGCCAATTGCCTGGATACAGAGAACGGGACGGGACTCCCCTGAGCTGGGAAGTCAGGCTTTCGATTGCCCTCGGAGCTGCTCGGGCCATCGTGTGCCTGCACGCGCAACGCCGTCCCTATATCCCACCACGGAAACATCAAGTCGTCCAACATCCTCCTCACGCCGTCCTATGAGGCCCAGGTCTCCCATTTTGGCCTCAGCCCCCTCGCAAGGCCTGCCCGGCTGGGTGGGGCCGACCCGACAATGGCAGATGCGTATGACTTCGGGGTGTTGCTTCAGGAAATCCTGACCATGAGTAATCAGTTTAACTTACGGTGGGACCCAACAAACGTGCATGTTATCCTTCGCAGGAAAATGGCTTACTCTTCTGAGATTGATATTTCCTTGTTAAATCTGAGGATTTTGTTAGTGCAAGAAATCTCCGGGAATAGTTACTTTGTTATTGCCAAATAAACTAGCTAGTAAATCTGGTGAACATCTCAAGAAATGGATTATTTTTTTAAATCCTCGCCAGTGTGTATTTATCCTGCATGCTCAGGGAATTGTGTTCTTTATTAGACTCGTCAGTTTCAGAAAATATAAATCATAACACTGCACCTCCATGTGAATGCCTTTTGCTAATCACTTTTCTCATGAATTTGTCTTTTGGTTTGTCCTTTACGTAACTTTTGAAGAACTGGGTCATGCTAACATGATTTTGCGCATATCTTCCATTTATATCCAATTTTACCTGATGATTCATTATTGTTGTCTCCAAGGGAATAGTGCATTTCCTAGCCTCCCAATTTCTTTCTGGGAAAAGAAAAAATTCTCTCGCTGACAGATTTCTCCTATTAACAGAATTGATTGCTGCATGTGGATGCAATAATTGATTGCTGTCTCACAGCGGATGGGTTGAAGTACGAGGGTCATCAATTTTTTATTGGAGGCGTAGTGGATAAGGTGCAACAACATTTTCCTGATGCGTTTCTCAAGGTGTTTGATTTCGGGGAGCAAGGGAGCCAAAGCCAAATTTCTGAACTGTTGTCTCATATGCCAGTCATGAGCTACCCAGTTCATCATGGTGATTGAACCATTCTTACCATGGAGATGATCCATCACTTCCTAAGATCTGCCAATGAATGGTTGTCGCTCGATGAGCATAAAAACATGCTGGTGGTGCATTGTGAAGGCGGTGGATGGACAGTTCTGGCGTTCATGTTGGCTGCGCTTCTGTCGCATCGGAAGAATCTTGCTAGAAAAAAGGAAACACCCCGCTTGATTTATGAGAAAGTTCCTCGCCATTTGCGTCTGATTTCGCTCTTGAATCCGTTGCCCTCACCATCTGAGATACCTCCACTACATATCCAAATGGAACGTGGACTCAGAACAGTGCCCACCAGATAGGGCTCTTACTTTAGACAGGGTTATCCTGGATTCCATCGCGTGGCTGGATGCTAAAGTGGGGTACCCTTACCGAGCAACTAGGGCTCTTGTGTTTAATATATTTGGTCAGGACCCCGGGAACCTTACAGATAAAACTCGCACAGTCCTGTTCCCAACACCTGAAAGGGGCAAAGATGTCAGGCTCTACAAGCAGGTGGATTTAATTTATTTCTGGTTCAAAATAGCTTCTTTTCCCTAAATTCATGTCATTTCATATGTTTGTTAGAGAAGACTGTGCTTGATCTCAAGAGTGTGGCGGATCCTTACAGAAAAAGTTTGTAACCTTGGGAATTTGTCAGACTTTCCTGGTCTTGTTACTGTGATATTTTCTAAATAGAAAATGGTGAAATCGACGACTATCCACGTGAATTGTTGATAATTTAACCTCGGAAAATTGATTCCGTGTCTAACCCAAGTACTCGGAAAATTGATTCTGTGTCTAACCCAAGTGCCGAGTCGATTGTGTATGCTACTCCATAAACTTGCATATGTGCTTATGCGGCATTTGCGGTCTTGTCAGAAGGATAAGTTGTCAATTTGTATTTTCCTTTTTCTGCCAATCCCGCTGTATGAAACCTTGAGAGTATAATTCATTCTGATCTAATTATGTTCCACCTGCCACGTCCATCATTCATTTGCATGTGGGGGCTCACACATTCGCCCATGCACAAAAATAAAGATTTAATGCTATTCTGATGCCCGTAATCATGCTGTTCACATATGTCATTGCAGGCAGAACGAGTTATAGGGGACATCAATTGCCCCGTTCAAGGCGATGTTGTGCGCGAGTGTACGAGTCGAAGGGCAGGCTGTGAACATGGAGAAACGATGTTCCGTGTCATGTTTAATACAGCAAACCTGAGGAAAAATGTTCTGAGGCTTCAGCTTCATCAAATGGATGTGCCGTGGGATAGCCAGGATCGGTATTCCAGGGATTTTAGTGCAATGGTATTCCTTCATTGTTCTACTAAGCATCTTTAGTGTGACTTTATTTTGCTTGAAAGTAATTCATGTTTGCTTATTCATGTTTGATTAGATTACTTTCTCGGAAATGAATCCTGCTGCTTCTCTCTAGTTTCTGTTGATTCATCCGGTGATGAGGAGCTACCCACCCTCACCCCCAATTTCTCTCTCTCTCTCTCGCTGCTGATTCCTCATATGGCGTCGTCGAGGGGTGAGCTCTCTTAGATTGCTTCGCCTGGATTCTGCGGGTAGGCCGTTTCGTTTGCTTTTGTGGGATTCTCTCTCTCTCTCTCTGCGCGCTTTGATTCGATCTTCCGACTACGAATTGCGGGGGAATCTGGGCGCGCGCCAGAGCGAAGCATTGTCGAGAGGGTGAACCCACAGATCACGCGTCCCCCGCTTCCGACTACGAATTGCGTATTTCTTGCTTTTTTGGCCGTGGTGTTTGTGGTTTTGTTTTGGGTGAATCACGACTTCGGACGACCGTTTCCGGCGAGGAAAGTCGCGGTCACGCGGGCCTGTGGCTTTGGCGAGTTTCGATTGCGATCTGGGAAGGTTCCTGCAGTTCCATGTTTGCATTTTTCGAGCACTGAAAATGTTCGGAATTTTCTCAGTTGGTCTTCCGTCTTCTGAATGTTTCGGCTTTGGCGATCGACGTTTGGGCCCCGATCGCTACCATCCGATGGTCTTCATCGTGACGCGATGTGTCGAGACCCGCAATCACCCCAGATTTGGGCGACAGCGAGGTCGAGCGACCATGGCAAGGCCGCTCGACCTCGCCATGGCCGCCGCTCGCTGTCACCCAGATTTGTGGCAACAGCGAGGTCGAGCGGCCATGGCCGCCACTCGACCTTGCCGTCCCCCAAAGACGGCGAGGTCAAGCGGCGGCCATGGCGAGGCTCCTTGGCCTCCCCCAGATCTGGGCGAGGTTGAACGGCCTCGCCATGGCTGCTCAACCTCGCCCTCGCCAGCACTAGTGAGGCCAGCCTAGCCTATGGCCGATGAGGTCGAACTCGCCGGCCTCAGCCGGTCGCCGGTCTGGCAAAGAATATAGGGAAAAAAAAGAAAAAAAAATTAGCGACGAATTTTGCCACGAATAATCAACGACGAATTTTGCCACGAATACAGTTCATGGCTAATTAGCAATGAATTTTGCCACGAATAATTAGCGGCGATTTTTGCCACAAATATATTCGTCGCAATTTAGCAACGAAAATTGAAATTTTTCTTTGCTAAATTTTGTGACGCCGAATTGGCAACGAAATTTTTTTCATCGCAAATTCATTTAGCGACGAATTTTTTCACTTTTTTCATGACAAAATTCATCGCTAAAACCTACTTTTTTTTTTTTTTGTAGTGGACGGGACTCAAGGGGTGGTATTGGTGGCGGCGTTGATGGTGAAATGGGGTCGCACCTATTGTCAAGGCAAGGCTCTCTCTACAGACTCACGCTCGCTGACGTCCAAAACCAGCTGGAATGTTTGGAAAACCATTGGGAAGCATGAATCTTGATATGAGCTTCTAAAGAGGAGTGTTGAGGGAACAATTTTTCACAGTGTTGGGAAGTTTGCGATTTCTCGATTTCAATTGCACATCTTGAAACAAAGAATTTCAAGCATTCCAATGAAGTAAAAATTGGGCCATGTTCTCTTGTCATGTTGAGAATTGTCAACCATACCTTGAACATTCTCAAATTATAGTGGTGACAGTAGCATCTTACATATGAAAATAAAAATATTAGCTCAATAATGGATGCATAACATAGATTGGTTTAGTTCAACTGAAATCAAATCCATATTAGTTCTATGTTAGCACATTGGGCGGATAATAGAATAGGTACCAATTTTCACTTCGCTTAGTTCGATTCATCAATTCTAATACACCTCGTGTTTATATACAAAATTATAATTTACTCAATGCTCGCCTCAATCCTGATAATGCTGGAATAATTAGGTAGAAAATTTGCTACAAGTGAAGTCCTTCACACACATACACACACAATAAGTACACACACATAGGCTCCGTTTGGGAACAACTTTTCCAAGGGACTTTGGGCATCCAAAGTCCCTTGGGCTAAATTTTGGTGTTTGGTAATTGTTTTTTGAAGACCCATTGAGTTAAAGTTGGCCTTCAAAAGGCCAAAAGCCCAAGGCACCTACACACACAATAAGTACACACACAATAAGTATATTTGATTCTCCATTCAATCTGTTCAATAAAGATTACTGATGAATGGAGGAGGGCAACTGCTTTGGAGGGGAAGCTTTGCTGATTGAATTGGCATTTGCTCTGCGATCAAAGCTCAACTCTGAGCTGTTGTTCAGGGGCTTCAGTTAGCTTGCAACCTGAACCACCGCACAATCATACTCGAGAAGGATTCCACTTCGATTATGTCCCCAATATGGTTTCTTTGGTTAAGCAAATAATTTTGTAGAGGCGATGGAGAGTCAAGTTGCGAATTACTTATAGAGAAGGGAATACTTGGGCTGATTGGATTGCAACTATGCTATTAGATCTCGAGAGTATATGGCTTTTCCTCCAGGTGGTTTATCTAGTTTATAGATTGAAGATTTAATTGGCACCTTGATGCCTCGTTCATGTACGGTTATGTCTCGATGGTTTATCTACTTGTCGTTGTTATAGATAACTTTTTACAACTATGTTATTATATATTAATATGTGTATGTGACTTAATTTTATATTCAAATGGAAGGACAACAGAAACAAGAAAAAAAGAAATAGCACAACAGTGAAACGGGAAATTTTAATTTTCATGGCTAGGTAAAACAGTATTGCAAGAGTACCCTAAAGATTAAAAAACTAAAATAAAAGTTAAAAAAAACTGGAGTAACAACAAAGTTTAACACTTTGGATAAATAATATTATAAGAATACTTTTCAAAGATTTAAATGTGGAAAATGTGTAGGAGACGAAAAAAAAATTCAAAGCACCGGATCGCTAATAAATCTATACTTTCACTACTCTCCTCCCTCCTATAATTCTCTCAAAACCCTTTGAACTTTCCAATTTGACCAATATAATCCGAAACATTTTGACGATTTTCCAACATAGTTTGCTTGGCCAATTTATGTCAGAAATAATTTAGTCCTAAATTATTTCCTAAATTAGTTTTGGTCATCATGAAAATTTAGGTAATTTTCTATTTTAACTCATAAAGAAAATCTAAAAAATATTACATACGCATCTCACATAGAAATAGTTAATTCTATAATATGCATGCCATATATTGCATTTCATTTAGTGCGTCATTCAATTTTATATCGGTGTCTCAATAGAAATCATATCATCTAGGTACATTTAATGGATAATTGCATCTCATGGATTGCATGTAGTTTAATTTTCCTAAACAAGAAAAAACCAAAAAGAATTAATTGTCATTGCATTTAGAAAGTCGTGTCTATGCATTATTATTTGTCCCGTTGGATGATATAATGGAGCGCAACTTATGCTTTTCGTAATGCATCGACGTTCTTTACCCTTTTCTAGCAATTTATTTATCGCATTGGTTATTGATTGTTAAATTAATTGTTTGCGCGCACACATGATCTTCATTGCATTTTTGTGGCTTAGTAGTAAAATTAACCAAGATTGCTTGCAAAATGTTTTTGAAATAAAGAGACTGTACCAAAATGGCGTTAAATTTTATTTAGCGTAACCAAGTTCCCGTATTTGTGAAATCTTTTGTTTGCTAAGTAAGATGTTCTTCCACATTTTACTTGGGTTTCTAATTGAGACATAATATGTTAGTGACAACTCCAAAATAAATTTGAATTGTATGTTAACATGGTTAAATTAAAATTTTAAAGTTGCGATTGGTATGGACTTGAGAGGATCTGTGTTAAACCTGAGTGATTGTCTTGTGAGAGGAACCTTCGTTTCCATTTTAATACTCCATTAACTTTCCCTTTGGTGGTTCGCCTATGGGAAGGTCGCGACAAAGGTGGATCCAATTGAATATTATGAATGGGTTCGGGTTTGGATTCCTTCTTGATAATCTCTTTAGGCGAAAGTATCGGGTTTTTATTGGGTATCTCTACAACAATAATGAAAAGCAAATTTCATAATCCACAAAAATCAGTGGTTTCGTCCGGCTTGAACTAGTTTAATCCTTCAGCCCAATATTTAATTGGAAATCTGGGCATGGGCATGTCTCCGGGCCTAGGCTTCAAAAGATCGAAAAGCTCAGTCCAAAATCCAACTCATAACATATATCAAAACCCGCAAAAGCCCTTAGACCACTTGGAAATCCTCACGTGCATTCTCTTTCTCTCCTATGGATATATTTCATTTACAGAAATTAACAAATAAGAAGTATATCTAGAAGAAAAGAATCCCTCCAACAAATCTGGCTAGGCTCAAGCTGGGCCAGATGGAACCGGAAACTATGGGTACAAAACACGAAGCTACCTCACGCCAAAGAAACAAGTGAGGTTTATGATTTTATAATGCACTTTTGGTCCACCGTTTCTGTTTCCCTTCCTTCTGGTTCTGAGCGTCATACATGCCAAATATTCGGCACCATCTTTCTTTTCGTCATCTGTTTCCTTTTCTTCGTATCTTGCTTTCGTGGGAAGTCAACTTTGGCGGCTTGGTAGCGTCTAATCCGCCGCATGAAAGGTCTCCCCACAAAAAAAGACGATGTTATGGAAATTTCGACGCAGTAGAATATAGACTTCC
This sequence comes from Syzygium jambos, assembly GCA_031216235.1. Classification (NCBI taxonomy): domain Eukaryota; kingdom Viridiplantae; phylum Streptophyta; class Magnoliopsida; order Myrtales; family Myrtaceae; genus Syzygium; species Syzygium jambos. The sequence continues at coordinate 13,815,097 of CM062222.1, forward strand.
CAGCAAGCCGTGGGAAAAACCATGCGACGTCATTGAGAGCGTAGAGTGGGAACGTCGAATAGAGACCGTGTAGGAGAAGCCGTCAACGCAACGAGTATCAAGTAACATGGCCTTGCAAGTCGCCTGGTCAGCTGTTCTAGATGTTGTCTGGGGTTTGGAGAAGCAGGGATAGAAAAAAAATGAAAAAAAATAAAAATTGAGTTGGTGCGGTGCCGCATTGATGTTTAAATGAAACTCTCTGTCCTTGCTTGCACTTGAAATCACGCGTACGACCAATTACCTAGTATTGGATAGATTCACAGCACACTGTTGATCATTGGTGTATAAGAATAGCTTTCTTCATGGATTGCTTGCGAAAATTCATGAACTTTAAAGCAAGCCTTGACAAAGTAAATCAATCTTATGGGCACAAACTGCACTACTTATGGAAAAAGGAAAACATAAAGTACAAAAAGAAGACTATTAAAAAGGACAAATTAAAAAAACATTAATATATGAAACGCAATACTATTTATTGTAATTAGAAAATATAAAAAGAAATAATAGGGACACTAATTTTTTAATATAACAATGACCAAGCCAATGTTTATATAATCTTTAATATATAAAGATGTTGAATCACAACCTTTGCTTTTTAGAAAATTAACAAAAATTCAACAGGAGGTGAGGTTCGGCTAGCCAAATCTCCTAAAGGCAATTAGTTCTTGCCAATAATGCTAAGCAACTTCACGAACTATGCCTCCCAAGATACAATACCTCTAACCCGTTTGTATTAGCACTATACGAACAAGACTCTATCGAATATTTCTTAAAACCAGCACATTTGGAGAACGACTATTGAAAAAACTAGACAAGTACTCTCAGGAGATGATTATTTTGAACTAAGGAAACATGTCTATTTATAGACAAGGAAACAACTGCAGAAAACCGAAGGGACATGAACTCAAAAGTCATGTTGGTTATGCTCACATTAGCTGAGCCATTAACCCTTAATAATAACAATATTAAATTCAGAATATGCAGCCAAATGAAGAGTTACGTGGATTCATTAAACCATAATTGCAATAACTAGGACATAACGGTTACACGTGAATTGAAGAGACGCGAACTAATGTTGAGTCATTAACACCTAAAATTACAACAATAGGACCGTAGTAGGGAAACAAGAGTGAAAGGCATGCCGTGTTCTCACGCTCTAAAGCAGAATTATGACCCTCAATATGAAACATATCACATGACAATAATAAACGTGACAAGTTCTTCCTATTTTATAACCGTATTATGAATGACAATACCTAGCCTGAATGGGATGACCACGTCAAGTAGTGTTCACGATCGCAATCGATCAGAATGTGCCTCTCATTATGGAGGATGCATGTGGCAACTCTCTTGCTGTAGCATCATAGGGTAGACTAAATTCATGTAGTGTTAAGACTTTTTGATAAGTCATAAATGCAAACTTGTTAGACTCATAAAAAAGTCATGTTTTCAATGGGAGTAATACATTTATCACTAATCAGATGACAGATTAAAATAATAACAAGAATCACTGAATTTCCATTAGTATGCTCTTTCTCTAGCACCTCTCTTCATAAACAATTACACTAAATTTCCTAAAACTGTAAGATGATAACCGACAGTGCTAGCATAGATCAATATAAGAACAGCTTACATGGTAACATGGCCTTTGCACATGAGGACCCTCTCTTTGCGATGATGAACACCCACTGCCATCTTCACATCAACTTATTCTCCTTAGTGACGATTTTATAAAATTTCAAGTTTAAAACATATTTGAGAACTTAGGTTGGCATGTCTATGTACGTGCTACGCTTATTGATACCAATTCTTTTGATATTCCATGCAAAACCATTCATAAACAAAATCATTTTTTATATATATAATTCAGACTGTCTCCACTGTCATACACATTATATATGGCATAAGATACTAGCTGCAATCTAAGCTACATTTGGGTGTTTATGTACCAATTGGAGTATCACGACATGCACCCAAAAATAGGAAGACAGAATTGGAGAGCTATTACAAGTTGATATGATCTCTTATTGGGTATTTTTTTAGTTCCAAGAGAATTTAATGCGCCAAATTCCCTAAGTTTCCAGCTGGGTTGAGTTTTCATCTGTTTCTAACAATTGATTAGGTCATTAGAGTTATTTAAATTGGCTTTTATACAATATTAGTGGAATTCCAGAATATAGTTGTATGGACGTTCTGTGCGATTTCCTTACTACGACATGTTCAATAAATTTTAATCCAGAAAAAAATTAAGATTAAGTTGATTAGTAATGTTGTGTACTTAACATTCACTCGTCTATATTCAATTAACTTGGTATATCTATCTATGTTAAAGATTTCAAATTTTGTTTTCACATACCTCCTCTATCTTCGTGCCCAAGTAATGGGACGCGGACTTTAACGGAGCACAATGCCGTTGACCTCCTGATAATAAACGAAGAAAATGGGATGAGCAAATGACGAGAAGAACCAAAGCCAAACGAGGGGAAGAAGAATGAAGAAAGCTGTTGCGCTTGGGTGGTGAAGTCAGAGCCTAACGAAACCTGCGGTTTGCAATTTGTATCCATTGGATAAGAAGTGACGCCGATGAACAACCTGTGGCGAAGGATCGGCAAAAGGAAGAGCAGCAGCAGTCAATCTTCGTCAGACGAAAATGCGACCCAGAAAAAGCTGGTGTTGTTGGGTAACCCCGCGAAGAGTTTCGATTGGGCGGATGTTATGAGGGCTTGGAAGCAACGATTGGGGAGAGGTCCGGCTTACAAGGCTGAACTGGAGGACGGGACCACCACGGTGGTCGTGAAGATGCTCGAGGATGTGGTCTTGTCGGCCGAAGAATTCCGGGACATGGTCGAAGCTGCCGGAGCCATGGACCACGAGAACCTGCTCCCCCTGAGGGGTTACTATGACAGCAAAGACGAGAAGTTCCTCTTGTACGATTACATGCCCCTGGGAAGCTTGTCGGATCAGTTGCACGGATTCAGAGAGACTCCCCTGAGCTGGCAAGTCAGGCTTTCGATTGCCCTCGGAGCTGCCCGAGCCATCGAGCACCTGCACTCCCAGGATAGTCACCACGGGAACATCAAGTCGTCCAACGTCCTCCTCACGCCGTCCTACGAGGCCCGGGTCTCCGATTACGGCCTCCCCCGCCTCATAAGGCCTGCCTCGATGGCTGGGGCTGACCTGTCAAAGGCGGATGTGTATGACTTCGGGATGTTGCTTCTGGAGCTCCTGACTGGGAGGCCGCCCACCCAGACTCTCCTCAATGAAGAAGGTCAAAGTGTAGATCTTCCTACTTGGGTTGAGTCCGTTGTTTGCGACAGCCGGCCTACTGAAGTATTTGATGTGGACCTCCTGGACATTGAACTGGCGATGGTCGAGCTGTTGGGATTGGCGACCCGTTGTGTATCCTCGAATTCACCTATGCGCCCCCGGATGTCTGAAGTACGGAGGATGATCGAGGAGTTGTGTGGCCCTGGGGAACAGTGGGATTCAGACTCACAGCCTGAGGAGTTGTGTAGCCCTGGGGAACAGGGGGATTCGGACTCACAGCCCGATGACGTCTATGAAGAGACCGAGTATGCAGATTCTTGGTTTATTGGTAATACACAGGCCGATGATGCACTTTCTTGGCCAATTGATAATGCACAGGTAGACAGGGACTCGCAGCTCAACCAATTCAGCGAAGTGAACAGTGATATGTATACTCGGTGAGTCGATTTTTTTTTCTCAGTGAGTTGATTTAAAGACTGCCAAAAAAGCTTCATCGCCTAACTACATCATGATGGCGTTCAGCAACATCATGAAATCAATTTAATATTTTACAATGTCCCCCAAAGACAAGTTAATTACTGAGGAAGTTAATGTCAAACTAAAGAATAGGAGTGGGGAAGGAGGGAGAGAAACATGTGAGTTTCGCATCTTTGATGCAATTAAGATAGTAAGGAGTTTCAGGGCCATCGATCGATTACTTGGATAGTAGGAAGAATTAACAAGGGTAACTACCTACTAATAATCTTTCATGCAATAAGGGAAGGACAGAAAACTTCCCCTAGCCCAAATTTATGTGTGACAATCTACAAAAAAAAAAGTGTCAATTAGCTTGGATAGGAATAAAGACATTAGGAATGTCATAACTTTCGTATAGCGCTCACTTGAGTGTCATAACTTGTTTTTTTACTCACTTAAGTGCCACTTCCGACAAAAAGCACTTGAGTGTCAATGACCATTCTGCAGCCGGAAAATCTGACATGGACGCCGATCGTCCAACATGGTTTCGCCGGAGCTAACGTGGATAATTTTTTAATAATTTTTTCTTTTTTATTTTTTTCAAATTTTTTTTCAATGTCGGCGAGGGTCACCAACGGCCCTTACCAGCCGTGAAGGCCTCGCCCAGATTGGGCGAGGGCCGCCTTGCCCTTGGCCACGAAGGCCCTGGGCGAGGCTGCGAAGGCCATCGCCAGATTTAGGCGGCCGCAGGCGAGGCTGCCTTGCCAAATGTAGCAAGTGCCTTCACCACCTTGCCCACTGCTGGCGAGGCCACGATGGCCTCGCCAAGGGCTTTCGAGGCTGCGGGAGAGGCAACCTCGCCAGATCTGGCGAGAGCCTTCGCCACCTCGCCAAGGGCTTGGCTAGGCGGCCTTCTTTAGTTTTATTCTCCAAAAGCAAAAATTCAAGATTGGTTGGTCCAGGTCATGCATCAAATCTTCTCATTGCAAGCCAATCTCTGCAGTCTGAGCTCTTTAAGAAGAGCACCCAAATCAAACCAAGAAGACTCACCTTCTTCCACAGCCCCTCTTGCCATCTCTGCAAGTGCTTTCGCTCTGCTTCTCATTTCCTCTGCTTTCTCACCCACCAGATCTAGCAAAAGCCAAGGGCTTTCACAGTTGCGGGCGAGGTGGCCTTGCCAGATCTGGCGAGAGCCTTCACCGCCTCGCCGGCGAGGCCACGATGGCCTTGCTAAGGGCCTTCGCGACCATACTAGTCAATGGCGAAGTAGCCCATGCCTAGTTTGGCCGAGGGCGAGGCCTCCAGCGAGGGTCACCGACGACCCTCGCCAACTTTGAAAAAAAGAAGGAAAAATAAGAAAGAAAAAGATAAATAAAAAAGATAAAGAAAAAGAAAATTTCAAAAATAATAAATAAAATAACATTAAAAAAAATCCACGTCGGATGGAAATTTAATTAAAAAAGCCACGTGGGATGATTTACCGAAAGTGGCACTCAAATGATCTTTTTTGGTCGGAAGTGACACTCAAGTGATTTTTTTTGCTAGAAGTGATACTTAAGTGAGCGAAAAAAAACTTATGGCGCTCAAGTGAACGCCGTACGAAAGTTATGGCACTCTTAATGTTCTTATCCCAGCTTGGATATATCGAACTGGGTAGACTTCTGGTTTTCCCTTCACGATGTGGGCGCTAATCTAGCTCTTTCAAGAAGCTTGACCTAAAGGACTTTGATTTAATCTTGGTGCAAGGTGGCCTTACTCAGTATATACTTTCTCAGGAAACCGCCAGATGGGATTTTGAAAGTTTCTGAAAGAGTTTATGGTAAGTTTGTTCTATGTTGAATGTTGGTCTCTTGATAATTTGAAAGTGCAACAATGGCAGGGTACTGCATTCTGCCCACTTTCTTTACTTAAGGGTTCTGGATTCATTGAGCTGGTATTAATGGCCTCTACTTATGTATTCCACGATATACTTCCTGTAGGGAAAAAAGTACTTCTAGGATAGAAGATTAACAGGAAGCCTCTCTGGTTCAGCAAAAAATAGTTTCGCTTACTATCATGCTTCTGCTAAAGCATTAGTGGCATAATACACCATAGAAATTTAAAGAAGCATTAGATTTTTTTTTTTTGGTGGTTAATTGGGCTCTAGGGCCACAAAAATCAAGGATATATTTCATAGTCCAGGATAAGAAACAGTAACCTGTTTCCTGCAGAAGCAGTGTAATATCTTATTGGAGCTCTACTGTGGTATTTGCCTACTATCAACAAACAATGATTAGTAAGCCAAATTGCATGAGCATTACCTACCTGATAAATTGTTTTGGGTTCCCTTGCACTCGCTTTTGATTAACTTGGTCTACCAACTGTGAGTCCACTTCTAGTATTACTCAGCGGAAACTCATGTACCGGGCAGCAGTTAATTCGCGCTACAATCCATAGCTCCTCCGTGGCCGGTGAGAGTTACCTGTTGGAAAGGAGAAACCTTCCAAAAGTCTACACATGTATAACTCAACAAAAATACCTTATGTGCTTGTTATTGGAAGCATAAAGTATGCTATGTTATGTGTGAAACCTGATATTGCGCATGCTGTAAGCGTTACTAGTAGATATCAATCAGTTTTATCCAGGCAAAGAGAACCGGATAGCAGTCAAGACTATCTTTAAGTACTTACGAAGGACTAATGATCTATTCTTGATATATGGAGAATGGGAGTTTAAAATTGAAGCTTATACTGATTCTGATTTTCAATAAGATCCTAGTGATTGTTAGTCAACTTCTAGGTTTATCTTTACACTCAATGGAGGTGTAGTTATTTGGAAAAGTTCCAAACAAAGCATAATTGCTGATTCCACCACCGAGACAGAGTATGTAGCTACTTCTAATGCATCGAAGGAAGCAGCTTCGATGAGAAGTTCATTTTAGAACTTGGAGTGGTTCCTTCCATTGAATTGTCAATCACATTGTTTTGCGACAACAATGGGGCAATGGTTCAGGCTAAGGAACCAAGGTTTCACTAGAAATCCAAGCACATTAAGAGGTGCTTCCATCTCATCAGAGAAATTGTCGGGAGAGGTGATATCACCTTGTAGAAAACAGCCTCAGCGAAAAATGTGGCAAATCCCTTCACTAAAGTGTTGCTTGAATCTTCTTTTGAAAGACACCTTGATAAGATGGGTTTGAGGTAACAAACAGGTTTGGCTTTAGTGCAAGTGGGAGATTATTGGCTATATGACCTAAAGCAACCATGTAATAATTATATGTTAGGGATTTCAATTGTACTTTCAATCATATCAAGTGTTTAATGGCAAAAACGTATTCATTCATTGTTCTATTTATAAGAATGATTTTATAAGATAAGTTGTAACCTAACATATTCTAATGTGTTAAGAATATGTATAACAGGTTTACAATTAGATTAAGTCTTTGAATATTTCCGGTCGATGGATCATCGAGAGAATATTGATGATCCTGTTGAGACCGGTGTGTTCTCAAGCTTCACCATTGAGTATGTGATACGTAAGGGGATGATGAGTCACAAGTCATTGAGTATTGTGATAGTATTGTGATACCTGAGTTAGAACACAAGTTCTTGCATCAAACAAGTTTATTGAACATGACATATACTGGACTCAAATTTGGCGCACATATTTCAATAGCTGTACCTATTGTAACTAGTTAACGAGTTGGACCCCCAGTAAAAGAAATAGAAAACGTGAGGATGCAAAGATACGTGAGGTGAAGTGGGTAAGTTTTGTCCAAAAAAAGAACGGGTAAGTCGGTTCAAGGCTTCAAGCCAAAAACCAACACGAGAAAAGAGAGAGATGGGTGGATAAATAGGAGAGCCGTACCGTATAACCCGATTTATAAATTGATCATGCTTTGGTTTCAAAATTGTAAAACGATTAATAAACATGTCGTGTTCGTATTAGACCTATGACATGACACGATTACAATAAAACACGCGAATTGCCAGCCCTACCTATTCACACGAGCATACTTGGCACATAATTGGGTGTGGTTTTGTCAACCTTAATTGGTTCGTGTTATAAATTGGGTTAGTGTGTATGTACCCGAATAAGAAACAACGTAAGCCCTTTTTGACCGGTTTATGATCGTTTTAACTTGTTAAACGTGCCGTATCTTGTAACCCATTTGATAATCATGTGGTGTTGGGCTTTTAATATTATGACACAGCTATTAATTCAAGTCATGCTCGTTTACCCTAGACTTAATCTACCACAAGATGAGTCTCGTTGCCATATTTAAGATACTTTTACCATATTTAAAACACGGCCATTGTACCACGAAAGTTACTATTCTGTGTGGTACTCTCATCTACCATAATAAAATGCTTTTTACCATTTCTAATTTTAATGTGACGAGATAGTTTGCTTTATCCTCACTCAAAATAACCGTACCCGGAAACGAGTCTTTTTACTGGAAAAAATAGAGAAGTATCCAACATGAAATAAATATTCGTGCGGTACTAAACTCCTATTGAAAGTAAGGCCCACATTTAGTATGAAACGAAACTTTTAGGCACGCTCGTCACATACCCTTCGATACGCTTTTAGGCAAACTTTTAGGCACGCGCATTGTGGAGTGATTAACCACCGCCGCGTCGTCAACATTATCAGTGTCGCCGATTTAGAGAAGACCATGGGCCTGTGGCTGCTCAGAATCTTCGGTTCCGACGGTGAGGGTGGTATTGATGTCTCGCTGCCTCCGATTGCGAGCAATGATCCGATTCTGGCTTGGGTTTGGTCCTACATCGCCTCGATTCAGATGGGGCCCTTGCCTGATCAAATTGAGGCTGCGAATGAGTTGGCTTCGCTCGCGCGCGACAATGACAGGAACAAGACGTTGATCGTGCGGGAAGGCGGCGTGCCTCCGCTGCTCAAGCTCCTGAAGGAGAGCTCGTCTCCCGATGCTCAAAAAGCCGCCACGACTGTGCTCCAATACTTGGCCAATGATCAAGCGCGAGTGCAGGCGATTGTGAATGAACTCGGGCTTGAGACTATTCTGCAAATCCTTCCTTCGCTGTCTGAAGTGCGGACGATAATTGAAGACCGGCAGTCACAGCCGCCGCCTGACCAGATCATCAAACCGAATGATGGTTTGTCTGAAACGACACGGTGAGTCAGTTGTTTAGAAACTGCCGAAGTTTACAACTGGACCGGCTCGGTTCTTTAGGACAACATTACCAACATACGATCCATTGCACCTTTTACTATGCACATTTCACTCAATGAACAACAAAGCAAGTAGCTCCCGTTCCCCCGGACTTTATTATTACAATGTCTCCTAGTCTGCAGGGATAATGTTTCTCGACCAGAAAGTGCGCGTTAGTCCTGCATTAAAATGAAGTAACACGGACTTTTGGTTTTACGTGAGTGTAATTCTAGTGTGTCAGGATGCTTGATGTGAAGCATATGGATTGATCCTGGTGCACTATGGCCTTACTCTGGATATTCTCTTACAGGAATCTGCCCGATGGAGGGGTGTTGGAAGTTTCTGACAGAGTCTATGGTGAGCTTTCACATATTCAGTATTGGTATGCTTACAATAGTTTATATGTGCAAGATTGTCAGATTTCTGGATTCCATGTATGCTCCTTTGTTTTAGTGGTCGGATGCAATAACAGCCCGTAGTCTTATTTTCTAAGATTTCCTCCTCTAGGGTAATTAGTGGATAACCTATGTATCAACAAGGAATGAATGAGGGTTATAATATGTCAAAAGAACATAGAAGCTTGTGTACTGTAGCTTTTGGTTCTTTTCCTATTTTGGTCATAAAATGGGCTCTAGGCACATGAAACAAATACAGACTAAAAATTTCAGGATTGATGACTTTGTTACTTTGCAGAAGAAGCATAAACTTTGTATCGAGTAGTTAGTTCAGTTGGGCTGTTGCATCTAGTCAACCAACTCTGATTATATAGCTGCTCAGCACAAGCATTGTCTTCCATTGAAGAATGTCATCGCATTTCGTATCACTGCCGATTGCGAGTTCATTTCTTGTCTCAGCTAAAAGGAAATGCTCGTTCAAATCCACATATAAATGGTACCATCCACACAACCCACAGCCCTGCTTCAACCTGGGAGCATATTTATGCTCATGTTAACCAACTTCCAGCAACTGCGTAACCTCAGTAGCTTTTGAGGGTGCATCGGTGTTGTGTTGACGAGCCAAATGGCATTGGGGCTCAACTCCCATAAGAAGAGTTCAGCTCAGGCCGGATTGAAGAGACGAAGACCCATAAATCATCAATGATTGCTAGGCTATCAGAATATTGAGATTAACCCAAAACCAGAGTAGGTCAGTCCGGTGCCCAATCCGCAAGATCATGGCATCGAAAGACTTAAGAAAATACAAATAGATGCTATTTTGTTTGAAAGGCCGGAAAGCCTAGAAGGAGAGAGAAGTATCCTTAGATGGAGCTAATTAGCTACAAGCACTTTCTGTAATCGCTTCCTTGTTAATCCCAAAGGCGCCTGTGGGTGCTACTAACTAGTCATAAATGCATATTTCGCAATTCCCAAAGGTACTTGCTGGTGAAAGGTTATAAGCATTCAAGATGTTAATCTGCAGATGATCCTTATAAGGTGCTTATCCTTCGAGTTCAGGGGATCATTTCATTAGTTTATTTGTCAGTTCTCTTGAAATATCGTTCATCCTACACCTCTATGGAAATGATCTGCAGTAGATGGGTTTCCTAATCTTTTCTAGGCACTATTTCCTGTAAGTTTATGAATGTGTTTTGTGTGGTTTAGTTTCTAAACAACTTTTGACAGCATAGCAAGTCATCATCCATGATTTGGAAGCTTTCTTGCATGAGTACTTCATTTTGTCTCAAGAAGTAGATTCATTTCATGGTCTATCAAGTTTATACTGAGCCCAAAGGAAGAACACACTTGATGATAGATGTCTCCTGTTAGCTTCATCTTATTCTGTACACCAATCTTATGCACATAATGATTTACGTATGGGGATGTGGATGCAGTGTTCAATTACTGTCTTACCTGGGATTGGTGTTTTTGTGGCCAAATTACAACGGATTGGTTGAAGGATGACGGATATAAGTTTTACATGAGAGGCATAGTTGCAAAACTCCAAGAGCAATTTTCTGCAGCCTCTTTCATGGTGCTCAATTTTGGAGAGCAAGATAACCAATGCCAAATGGCTGAAGTGTTGTCTGAATATGATATAACTGTCATGGAACTCCCTCAAAATTATGGAGGTTGCCCTATACCGAGAGTGGAGATTATCCACAACTTCTTGAGATCTGCTGATGAATGGTTGTCATCTGATACGCAACAGAACGTGCTGTTGATGCATTGTGAAAAGGGTGCATGGCCAGTTTTGGCATTCATGTTGGCTTCTCTTTTGTTATATAGCAAGAAGCAGGATGGGAAGCAGAAAACACTCGATATGATTTACAAGAAAGCGCCCCTTGAACTGTTGCAGCTGACATCAACACTGAATCCGTTGCCTTCCCAGCTAAGATACCTCCACTATGTTTCCACAAAGAATGCTGGTTTAGATTGGCCTCCACCAGATAAGGCGCTTGTGATAAAAAGTGTTTTACTAAGTTCCATTCTTAATTTGGATGCTGAAGGGGGATGTCGTCCTATTGTTAAGATACTGGGACGGGACCCCTTTATGGTTGCCGATCAAACTGCCAAAGTTTTGTTCTCAACACCCAGAAGGAGGGAACATGTTAGGCATTACAAACAGGTAATTCTTATTTTGTTGGCTATCCATATAACCTAAAATTATTCATGGGATCTTGACTGTATATGTTTGTCAGGTTTGACTTCACTTTCTCTCCCATGTAGTGGTTGGCTTCTAGTACCTAACCTTTTCACCTTAGATGTTTGTAAAACCTTGCTGGATTTGTGGATAGGAGCTGCAGGCAGTGACAGTTATCTTAGTGTTTTGAGTGTCTTAGTAACAGAGTTCTCACTTTGTTAATATGTTAAACTGTGAAATCAAGCTGCAAAAGATCATAGATGCACTGTTTTACATATCGCATTCTGTTGTAAGGCAAGTATGCTGCATCTTGAGAACACACCTAATTTCCTATTGGTAAAAATGATGCATTTTACCTAAGCCCAGGTATGTAGAATGTAACTTTAGTATATGACTACAGTGCGACTTCTGGAGTCTCATTTCGAGCCTACAAACATCATACATGCTTATGTCCAGTCTAGTCAGAAAGATGAGTTATCGTTCTTTTAATTTTCTCTTTTATAGGCTATCATTCTTTTTTTTTTTTTTGGTAAGGACTATCATTCTTTTATTTTGCTTTCCTGATAACAGTGTTTTGATTCATATGTAGAATGACTACAACTCTCTGAGGAATACAAGAATATAAGTGAAAAAAAAAATTCCCTCTCAAGCACCAATTGTATGGCACATGCGTCATCCATCAATCTATTTTGATGTGTGAGTTCACCCATGCATCATGGATGATTCACCAAAAATATAGATATCATGCTGTTTGGCTATTCTAATTGTTTGTATATTTAAGTGCAGGCAGATGGTGAGACAGTTAAATTGGACATCCATTGTAATGTTCAAGGCGATGTTGTGCTGGAGTGTATCAGTTTGGATGCTAATCTTGAACATGGAGAATCAATGTTTCGTGCAATGTTTAATACTGCATTTATATCGGATAATGTTCTGAAGCTTGAGTTTGATGGTATGGATGTCCCGTGGGATCGCAAGGATCAATATCCTAAGGAATTTGTGGCAGAGGTAATGGTTAGACGTCATACTAATCATCTGTTATTTGACTTCATTTTTCATTCTGGAAAGCAATTCGTGTTTCTTATCTGTGTATGAGCAGATTGTTTTCTCGCAAGTGGATGCTGCTACTTCGCTTGTAATGGTTGATTTGTCCATTGATGAGGAGGAAAAGGAAAACCGGAAAGAGAAAAGCATGAGGAAGATTGAAGCTGAGGAACTTCCTGCTGAAGGGCGAGCAGTCCACTCTATAACACTATCTTATGATGCTAAAACAAGTCCTGAAGAGAATGAAGTTCCCGAATTGCCAGTACAGACCAATACCAAGTCCACAGTGGTTGGAAATGGTCAGTCATTCGAGCTCACAGCTTCATTTTTCTTCATCCTCTGTACAATCCCAGACATCCTTATTGGCCTCCCCTCCTCCTCCTCCTCCTCCTCATCTACCACCATCGCCACCACCACCTCCTCCCTGATCAAAAGGGGCATCATCACTGAACATTATTGAAAATGTCTTGTTTGATCCCCTTCTGCCACTTATCCTAACTTGTTTTTTTCTGTATGCTTCTAGTCACAGTGAAATGATCTGCACTCATTTTATATTGTCTACCAGAGAGTGTTATGAATTTTTCTAACCTTAAATATAGGCTGGTGCACGTACCTGACTTGAAATGAACTACCTTTACTTGCTTTTCGCAAATTACTCATTTAAAATTCTGTTCCACTAGGTCCAGTCCAGCTATAGAGTTACTAAAAATAGTTTGACCAATTGATGAGACACATTATACAACACAAACGTGACATAGACAGTCATTTCTCAGGTGAAGGGATTGTTTTGGCTAATAGTACCATGTAATGCTCCTATAATAATTATCACATAATTTCCTTCTCGATTTTCCTTTAATTGCTGTCTGTAGGGATAGGCTGTATATCACCACGATTTATTTCTTTAAGGGAATTTCTGTTTGAAAAAAAAAAATTTCCTTCAAGTTGCCTCTTGTTCTGCGATTGCCTGAATTCTTTTTTATTACCATTATTGCTTGAAGTTTCTTGTAAAACAGGTGAGAACACGCAATCACTGAGGTGGGAAGTAACAGCAGCTGTGACCGGAACAAACATGGAGGTCGCTTCTGATGGTGACTCAGCATCCTCACCGGCTGTCGATAATGGCACTGTAGAAGCTAATGCTGTAGGTGTCTCCAACTCAGTGCAAATCCCTGATATGACGCTGCCAAAAAAGGAAAAACTATACCAGCAGGATGGCTCACCATCATCAACCTCCATGTCATCTGGATATGACTACGATGTCTTCCTGAGTTTTAGGGGGCCAGATACTCGCTCGGGCATTACAAATTTCCTCTATACCAGGTTGTTAGATGCTAGAATCCACACATTTAAGGATGATGAAGAGCTCCGAATTGGAGAGGAGTTTGGTCCTGAGTTGCTCAAAGCTATCAGCCAATCAAAAATTGCAATTCCCATCTTTTCCAAGGGATACGCCTCTAGTAAATGGTGTCTTAATGAGTTGGTCCAAATGGTGGAGGGTAGTAAAACAAGGAGACAGAAGGTTATGCCTATTTTTTATGACGTTACTCCGGCGGAAGTCCGTCATCAAATTGGGTCTTATGAAGAAGCCTTTCTTTCGCATAAGGAGAAATTCGGTTCATACATCGATAAGTGGCAAGCTTCTCTCAACCATGTTGCCAATCTAAACGGATGGGACAATTCGAAGAAGAATAGGTATGTCATTTTATCATTTTGGCGCCGTGTTTCCATAATATAACTTATTCTTCTAAGTATGTTTTCCCTTTTCTTTCCATAATATTAGAGGTGAAGGAGAACTGGTAGACAAGATTGTCCAAGAGGTTATAGATGAGTTAAAAACGGCTTATCTGCTAGTGACAGACTGCTTGGTCGGAGTTGAAAATCATGTGAAGGAAATCGATACGATGATGTGTGGTGATTCGGAGGATATAAGAATTCTCGGAATCCATGGTATGGGGGGTGTTGGAAAGACTACTCTTGCCAAAATCATCTATAACCGGCTGTCACATCAATTTGAAGCTTGTTGCTTCCTTTCTAATATCAGGGAGACTTCAGAGCTAAAGGGCATTGAAGGTTTGCAGAATCAACTAATCTCTGACATTCTCAAAAAAAAGTGGTCAAACATTAGCAATGTTGAGGAAGGAATTAAGACAATAAATGAAAGGTTATGCGGTAAAAAGGTTCTGCTGCTACTTGATGATGTTGATCAAATGACTCGTTGGGATGCACTGATTGGAAAACCTGCATGGTTCGGTTTAGGAAGTAGGATTATCATAACTAGTAGAAACAGGGATATTGTCGATGTTCTTGAGGTTTGTTATCCATACGAGCTTCTGAGCATGAACTTCAATCAATCTCTTCAACTTTTTTGCAAACATGCTTTTGGAAGAGATTACCCTTCAGATGACTGTATTGCTGTCTCCTCAGAAGTGGTCAAAAGTACGGGGGGTCTTCCCCTTGCTCTTCAGGCTATAGGTAAACTACTTCCTCGCAGAAGAAAAGATGTTTGGGATGTGATATTAAAGAAGTTGAAACAAGTTCCTCTCAATGAGGTAAAAAGAAATTTGAAAATAAGTTATGATGCCTTGGATGATTGGCAAAAGCATATCTTTCTTGATATAGCTTGTCTTTACACTGGATTTGATCATAAGACAGTGCTCCACTTGTGGAAAGATTGCAATCTCTTCCCAGAGGAAGGTCTCGAGGTCCTTCAGAGAATGTCTTTGATAAAAATCGGTGAAGACAATAAGCTATGGATGCATGATCAGCTGAGAGGCCTTGGTAGAGACATTGTCCGTCGAGAATGTGATAAGGAACGAAAAAAAAAGACTCGGTTGTGGAACCATGCGGAAGGTTTGGACGTGGTGATGGAAACGAAGGTAAATTTGCATTTCAATTACTTTATCCCCATCAAGCTGACAAATTACATGCCTTTACACTGTGATTGTTTGCTCAATAATATTTAAGGGAAGTCATTTTTTTATCTTATGATTACTGTTGTAACTTGCTTTTTGTTTATACTAATGGTTAGATTTATCTTTCACGTTCAAAAAGACAATTATACTTGTTCTATATAATATACTTGCCCTTTTGTTTTACTGTCGCAGGGAACAAAAAAAGTTAAAGCTCTTTGCCGAAAATTTGACGCTCAGTTGCTCTGCAAATTTGCAAACGAAGAAGTTGAGAGGCTATCTAATCTAAGATACGCTAAAGTGTGGGTTTTCCAGGATAACTGGCCTTCAAATGATAGAGTAGGTGGAAATTCGACATGTTTGATACTGAGTAAGGTAGGCATTTGTGTTTGTCAGCTAGGTAGACAGTTCTTTTTGCCGTCCCTTCAATAGTGAAAATAAAAAGACATACAATGTACACATTGTATCTAAACAAGAGTTGATTAGGTCATCCTATCGTCATGAATTAAATGGAGTT
The DNA here is from genome assembly GCA_031216235.1 of Syzygium jambos. Classification (NCBI taxonomy): domain Eukaryota; kingdom Viridiplantae; phylum Streptophyta; class Magnoliopsida; order Myrtales; family Myrtaceae; genus Syzygium; species Syzygium jambos. Next base: position 13,831,079 of record CM062222.1, read on the forward strand.
TTACCGAGTACAATCGACCAACATCAACATCTCTTGTCAACATGTCAATACTCATTGTGCGCACTTGATATTGTTGTCTTCTGGAAAGCTGTCACCCTTGATGAAACCCAACAGCATCAGTGAATGTTGAGTATGGGGCTTGGGGACAGCCTTTGTTGAGCATTGGGCACGAACGACAGCCTCCTTTGTCGTCACTCCACTCCCGTCATTTTGAATCAACTTGCAGCTGAAGACCTTGTTCAAACTCTGCGACCAGTCGCTGCCACCATCCTTGTCGTCCTTTGCACTGCCAGCATAAAGCGATTCACTTTTGTCACCATGGAAATTGGGTTCAGTGTGGCCAGCCGTGATCCTTGTCATGTTGGGGCTCTTCTAGGTGCTAGATGTCCGCATTTCCACCACTAAAAGAAGCAGGGTAAGTAGAGGAAACACTATAATCTCATCTCTATGCCTAGATGCTGTTTGACCAAATTCCCCAGCCACATGTGCAGTTCCAGCATATCCATATCTGGCGTTTAGTCTTCGACCTCATCCAAGCGATTGTGGTGGTGCTGGTATGGAGCTCGAAGTGGCGAGGGGTGGCAGATGAGGACGTAGGCGCACACACAAGAAACAGGGAGAGAGAAGAGAGGAGGAGACCTCTGTCCTTAAAATGTAGGAACAGAGAACGTACGTACTTCTTTGATTGCATACAACTATGTGGATGTGCAAGTGATTCAGCTAGCCAAAGTAATTACAATCCAGTTGAGTTGTATTTTCTTCTAGCTTCGAAACCAGTTTGTATAACTCATTAGCAAGTCGAACTCATGTAAGTTCTGTTTCTTTCGTGATCAGGACCCCCTTTTACTACTGGTGAGTATGGACAGCTCAACGCACGTCGTTCACACAAATCATTCCTGTCAAAAGATTTTTCAGGATCCCCTGCATTATCATCCTGGGAGGTATAGTAATTGCATGTCCTGAGTGAGGAAATATGCTCTGATACTTAACGGGACACAAAAGATGAAAAATTTACTTTGATAAGTCGTGCTTATTTTAAATTGTGTGATGATGCCTCACTATACAAGCACATTATCATCATCCCTAGCTAAGCAGCCGCGATGGATAAAGAGGATGGCTGCAGCACAACCATGCTTAACTCTAACCGGATCGCCATGGAGGCCAGCTTCAACCACAGAAGTTGAGGAGTTAAAGCACGTAATGAATCTGGTAATTTATTTCATTGTGATTAGCGATATTTGGTGTTGGCCTTGCTCAGGCAACCACGAGTGTCATCAATTAAATCAAGTACAGTGGACATAACAAGTTGGTTTGGATTTGAAATGCCATTGTCATCCGTGGATGCATTTAGTTCGATCGAGCATAGCGACTCATAGCAGCTGAGCAGACGATTCTGAAGCATCTCAGCTTCCTGTTTTTTGGAGTGATATTTATGAGTCTAATCATGCTCCCTGCTGCACTTCGAGAAAGATTCAAAAGACAATCCGATGATCCTATCAAATGCAGTATTTAGAGTCTTATTTAGCGTACTCGACAGCACGATTAAACTCAGAATAATATCATTCCAACATATAAGAACACCGGGATGCTCCATGCTATTTGTCCCCGAAATTTGTTTACCAAGCTCACCTGCGGACACCCTGATCCTGCAATTCAAACTTGAATTTTGTCCGCCCGACCCTTCAGATGTCCGAACTCGATGTTCGCCCTGCTGGTTGTCGTAGCGGGACCATAGGGGTCACCTCGCCCCAGGACTTCCTCCGTCGTATCTATTTTGACTTGTTATGTAATCCTCTTTTCTACCGAAATAAAGAGAAGAACTGTTCAAGGGCTCACTTAATTTGAGTGTCTGGCTTTCATGTGATTAAAATTTTGTGGTTCGAGCGGTGTCTTAAAACACAACTAATGAACAAAATAATCTAAAATATAGATATCCTACAATGCGCTTTCTCAACAAGAAAAAACCATATTGGCACTGATTAGTTCGCCATTTCTTTCGGGATTAATTCCATTTTGGAAAATTGTAATTTGATCCTTGAATCTTTTCATCCAAATGGCATTAATTTATAACGGACTAATTGGTAAAAAGTAATAACTAATAAATGAACTTTTTGGGTAGTGAAATTACCTGTTAATTCGTAAGGTAAAAGTAAAATATGAATTCACTAATTGTTGCCATATTCGGCAAATGAAGCAACGACATATATGATGAACTTTCTCGATGAATGGCCAAATGAGACTTATTAGGAAAGAAATGTAAAAGTACAAGCAGAATACCATATTAGGATAAAATCAGTGACGCTCAGGAGGCAACTTAGTGTATATTTATGAAGGATAGATTGATAGGAGTTATAACAAATGTAGGACCGTTCTCATCTTGTTTGGAGATTGAACCAGATCTAGGCCGTCGATAATTTATTTAGTCCTATCTAAATTTTTCAAAAGTTAAAAGTATGAGGATGTGCCTTAATTGTGTTGATAAAAATTATCTCATATTAGAATTTAATCATAAGATATATCATATATATTGACTAGGAGATATGGGGCAATCATGTAATATAATTGTTAGAAAAATTATTTTCATGGGTAATTTCTTATTAAGGATTTCCTGTTCTTTTTATAAATCTTTTAATACCCATCTCTTCTCTACAATAGGTGCTACTTATCTTTTGCGCCTATTGCAAACTTTTTCTTGTAAGTTTTAATGTCATCTCGTTCGTATTATTTTACTAAATTTCCTCTTTTATTTCTTTATGTAAAATAAAGAGCGAATAAAGCTGAAAGCATAATAACTAACGAAAAGAAAACAAAACAGCAAGAGTGCCATTTCCTTCTCAATCAACTCATTGAATCTTTCTCCTTCCACACCATCCCCCGGTGGAAAGCAGTCCCACCTTACTCATTATTGTTAATCATGCACTGGAGGTGCTAATTACGCCAGAACGGCATCGATCTTTGGAAAATGATCGTTCCAGCTCCCTACTACCTCTCTAATCAGAGCCGCAAGCTTGGAGCTTCTCTGCAGAATCCCACAAATACGAGGTTCGTTCGGAGATTTCTAAAATAATATTTTCTCCGACAAGCTCCTCAATTTCCAACTCCCGTTCTCTCTCTCTCTCTCTGTGCTTTTGCTTGCTGAAGAACCTGCAGATTGTGTAGTGTACATCTTCAACAAGCTCGAAGGCTTTGCAAGTCTTCAGCTCTTCGCGGACCCGCACGTCCCTTTTCGTTTCACGTCAGAGCCCACCCCAGAGGCCTCATGAATGGAGATCAATGACCTTCTCTGCTCTTGATTTTCTCCCATCTTATAAAGGAAGCAGCCTTTTTTATTTTCTGCTTGGACTTATCTCGCTTTGGTTCTCCGAGGTTTCTCTGTGAATAGCGAACGCGGCCAAAGTTCGGCTGGTTCGGTGTCCCAAGTGCAAGAATCCGTTGCCGGAGCTTGATGATATCCAATTTTTCAGGTGCGGTGGTTGCGGAGCTCTTCTTCAGGGTAAAGTTTCTTTCTTTCTTTCTTTCTTTTTTCCTTTTGGCATTTTGTTTCGCGCTTGCTGAGTCAATTTGAGTCTTGCTTGGTTAATAGGAAGATTGTGGACGGTAATATGGAGATGAATGGTTCACGATTTGCAAAAAAAATCGAGGCATCGTGTTAGATTTGGGGATTTATCAATTCCGTCTTCACAAATTATGGTATCGTGTAAGTGTCTGCAAAGAAATCGGGAATCTTCCGTTCGCGGTTCCAATTTACTAGAACTGGTGAATACCGATCCGATTCCCGGTTCTAGGCGTGGAACCACCCACCCGGACCAAATTTCCAACCAAAAAGAAAATTGTTTAAGTCAAATTAAAACCTTAAAATTCCTAATCTGAAGCTCAACGCCTATCAACTGAGTGCTCATCTCATCTTACTCTTACCTTGGCAGAGTCGTCTCTCCATCTCTCGTGGTCTCGACTTTCAAGCTTAACGCCCATCTATTGATAGCCTTAACTCTCAACTCCCATCAACTCACGGCTGTGCCTCCGATTGTTTATTGCCTCCCTCTCTTGCTCTCGATCAACTCCATTTGTGTGAAACATGATGGGACCGGTTCTATAGATTCGCCTGGGAATTGGACTGTGGTCGAAATCGCCCACCTAAATCATACTCACCCCTAGTATCATGTCTCGGTTTCAAAATAACGTCTTTGTCCATGCTCGCTCATCATGAAGATTTTTGCTTGCGGTCGGACAGAGGGCTTCCCGTGATTGATTTGATTGGAAAATGAGGAATAATGAGAGAACAATAAACATTTCACTTCAAGTAATAAACAAAGCCAAATTGTAGAAGACTAGAGAGGTTTAGCGGACATGAGTAAGTACCTGATTGAACTCAAAACCTTGGTACTTGTCATTTCTGCTGCAGTCAGAAAATTTGGACCTCGATGTACGTGGAAACTATAGAGGAGAGCAAGTTAACTATGTTTAAAGATAAAAGAAACTTTAATCTCCAAGCTGACTCTTTCTTTCCTCGACATGCGGCGAAACGTAAAGTCCAAGCATCTGATTGCTTTTGAGGAGTCTGATGACAAAAGGATTCGAGGAATTTCCGAAAAATCCAAGAAGCTCTTAGAAAAAGCAACAGCCAACTTGTGCAGCACTTCTGCTTGGGATGTCAAATCCGATGTGGGATCTTTGAGTTTTGATCGCACGGGTTTGGAGGGAAATGGTACAGTTGGCAGTGAATTTACTTATAACGATTCTAAAGACGCGACTCCTGACTGGCTTGTTGAGAGTGGAATCGATCAGAATGACACTGGTGATGGGCTTAACACGGGAAATGGAGAAGGCAGACCCCATAATGGTTCCACAAGTGGGCCTCAAAGATCAGGAAAAATGTTCTACCAGGAAACTAGGGAGATGGGTGGCAAGGATGGATACCCGAAAAGCATGTACGGTGATTTCCACGGTGTAAGGTTATCGACTTCTAGGTATCCTGATGAGGGTCCCTCCATTTACCAGTTGGTTCTCATTAATGTCATGACGATCCAGCAGGAAAACACAATGATCTTCATGAAGGTAACAGTGTTCATTACCTTCAAAGTGAGAAATTTATGGAAGCATTACATACAGCACTAGGCAACATTTCATAAAATTGTACTAGGGTTCCTTATGATCCAAAACTTTCCTCTAGCAAGTCCAACATAGAGTCCAGCTTATTCTGCCCATCTATCGTAGATATTATTGTAATTTTGGTGACAAGCTCATTTAGGATTTAGCAAATGACTTGAGCAATTGTGAGCCATGACCTATTACCGCAGAGCTTCTTGACTACATATGATTGGAGCATCTTCATGCCAATGGTTCACATTCTTTTTTCAAAGTTCTTACTAATCATTGTTAAGTAAGGTTATCGAACTTGCAAGATATTTTTTATAGTAAGCGCAACGCTGCAATAGGATTTGATAATGTCGTAAAAAAATTGTTGGGAATGACTAACCTCTTGCGGTTCTCGACAAACGAAATACCCAGGAATATACGTTGATTCACAAGTGCATAATAGACGAATCTTCGACTTCACTTTGGTCTATATACGACCATGAGGAAGGTATACACGTTCCACAACGTTAATGCCGATCATTCTCAGAATAGATAATGGAAGCACTTTTCATGTTCTTTGATGGAGAGAGGAGGAGAGAGCATTCAGTTTTTACATAAGGTTCTTTTTTTGTCTTATCATCACCCAACGGTTATTTTCAGAAACTATTTTAAAAACTCTCTTAAAAGATAACCTCCCACACCTTTTCAAAAGTTCTCTCTTAGACATGCATCCTATTAGAGTAAATGGTGCTCCTTGGACACACCTCATCATGGACGAATCATCGTGATATTACCTCTCCTACTCGGACATGATGGGCTGGATAATGCTCCATCAAGGATATAAGGCATTCAAGATTCATCCATTTTGGAAACAATTCATACTGGCAAGAAAGTCATGCGATCAGTGAGTATATCTGCACTTGAGAGCTCTAATTATGCACCTGTTAGGGATAACATAATGGCTTCAACCCCAAAAGAAATAATCAATTGATGCTCACAGTGCCCTAGATATATTTTGTTACATCAGTGCAAGTATACCTATCCCTTAAAGGCTATACTTAACTATTCTCAAGAACACCATATATTTACAATTATTTCCGAAGCCATCGAAGGCGAAATAATTGATCATCTGGTAAACACATGTGATAAAAGTAAAACAACAATAGTCTTCCTTTGTAGTCATGTCTCTCTCCATTTCAGAACAACTGCTTTCCTAGACACGTCCCATAAAAAGCCATATCTATTCATGATTGCCGGTAACATGCTAAAGTAGCAACATTGCTATGTTACTTTGAAAACATAGTAAAAAATAACATAGGGCACAAAATGAGGTAATCAATTCATAAATTACCTCAATGACTCACATGATGAGTAAATAGGGATAATTTCACTTACCTTCCTTATCGATCGAATAAACAGCACATGTAGTATGAATTACATGATATAGTGGATTTCTCTTTCTATAAGATCGTATGTCATTTGTTAGTCATATCTACTATACGGATCTTAGCCTAAACATAGTCACATGCTTCTTATGTACATATGTTCAGCCCGAGTGCTATATCAACTCGCTTTCTAAAGAGCCCGATTAAGTATTCGCATCCAGCTTCCATAAGGCATACATGATTGTAGGACTATCATATTCAGTCTTATCACATATAATCAGAGACTTCATCTTAATCCTAATCAAGGCGACGTAAAATTATATCATGTACTTTCTTCTAGCATATATAATACATATCGCCTCATCTCAACCCGCTTACTGTAGCGTTTGAGGTGATTGCTCGTGTGCATGAGATAATCATTGCCTAGTGACATACTTTTCAACAATATATGTGTGTTTGTGCTAGTCTCATAACATTGTACTAATTGATAAACATCAATTCATTAACAAACGTGTACAATACATATACACACATAATCCAATGATCCTTAACAATATTACATATCACATTCTATGTAATCCTAGAGATATCGTGTGGGTCAATAACACATATCTAGAAACAGCCTTCGTGAATGGATCAGTAACCATTTTGTTCGTAGAAATTTATTGTAGGTGTCACGCCCCAAATCCATCGAACTCGTGACACCCTCTTTGGTTGAATTAGTACGACGTCCTAGGAAACGCCACCGACCCAAATCAAATCATCATAGATAAAGAACGCCAGCGAAAGCCACCAACACTCGAACAATATTAACTAGGGGTAAAAGGGAGAATAGACATCCATTATTGATTCAACCTTATATAATATCCACCATGTACAATCTATATAAAATACATGCACACTGAACCTCTAAGCTATGCACCACCGATATTAAAAAGATCAGTAGCCTGAGTATACCCTAACACCAAAAATGGGACACTTCAAAAGGCCTACACTCAACCCCTAAAACTAACCCCTACGCTCCCTGGATGGCATCCACTCTGAGTCTGACTCATCAGGACCCGAGTCCGAATCCCCTTGAGCCACCTGCTCCTTTGAGCACTCTGAATCAGCCTCAATCTCAATCGGATTGTCTATATCACCCGACTCCACCAGAACCTCCATCCGCTCCTCCTCGTCAAACTCCTCTTCCGGCTCTTCCTCTGGTTCATTCTCTGGCTCATCCTCTGGTGCGTCCTCTGGTTCCATTTCTGGGTCTTCTTTGGGCTCATCTTCAGGTTCTTCTTCCGGTGCTTCTTCAGGTTCTTCCTTAAGGTCTTTTTCTCTTGGTTCCTCCTCTGGTATTACATTGAGATCCACTTCCATAGGATCATACCCTGCATGTGGCTCCTCTGGCTTCGAATCGAGCTCAGCCACGGATGATTCAGGTGCTGCAGACGTCGGCTGATCTCCATACTGGGAAAGACTAGTATCCAAACTAGTCATCTCACCGTCAGGAGGGGGGTTATGGCTGACGGATCCCAATGCCCTACTCCGTCAAACGGAATGTCAAAGCCACGGACGGGACCAAACTCATCCAACCCGTCCCTGAACATTCAGGTGGTGTAGGTGTGGGCCTGTCGAAGAGGTAGCCCTATGTCTACCCAGACTACAGTAGTATGCTTAACCCGGGTCATATTTTCATCTATCGGGTATTCTACAACATTATGGTCGGTGTGCATCGGAATCCTAAAACGCTGCGGCGGCGATAGTGGAAGGTTCATGGCTCAGGCCGGGGTTCTGAAATTATTTGGTTGAAATAACCATGAGAACACGTCTCAATAAGTACATACCCTAAACCCCACCGAGGCTAACACGTACCTCCAAACAAGACCAAAAATGACATCACCCAATAAATACATCATGCACACAATTGCACTTACCTAGGCTTCTGATAAGCGCAATCTGTAGGCTAGTCTCAACTATATAATTTCCAATCACATGCACATTTCAATTTAATCTCACGCCCGATACACAAGTCGAACACATAGCATTCCCAAATTCCACATTCCACACATTCGTTCCTGCCTCATCACACTAATTTCACCCGACTTGTCAGTGACCCGCGTAATAGTACCGCCTCAGGTTTACTGCGACCAACTTATATCCACAACACTCCTTAGCCCGCGTAGTGGTACCGCCTCAGGCTATGTATCTTGCCCGCGTAATGATACCGGCTCAGGCTCAACATTCACCACCTACGGCACAACCCGCGTTATGGTACCACCTCATCTTGGCCTTCTTCCGGTAATAACGGGCATCGTCCCGCGTTATGGTACCGCCTCAGGATGGCACAATTCCCGGCGTAATAGTACCGCCTTAGGGATTCTCGTGACCACACTCATGACACATCACGAAATTTCTCATTCGTTCACTCACTCAATTTACACACCATCATGCCAAATTACGAGCCGATCAAATTCGGCCTATGTACGCATCAAACCTCATGCATTTCACATGCTCAATAAACACCCAATCATGGCCAAATGCCAGTCAATACAATTCAGCCTATGCGCGCACATAACGGTCTACATTTCAACGAATCAATTCACAATTTAACCAACATACAAGGCCACCATCGGCCCACAATTATAGCCACTATCGTGAATATAAATTCAGCATTTCCGAATCTATTTCCAGCCATAACAAGCACCACAATTCAGCCACATTACAACACACCAAACCGATACAATTTAGCCCATAAATCAAACCATATGCTCACCAATACGAGCCATAATTTCCAGCACCCAATTCAGCATCAATTCTATCCCAAACTATCACCATTTCACCACCAAAATTAGCCAACATCGGCCCCTAATTCAGTCCACACAAAACAGCCCATACCGCCACTATTTAATCCTAAAATAGCCCCTAATTAACCTGATTCAGCCCCTAATCTTGTCCATCGATACCCGATATCCTAAATAGGATTTAGGGGGCAACTTATTTGGAAATCTTGGCTAGCTCGGTTGAAGGAGCGGAGTGGCTGATCGGCGGCCACTCGGCGGTGGACAGCGACCTCAAGTGGCTAAACGGTGGCGTACGGTGACGGTAAGCGGCTGGCTGGACAATGGCTGAACAGGATAGAATGAGGATGATGGTGATTCGGTGGGGACAAAACAGGGGAGAGAGAGATGATGAGGTGAGCGGTGGTAGTGAGGCAAGCGGCCACAGCGGCGACGAATGGCTCTGGCGCGACTGATCCAGCTAGGCGGGAGGATGGCGGGGTCTGCTAGATGGGCAAGATGGCCACGGTCACGATGGGGAGGGCGTGGTTCGGTCGTGAGGGGGGGAGTGAGGGAGAGAGAAGCCGAGAGATGTGAGAGAGTGAGGAGAGAGAAAGAAATTTGATTTAAATAGTCTAAGGTCAATTATTTGTGTCTAATGCACATGCTAATTGACCATCATACCCCTCTCTCACAATTTCAATTAACGGCCAAGATTCGATCTTATCCTAAGATTGACCGTCCGGATTAATCCTTACAAAAAATATTCAAGGGTAAAATTGAAATTTCACAAAATTCCCAAGGGCAAAATTATCCAAAAATTTCTATTTCTAAAGCTAGAGTGAAATGACCAAAATTCCCCTCTCACTTTTTACTTGGCCTTAACAAAGTCTCAGGGATAAAACGGTCATTTTCCATTTCTCGCCGAAATTCGATTTTTCTGAAGGATTTGGACAATTCTAAGGCTGACTAGGCCAATAACAACGTCGTCTAATTATCTTGTAGTAACATTCATAATTTCCGAGGCCCAATCTTGGTCGTTAATTAATGACCAAATTTAATTAACGTAACTTGAGCGTATCTCGAACTAACGGGTGGCTTTTGGGCAGATTCGCACATTTGACCCGTCGCCGATACTGAATCAAGCCACGTTTAAGTTCACTCGGGTCGTGACAATCTCGGTTGTCACTTAATCGCGAGGATCGATCGCTAGTTCCGATAGGCGCGATCGTTTGGTATAGGTTTAGGGACATTCGTCAGTTCATCTCGTGGTCAAGCGGAATCACCCGCGATCCACTAATATGACAACGGCGAATTGTTCCCTAACTATCCTTGGATTGGCCTACATTGGCTCAAAATGTCACATCGATAATTTTTTATGGTCGAAAGCCGATTCATGATCGAGTTTCTTTGGTCACGCGAATTTAAATCCCTAATTAGCCTTTCCCTAACGGTTAGTATCCTCGAAACGATCAATTCCGGACAAGATCTAGCTGCAAGCACATCCATAAACCATTCATTTCATAAATCCCAAGTGAGTCGGATTTCAGAATGTCACAATAGGACCACTTCCTTCTGCGCTATTATATCTCCGATAAAGTTATTCTTTATGTCAATGTGCTTCGTCCTACCATGATACTTAGGATCTTTCACATAGGCAATGGCTGCTTGACTATCACAATATACCGTCACTGTCTCGAATTGTCAATCACAATGGTTAAATTTTCCAAGAAACGTTTTAGTCATATTGTTTCTTGCACTGCGGTAGAACATGTAATAAATTCTGTATCCATTGTAGATAGAGTTGTGCATGACTGTTTCTTGCTATTCCAAGAAATTGCACCTTCATTAAGTAAGAACACATATCCAGATGTCGATTTATGCTCATCTAAGTCTCCTCCCCAATCAGCATCAGAGTAGCCTAATAAGTGTAAATCATTTCCTTGATAACAAAGTCGTTAGTCCATGGTGCCTTTCAAGTATCTCAGGATCCTCTTAACTGCTTTCCAGTATGCTTGACCAAGATTTGATTGGTAGCAACTCACTAACCCTGCAGCGTAATATATGTCGGGACGAGTACACATCATAGCATATATTAAACTTTCGACAGCACTAGCGTAAGGAATGGTTTCCATTTCTTTTTTTTCTTTTGGAGTCTTAGGACACATCTTAGTACTCAGGCCTTCACCTTACATGAGAAGGATACCAATGGAATTATAGTGCTGCATATTGAAGCGTCCAAGAATCTTCATTATATATGACTTTTGTGACATAGTGAGGAGTTTATTTGATCGATCTCTTTGTCCTCAAATCGTTTAATATACACACAGTGATCTTCTTCGATCATCATGAATCCAAAAGAAGTTATGGCTAAATGAAAACGAAAATACCAATGTCTAGATGACTGCTTAATGCCATATATTGAGCGATGAAGCTTGCAAACTTTACGCTCCTGACCTTTAACAATGAAACCTATCGGTTGCTTCATATAGATTTTTTCATCTAGTTCTCTATTGAGAAATGCTGTCTTTACATCCATTTGATGTAATTCTAGATCAAAATGTGCGACAATAGCTAGGATAAGGCGAATGGAGGCAAACCTTACAACTAGCAAAAAGGTTTTCTCATAGTCTACACCCTCTTGTTAAGTATAGCCTTTCGCCACAAGATAAGCTTTATACTTTTCAATAGATCCATCCGTCCTTCGTTTAATCTTGAAAACCCATTTATTTCTAACAGCCTTGCGATTGGGTGGCAGATTAACCAAGTCTCAGACGTGATTTGTCCTCATAGACTACATTTCATCTTCCATAACTTTTCTCCATTCTTCCTTGTCTGGGGATGAGAGAGCCTCTTGAACTATTTTGGGCTCCGCATTGTCTTGTGGAGCAATCATAAAAGCTTCCCCCTTCAATCTCAAAATGATGACGGGAAATACTTTTACGACTCTTTTTATACAACTGAACTTCTTGTGAATTCAGTTCAGCAGGCGATGCAACACTTCCACTAAGTCTTGTATGTTGATGTAAATTTTCATTTCCCTCGACAACATTAGTGGGTGTGTTATTAGGATCTTCCATCTCATATAATTGGAAGCCTTTATCGATCTCACCTCTACTAGTGAAATCATTCTCCAAGAACGTGACATCTCGTGACTCTATTTCAATCATACTTTCATCAGCTTGTTCACCTATAAACATGTATCCTTTGAAGTGTTCATAGTATCTAATAAAGATACATTTCTTCCCTCTTGGGCCTATTTTTCCATATTTATGGAAAGAATAATGAACATATGCTGTACACCCTCAAGGTTGTAGATTACTTAAGTCCGGTTTCCTACTGGTCCACAATTCATAGGGGGTGGAAGTGACTGACTTAGAAGACACACGATTAAGTATATAAGTAGTAATCAATAACACATCTCCTCAATATGAGACAGGTAGATTTGCCTGTGCCATCATAAACCTAATCATTTTCAATAGGGTTCCATTCCTTCTATCAGTAACTCCATTTTGTTGCGGAGTACCAAGAATAGTTAATTGTCTTATAATTCCCTTTTCATCAAAAAGCGCCTTGAATTGCTCAGATAGATACTCACGTCCACAATTGGTTCTCAATGCCTTTATTGTTTTGTTCAACTGATTCTCTACCAAAGCAATATATTATCTAAAGTAATCCAATACTTCGGACTTATGGGAGATAAGAAAGACATAATCAAAACTCGTGAAATCATCTATAAAAGTGATGAAATATGAGGCTTCATGCCTCGCCCCACATTCAACGGACCATAAATGTCAAAATGTATGAGTAGCAATGGAAGTTCAACTTTGGTTCCTTTACCAAATGGTTTTCTAGTTGTTTTTCCCACTAAACAATGTTCACATACGGGTAGATCAATATTAGCGAGTGACCCTAAAAGGCCTTCTCTAGCGAATCGTTTCATTCTTTATAACCCAATGTGACCTAGTCTAGCATGCCAAACATTTGCATCAATCGCCACGTTACTAGAAGATGCAATTAAAGAAAAACAATCATCAACATTAACATTGTACACAACATAGTCAATGTCTAACACCATAAAATCATTCGGTACATGACCAGAACCATAATTCACTGTTCCAAACAAAATGTCAACACAATCACTATGAAAATTCAATACATAACGTAAGCTTATAAGAACAACTACAGAGATCAAGTTTTGCCGAATATCTGGAACATGGAGGACATCATGTAGGAATAGGTTTTAACCACCACATAAGGTTAATTTACATGTACCGATACCCTTCACTTCAACTCTTGAGTTATTTCCAATATATATCAATCTTCTTCCAGACTAAATCCAAATATACTCCACAAATGCTCCTCGGTCTCTAACTACGCGGTCTGTTGCTCCCGAGTTTACAGCAACATAGAATAAGATTCAGCAAGCATTACAGTGCTATAAACAAAAGCATTACTTAAAGTAATAGAGTAATATGGTACCTCTTTTGGCTCAGTGCATTCACGAGCAAAATGACCCAATTTACCACAGTTATAGCACTTCATCTTGGCCTTGTCCTTCTTCCCACCACACTTCTTGCATCGGAGGGACTTAGTTCTTTGGGCGCCTGATCAGTCTCCTTCTCTTTGTTGTTGAATTTATGGTTCCTCTTGCACTTGAAGCCCGAAACTTTGTGCGAACCCAATTCAGCAAAACACGCATGGGTAGAAGATCTCAATGCCTCTAGGCGCTCATCCTCTAATTCCAAATGACACGCTATATCATCAAAAGTGACGATATTCTCATTATGCATCATGTTGACTTTCATATGCTCCCAATTATCAGGAAGACACCTTATAATAACATGAACTTGCTGTTCATCAGTTAAGGTATGATCTGCAGACTTCAACTCACGTATCATGTTTGACATCTCCTGAAGATGCTGCCTCATAGTTTGATTTTGGCGCTTTCGGAATGTGTCAAACTTGATGGTGAGTCTTCTCAATTTAGTGGTAGATGTATCCCCAAACTTATCTTTCAAGGCAGCCCAGATCGCTTAAGCTTTATCATAACTTTCAAACTCACACATGAGATTATCTTGCATACAGCTCAACAACGTGATGCAAACAATGCTATTTTTTTCTTTTCCAAGCTTGATAAGCTTCTTGATCTCTTCTGTGTTGGGCAAAAGTTTCATGCTCAGGTTCATCCATGGTGTGGTTAGGGGTTTTCAAAACCTCTTGCTCCTCAAGGATGTATTGAACCTTTCGATGCTAAATATCATAATTGTCACCATTCAATTTTTCACCCTTGTTAAAGTCAGCCACAATGGTCTTGGATGCCGAAACCATAATCAACAACTACTACACATTGACATGATAAACGTAGAATTAATACCAACACATTTTTTACATTAACACACATATAAAATTTGCAGCAAAGACAAACTAAATTAATGATAATTCAACAAAAGACACCGAAATGAAAGTTCACTATGTTCCCAATCAGCTTCTATGTTCAATTATTCTACTATCACTAACTTGTTTAATTTGCACAAATTTTAAGTTCTAGGTGAGAATTCCTTCGAATTCTACCAACCTACGAATTCCCACTAGAAAAGATAATTAAAAAATATCTAGAGCAATGATCACATCCTTTCTAGTAATTATATAGCATGGCATGATGTAAATCAACATATATAACATTCATGGAATAACTATAATCAACAGCGGAATTCATGACGTAATGAAAAAAAAAGGATCTCCAGCCATTGTTTGAGTATGCTCGGAACCAGGGAATTGCAAGCATGTTAGACCATATACATGCTATCATCAAACCAAGCTCTACCTAACTTATATGTGGTCACTTACATGTAGGCTAGCTTCTGTATTTTCAAAACCATAGGAAAATACAAGTTAAAAGGAATAAACAATGCAATTATACCACCCACACATCGGTGGCCGCGTTGATTTGCGCTCAGTTCCTTTCACAAGAGGCCTTGGGTTCAAACTCGCCCATCAGTGATTTAAGTGGGGGGTCGTAGCGGTGGGATGCTGCACTAGCCCCCCTCAAAGACTAGCCAGGCATCACCGCTGGTTTGAGCCCTAGCTCGCCGGCCGTGCGGACACCTCGGTTATCAAAAAAAAATAAAAAAAAAATAAACAATGCATTTATACCCATTTAGGGTTTCGTATGCATTTTTTTTTATATACCTTTAAAAACCTCAAACATGTAAAATAAGTATATCACAATGTAGAGCACTTCCATATGAACATAAGGACACCAACCACCCTTCAATCGGAGCTTCCACGCGCCCACATGCGCTGCCTAAGTGCGCGGCACGTGTAGCACATGCGCAGCATGCAAAAACCGGGTGGGGTCGACGAGTTGGACTTCTAGGTCGGGTCATCAGTCAGGTCAGATGATGACGTCATCGATGACGTCAGTGGGTCGGTTACCGACAGTTTGATGACGTCATCGTTGATGTAAGCATATGTCGGTTCAGCGACGCGCGCATGGCGCTCACGTGCCGCGGCTTTTGGCTGCGCGTCTGGCGTCGTCTGGTGGTGTGCCACCCACCATTTTGTTTGTCTTAACGAGTACTTTCACCCTGTATGATCAAAATCAATTTTCGTCGTAAATTTTTTTTTCGAAAATCTACCGAACAGAACGGTCGCCCTCAACCTCCAAGCCCGTTCTTCGGTTCAGTTCATTTTCGATGATTCCTCTTGCAATTCCCGAGCAATGAACATGCAGACAGTATGAAGTTCATCATCTTGATCTCCATATCAAACAGCAAGCCAAAAACTTCGATAGAAAAATAAAGCAGAGATCATAACATGGGCTCTGATACCAATGTTGAAAAAAAATTATTGGGAATGACTAACCTCTTGTGGTTCTCGACAAACAAAATACCTAGGAATATACTTTGATTCACTGGTGCGCAATAGACGAATCTTCGACTTCACGTTGGTTCGTATATAATCACGAGGAAGGTATACAAGTTCCATAGCATTAATGCCGATCGTTTCTCAAAATAGATAATGAAAGCCTTTTTTGTGTTCTTTGATGGAGAGAGGAGGAGAGAGCATTCAGTTTCTGTAGAACGTTCTTTTTTTGGTCTTATCAT
This sequence comes from Syzygium jambos, assembly GCA_031216235.1. Classification (NCBI taxonomy): domain Eukaryota; kingdom Viridiplantae; phylum Streptophyta; class Magnoliopsida; order Myrtales; family Myrtaceae; genus Syzygium; species Syzygium jambos. Next base: position 13,847,414 of record CM062222.1, read on the forward strand.
TACCCAACGATTATTTTCAGAAACTATTTAAAAAACACTCTTAAAAGATAACCTCCCACACATTTTCAAAAGGTCTCTCTTAGACACACATCTTATTAGAGCAAACGGTGCCCTTGGACACACCTCATCATGGACGAACCATCGTGATATAAAAGATAACATTCTCTTCCTAAACAGCAAAGTCCTGGTAATGCTACCTGTAATCCAATTTCTGTAAAAATGAGTTATAGGTGAATACCACAATGGCTATTTTGTTGCTATGACCAAGATTCTTTTATGGCCTTTCCAGCAAAATGTTTCTTGAAAAAAAGGCGAGAACATTCAATTTCACGAGTGGAAAGAAGGATTAACAGCTGTAAAAGCAACCAACGTGGACATAACTTCTGGTAGGGACTGTGCATCCTCATCAGCTAAGGTACGTGTCCATAATTTTGCACAAATCCTTGAAATGGAGATTCAGCAAGAAGAAAAACCTTGCCATCTCCATGGTGTAACATCATCAACCTCCATGTCATCTAGATATGGCTATGATGTTTTCTTGAGTTTCAGAGGACTTGATACTCACTCAGGCATTACAGATTTCCTGTATACAAGCCTATTAGCTACTGGAATCCACACATATAGAGATGATGAAGAGCTGAGAATTGGAGAAAAGATCGGTCTTGAATTAGTCAAAGCAATCAATCATTCAAACATTTCAATTCCCATATTTTCCAAAGAGACAGAAGATCATGCCCATTTTTTACGATGTTACACCATCCGAGGTTCGTCATCAAACCGGGTCTTATATATGGAGATGCCTTTGTTTTGCATAAGAAGCAATTTGCTTGAGAGGTTATCAGCAAATGGAAGGCTGCTCTCAAGGAGGTTGGCGATCTAAAAGGATGGGACATTGATTCAATGACCACTAGGCACTTGATCATACCTTCTATATATTGCTACGTACCTCTTTCTTCATGCTTCTAATTCTTTTTCATTTTCTTTTTTGCTTTCACAATATAAGACGTGAAGGAGAGCTTGTAAACCATATTGTCCAGAAGGTTATAGTAGAGTTGAAAAAGGCTTACCTGCTGGTGACAGACTGCTGGTGACAGACTGCTTGGTCGGCGTTGAACATCATGTGAAGGAAATCAATAGAATGTGTGGGGATTCTTTAGAGGACATAGAGATTCTCGGAATCCACAATATGGGGGGGTGTAGGAAAGACTACTCTTGCAAAAATCATGTACAACCAGCTATCACACTGTTTTGAAGATTGTTGCTTTCTTTCTAATGTCAGAGAAACTTCATAGCTAAAGGGCATTAAGTGTTTGCAGAATCAGCTACTCTCTAATATCCTCAAAAGAAACTGGTCGAACATTAGTAATGTTGACGATGGAATTAAGTCAATACAAGAAAGATTGTGGCGCAAAAAGGTTTTGGTTCTACTTGATGATGTTGATAAAAGGATTCATTTGAATGCACTTATGGGAAAGCCTGTGTGGTTTCGTCCAGGAAGTAGGATAATTATCACTAGTAGAAACAAGGATGTCTTTAATGTGCCTGAGGTTTGTTGTACTTATGAGCTTACTGGAATGGACTTCAATCAATCTCTTCAACTTTTCTGCAAACATGCTTTTAGAAGAGATCATCCTTTGGGCAAGAATGCTGCTTTCTCCAAGGAAGTGGCAAAAATGACGGGGGTCTTCCTCTTGCTCTTGAGGTTATAGGTTCACTACTCTCGGGTAAAAGCAAAGCTGTTTGGGATGTTACATTGAAGAAGTTGGAAAAGGTTCCTCATGAGGAAGTTAAGAGAAAGTTGAAATTATGTTATGATGCTTTAGATGATCGGCAAAAGCAGATTTTTGTTGATATAACCTGTCTTTTCATTGGATTTGATACAAGGATTGTGCTACACATGTGGAACGCTTACAATCTCTTGCCAGGTGAAGGTCTTCAAGTCCTTTAGCCGATGTCTTTGATAAAAATTGGAGAAGACAATAAACTATGGCTGCATGATCAACTAAGAGACCTTGGTAGAGACATTGTTCGCCAAGAATGTAACATGGAACTAGAGAAGCAGACTAGATTATGGAGTCACGAGGAAGCTTCAGACATTGTGATGAGAAGAAGGCAAAATGGCATTAACATATTTTTGTCTCCCATCGATTTGGCACATTCTTGTTGACTTCTCGAGCGACATATTTATGGAGGGAAGATAAGTTGTCGCTTAAATACCATTTGCTTGTCTTTTTTTATTATTAAGTATCATTTCCTTGTTTCTTTTTTTTGTTTCTCTTTATAGGGAACAGAAAAAGTGGAAGCTCTTGGTCTGAACTTTGGCCGCCGGTTGCAGCAGTCTTTTACCAATGAATTGTTACGGAGGCTATCAAATCTTAGATACCTAGAAATGAGTCCTGTCCTAGATAATTGGCCTCGGAGTGGCTTCTCAACGAATACACTCCCAAAGAATCCACCCATCCTATCTGAGCTTAGATGGCTTTCAATGCATAACTTTCCTCCGGTACTTACACTGACCACTTTTTCCATGATGAACATGGTCGTTTTTGATCTAGCATGGAGTAAGTTTTCAGAAAGTTGGGATGGTTGGAGTCATATAAAGGTACTATTATTTTCAGTGAAACCCACTATTTTTTGTTGTTGCGGCCTCTTTATTCAATCCTTGATTACTTAACTCTTTGATCGTTGTTTACAGATGGCAAGGAACTTAAAAGTTTTGAATTTGACTGGTTGTGCACAATTGCATAGAAGTCCTGACTTCTCTGCATGTGTAAATTTAGAGTGGTTGATCCTCGAAAGCTGTGGAAGATTGGTTCAGATTGACGAATCTATAGGGCAGTTGAAGCAGTTGGTTCTTTTGAATTTGAGATTCTGTCGCAAACTTCACAAGTTGCCGAAAGGGCTGGCCAACTTAGATTCGTTGAAGGAACTTCTTATTGACTCCAACTTTTATAAGAGAAATTCCAGGGTCGGGAGGGATGAAAAAACTCGAAACTCTCAGTGCTTGTGAATGTCTGTCACTAATCAACTGCATTTCAATTAGCAAATTAACCTCTCTATTTAGGCTCTCTTTGGAACACGTTGAGATTTCTCAACTTCCTCTTGATGTTGGAGTGCTCGTAAAGCTTAAACACTAATCTTTGAGTGGGTGCAAGTGGCTCAAGAGAATTCCAGACTCGATTGGGAATTTAAAATCACTAGTCGTGCTGAATTTGTCCCGCACACATATTGCAGAGTTGCCTAATTCACTTGGAAACTTGAAGAATTTGAAAATACTAAGGTTGTGCGGTAGTTCCATAAGAAGTATACCCAATGCAATTGAGATGTTGGAGAAGTTGTAAGAGATGCAGAGTTTTGTCGACGTCTGGAGGGGGCCATCCCTGATGATATTGGGAGGTTATTATCCCTGAGGATCTTGAAATTTTCAAACGCTAGAATATATTACATATCAAGGCTTCCTGAAAGCCTGCACAGTTTGCACATTGGTACAAATTCGATGAAGAAACTCCCGAATCTCTCGAACCTGATAAATTTGACAGAGTTGAATTTGGAGATCACACAAGTTCTCGAGTTTTGTTTGGCCGAAGAGGATTCTATTTTTGTGGACACAACCGAGCTCGTACAGGATCCATCATCATGGTGAATTGGAAGGTAATGCAATCTGGAGTCTCTAAAGTTGTCCTGTGACACCATAACTGTCCTCTATGCAGATATTGGTCTTCTCTCTGAACTTAAAAGACTTAACTTCTTTGTTTTGACCTGCAGTCCTCCCTAGGCTTCCATCAAGCTTATTGTGCTTGCTTATTAAATCCTCTCGATCACTGGAAACACCGATAGATCTATCAAATTTGGGGGAACTATCCGAGCTAAGGATTTATTCTTCTGTAATAACAAGTGTCCATGGCCTTCAAGGTTTGAAGAATCTTCAGACTTTGGACCTTAGAGCATTAAATACTCTTGAGAGACTACCTGATCTTTCAAACTTAAAGAAGCTCAATGAACTGCATTTGGGGGCACTGTAATAATCTGGTCGATATTCAATGTATTCAACACCTGGGAAATCCGAGAATGTTGAAGGTCATAGAGATTGTACAACTTGAGAGATTACCTGACCTATTAAACTTGAAGAAGCTGACTGAACTTCACCTGCAGCAATGTCCTAGTCTAATTGATATTCAAAGCTTTGAGGGTTTGGAGAACCTGATAATGTTAAAGCTAGGAGAACTCCCTTTGCTTGAGAGATTGCCTGATCTCTCAAACTTGAAGAAGCTCACCAAACTTGATATACAGCAATGTCATAATCTTGTCATGATTCAAGGAAGATTAGATTCACTGGAAGACTTGTGCATCTATGGATGCAGATCTTTGGTTGAGGTTCCTGATCCTTCCAGCTTCAAGAATCTGAAATCTCTGCAATTGCATGATTGTGAGATGTTACATGCGGACCAGGTTTCGGTCTCGAAATCCGATACATTTGATACCTTATTTGGAAGTTCAGAATGTTCAATGATGAGAAGGTTAGGCATCTGCGTCAGTTGGGTAGACAGTTTTTCTTGCCATCTCTTTCTTCCTGAAAAATAGGAACAAAGGATGTTCGTACTTCCTTGATTGCATACAACTATGTGCATGTGCAACTGATTCAGCTAGCTAGAGTAATTGCAATCCAGTTGACTTGTATTTTCTTTTGACGTTTGAACCAGCTTGTATAATTCATTATCCTATCAAGAACTAATATAATTCGTGCTTCTTTGATGATCACAAAACCTTTCACTCCTAGTGAATTTGGACTGCTCAAAACGTGTTGTTCATACATATCCTTCCCGTCAATTTTCTAGATCCACTGCAATATCATCCTGAGAGGTACAATAAATGTATGTCTTGAATGAGGTGATGCACTCTGAAATTTAGTGGAACTCAAAAGACGATAAATGCACTTTGATAAGTCGTGCTTCCTCCAACCGTCAAACTGTCTAATGATGCCTAGCTATCTAAGCACATTATGGTCATCTATAGCTAACTAAGCAGCCACCATGGACGAAGAGGAAACCTGAACCACAACCATGTTCAACTCTGAACAGATCCCTGTGGAGGCTAGCTGCAGTCACAAAAGTTGAGGAATTAAAGCGCATAACGAATCTGCAGTTAGTGATATTTGGGGTCGGCCTTCCTCAGGGAAACACGAGTTTTGACAATCAATCAAGTACACTAGATAATCTATACATAAGACTATTGGGATGGTCAATGCTATTCGTCCCCGAAATTCTTTACCGAGCAAAAGCAAAAGCTGATAGGAGAAGGAAGCCCTCTTTTAAATTCTTCAATTTCTGGACTGAAAGTCTCGATTTTCTACCGATTATCTACGCTGGCTGGCAACTGGATTTTAGAGGATCCAAAATGTTTATTCTTGTGAACAAGCTCAAAGCATTGAAACAAAAACTCATTCACTTGAATAAATCTCAATTTGGTGACCTATGTCGTAAGGTCAAAGATGCTAGAGCGAACCTACAGCGAATACAACAAGATCATGCATTGGACCCGTACAACATAAACACCCGGGATGAAGAAAAGGCACAATTGGAGCAACTACTAACCCATAGCAAACATGAAGAAGTCCTCCTAAAGCAAAAATCTAGAAATCTATAATTGAAGGAGGGGGACAACAACAGCAGGATTTTCTTTACCTCCATGATGCGTAGAAGTGCTCAGAACAGAATTAACCAGCTCTCACTCGATGATGGCACTACTATAACAGATGAGGGAGTTCTTAGGGATGCAATTGTATCTTATTATCATTGCGTACTTGGTAGCTCCAGGCACACTCATTTCCCTTTCGAACGGTTTGCTTCCCTATTCCCTGAAGATGTCAGTACCGCCATCATTCTACCAGACTTTCAACGTACTGAGATCATTAAAGTGCTCAAAGGCCTAAATAATTTCAAAGCCCCGGGTCCATATGGATATAACAGTTTATTCTTTAAAAAAGCCTGGCCCATCATAGGGCGTGATATAGAGGATGCTATCATGGACTTCTTCTCCTTTAGAAGACTGCTGAAAGCTATCAATTCTACTATGTTATCCCTTGTGCCGAAAGTACAAAATCCATACCGTCTCACGGACATCTCATGTTGCAATGTTCTATATAAGATCATATCGAAACTACTTGCAGAAGGACTCAGCTATTTTCTCCCTTCGGTTGTTGGTCTCAATCAAACCGCTTTTATCTCGAGTAGAAAGATATCAGAGAATATTTTGCTTTGCCAGGACCTTCTTCATAACTACCATAAGGGCAATAAAGGTAAACGCGTGGCAATAAAAATGGACCTTATGAAAGCTTTTGATATGATAAAATGGGAAGCAATTCTTGGTGTTCTTAGGGCTATCAATATACCTCAGCATTTGTTTGATCTGATAGCTCAATGCATAACTACACCGAGATTTTTTATAAACCTCAACGGCGAACAAGTTGGCTACTTTGCTGGTACCAATGGACTAAGACAAGGTGACCCACTCTCTCCTTATCTGTTTGTCTTGGTTATGGAAATCCTCAACAGGATCATAATTGAGAAAGTTGCAGCATCCTCCTTTTAAATATCATTGGCGCTGCAAAACAGAAAAATTCACTCACTTATGCTTCGCAGATGATCTGTTTCTTTTTTCTCACGGGGATGTAGATTCAATCATTTGCCTTGTTGATGTACTTGATGAATTTGAAGCTCTCTCTGAGGACTGTACTTCAATCCAGATAAATGCCAAATCTTTTTCTCTGGGATGTCCGAGGAAGAAAAGGGAATTATATTGGATTACACACCTTTCCCCACAGGTAACCTCCCTATTAGATACCTTGGTGTTTCGCTTGTTACAAGAAGACTCACACACGTAGATTGTAAGAGTCTGACCGTTAAAATCTTCAAAAAAATAGAAGGCTAGGGCATGTAACATATTAGCTATGCTGGTCGTCTCCAACTGATGAAATCGGTACTTATTGCCATCTGTACTTTTTGGATGCAAATGTTTTTACTTCCAAAGCAAACTATATATGAAATTGAAAAGAAGATTAGACATTTTTTGTGGGTTCGAAATACAGAAGGCCACGGATCACACAAAGTTGCTTGGGAAGTTGTTTGTTCGCCAAAAAAAGGAAGGAGGTCTAGGGCTGCCTCATCTAAAATTATGGAACAAAGTTTTGCTTGGCCGTATGCTTTGGAACCTCATAAATTGTCCGTCATCTTCCTTGTGGAGTAAATGGGTTCATAGTATCAAGTATAGAGGCAATTCGATTATGCAGCTTGAAATCAAGGGCTCTATGGCATGGAGTTGGCATTGTATTCTTCAATTAAGACCGGCTTTAGCTTCAATCATATCTAGACCAAGATGTTATTGCCAAGAGGTATACGATGAAATCAGAAATGTGAGACTGGCTGTGGAATGGTCCCAATTGATCTGGAAAGGAGGTATTAGCAAGCTTAACTTCATCGGTTGGCTAGTTTGTAGAGATAGACTACAAACAGCAGAAATCATATCATGTTAGAAGCTTGAAGTAGATATTCATTGAAATTTTTGTATGTCTAGTCAGGAAAGCAGAGACCATCTATTCTTCTAGTGGAGCTGGACCGGAAGCATTTGACGCACTATTCTTGCACAATACGGAATTCGACGCCCTATAGAAGGATGGAATGATTAACTTAAATGGATGATCAAGGCTACAAAAGGTAAGGACTTGGCGGCGAGACTTCTGAAGGTATCTTTCCTAGCGATCATATACTGCATTTGGATGGAGCGTAATCGTAGACGCTTCCAACAAAAGTCAAATGGCGCCCTTATCATTTTGGCTAAAGTTCGTAAACTTGTCAGAGGGTGAGTTTTGCACTACAAATCTTTTAGACCGTCCCGAACAAATGAAACTTTGGCTACTATATGGAGACTCCCCCACTCCATTTTTTTGTAATCTTAGTTCTATTTGTAATGCTAGGGAATGCCCTTAAGCTTTTGTACGTCATCTTATAAATACTACTTACATTTACACCAAAAAAAAAAGGCAAAAACTCCCTCCCAAGCTCGCCCTCGGAGACCTGGCTCTTGCAATTCAAATTTTGAATTATGTCTACCAATATCCCTCGGGTGTCCGAATATGGTGTTCGAACCCCTGGTTGTTGTAGCGGGACCATAGGGGTCACCATAGCCCGGGACTTCCTCTTTTGTATCTGTTCTTATTTGCTATGTAATTCTCGTTTCTACCGGAAAAAGAAAAGAACGATTCAAGGGCTCACTAAATTTAACTGTCAAACTTCCAAGTGAAGCTTGTCTTCCACTGACCTTACTAATTAATTCATTGTCACTGAGCTGGTGCACAAAATAATAAGTATTTCTCTACTTAATTCACTAGCACCAACGGATTGTCCTGTTGTTAAATGTTCGATTTTGTGTTAGTGGGTAAGACATATAGTACACTTTTCATTTTTGGGTCACCCATCCGGATATAGATTCGCGTCTCATCTGGTTCACGAGGTTAGTACAGTATTTTATGGATTCGAGATTTGCCTAATTAAAGTGGGTCTTTTCATCATATAAAACACATTTTAAGTAAGTTCAATTGAATCGTATCCAGTACCTTGTGGACAAACAAGGCTCCAGTCAATGCCCAAATTGTACCTAGCCCAAACATGGATTGTTGCCGAGTTCTTCTTTTTTTTTTTTTTTGATAATTTTTATTACAAGCGCAGAGACCCAGCTCTCTCGAGATTTATGGACCATCTTGCAAGTCCTGTGAAATCCAGGCCTATGTAGGTGGGCCTAACCCAGCACAATTTACATGCAATTGATTTTATTTGCTTTTTTCCTTTTCCTTTATGGACAACATATTACACAAAAGGCAATTATAACCCATAGCCATCATCTAATTGACCTAACAAAATGACATTGATTTGCATAAGCTTCGAGTTCGATTCCTCTTTTACTTAAATTCTTCCTTTTTTCCAAAGGAAAATGTCACATATGATTGCTGAATTTTAGGCTAATGTGCAATGTGGTCCTTCAACTTTAATTTGTTCAATGTGATCAGTGAACTTTTGATACGTGTTCAATCTAGTTCATGGAATATATGAAAATATTCAATGTTATCCCTAAACTTGAATTAATAGAATAATAACATTGGATATTTTCATATAATTCAGGGACTAATTTGAATATTTACTAAAGTCTAGGTACCGCATTGAACAAATTAAAAATTCAGGATTACATTACACACTGGCCTAAAGTTCAGCAACTATTTATATCATTAGCCCTTTTTCTAACTAGGACATCCAAGGGGTGATTCACTTCCTTTTCCATATAATCAGTTCGACTTCAAATCTTTTGGTACCTATATTGCCATCCGAATCCAACAATCAATTTTTTACCTTTCGAGACAGATGGGTTCAATTCAAGTGAAATCCTATCCAAACTAGTTTGATGTCCGTGCATTGCATGGATAATAGAATACATATCACAATATTTACTTTGCTTTGCTCGATACACCAATTCAGATACACAACTTTTTTGTATATAAACTTGTAATTTACTCAATCCTCGCCTCAATCCTGAGATTGTGGAAATTATTAGTAAGAAAATTTGTTACAAAGTGAAGTCCTTCAGATACACATGTATGTGTAGTCTGTATATTTGATACTCCACTAAATCTTGGAAACTTTATAAGCCAATAAAGATTACTTTCGAAATGAGGACGGCAAGTGCTCGAAGGCTTTGGTAATTGCTCAGCTATCAAGGCTCGGCTCGGAGCTGCTCTTCAAGGGTTTCAATTACCGTTAGCTTGCAACCTGAACCACCATAGAGTCATACTCGAGACGGATTCCACTTCGGTCATGTCCTTAACATAATTGACAAGCGACTCCCCTGGGTCATCCATCGTTTCTTTAGTTATGCAAATTGGCTTAATTTTGTAGAGGCAATTGGAAGTCAAATTGCAAGTTACTTATAAAGAGGGGTGTTGAGATACATGTGTGAATTATGTTAGAGAAGTCCCACATCGGATAATTGATGTGGTATTGAGTAGTTAATATATCATAGTTGGCCTATAATTCATTGACTTAAGCTTTTGAGTGAAGGTGGATCCAACTGGATATGTTGACGAGCTCGGACTTGGACTCTCTCTTGGCGATCTCCTCAGGTGAAGGTATCGGGCTTCTACTGCACACTCCCAACAAATGATATTAGAGTCGATGGTTAATTGGTGAGCCCCCAATCTACGCTTGTTTCGAGTGAAAATTGCCATTACAGTTGGTCTGGCGAGAAGTGACCATAGACAGTTGGTCTTGTGACACGAGATAGAGATCATGGGTGATGCAATCCCAAGTTAGTAGTGTCGCGACCTACCTCTCGAGGGCCGCGCTCGGATGAGGCGGGTTTAGAGATAAGTGTTCATGAGATGGTTCATACGGTACCTAAAAAATGTTTTTACTGAAGTGTAAAAGTTTTTGTTTAGCCATATGACCCATTGATCATGAACGTGGATTTTTTCTAAATCCATATCTCGCGTGACAGCGGATCAATTTTATTTTTTAAGGAGTCGCCACTAGCCTAGGTCGGGGGTCGGCTAGAATACCCAACCGAAACGCGGGAATTTCGTTTCGGTTTCTACGAAAATCAGAGATCAAAGGTTCGGGGACTAGCTTACGTTAATATTTCTATTAACGCCCTTTCGGTACCACTAAACTTAACATGGTTGTTATCTAAGTCGTCATGCATTTGTTTTTTTACCATTTTCATGCCAAAGTCTTAGTCCACTATGTGATCATGCATCTTGTTTTTGTATTTTCATTTAAAATTCTAAACTAATCCTATCTTAGTCTAGAAAAAGAAAGAAACAATCAATTGTATTTGAAGGATATTTCGTAAAGTAAACACTCGAAGTATTGAAAAGACGAGCTAATTCTAAGTGCGAGAAAGTAAAAAGTAAAAACCCGCAACTCGTCGGGTGTTTATTACAACACGAATTGAAAAACCCGAGACATGATCGGGGATGAATGAATTAAGTACAAATTGAAACCGGATTGGACATTGGTCTAACACCATCAAAATGAGTACAAATCGAGACCGGATTGGACATCGGTCAATCACCTTGGTCTTCTATTTCGGATTATTCTTCCTTGGACCGCCTCTCGGGTGTCAATGTTTACATCCATAATATTCATTCATAACAAACGACATATGAAAGAACAATGGTGCAAGCATTTCACTAATTAAGCATGGGCCTCGGGATTGGCCTTTGTTTTTCATGCGTTTCGATTCATCACCCACCTAATCACCTAACATTGTTTGATTAATGGTTAATGATAATAGGCCACCATTTGCATTCACAAAACGGCAACTCATATCAATTAACCCCTAAAATCGGGTTCTAATGACCATGAATGGGCTACCCGCCGAACATGCACCGGAACATTCATCTAGCAAACACATGCATAAAAATAAAATGAGTATACATTCAAGCCCATGGGCCTTGTTTCGAAGCCAATCAAACAATGAGAAGTGGGCTTTATAAAAAAAACCACTTATTCAATTAATGTCTAATTCGGATTGATTCTGTTTGACTGTGATTAACTACCCTAATGACGTCCAAATGAAGTGATTCAGGTGTCATTAGAAAGCTTATAACATGAGGATTAAAATTCAAAAAGACCATTTTTTCTAAATCCTAGCCAATTTTCCCGAAAATGTCCAATTTAATCTCAGTGACAGGCTGGATTCAGTTCAGTTATGAATTTCAAAATAATGGAAGGAAAAATAACAAACCTTATCAAAACAGCGCGAAAGTTTTTGTGCGGTTAGGATTCCCCGTGTGCAACAACTTTCATGTTTTGAGTTTTTGCTAAAAAGCCCTCCAAATTTTTATAAAATTCGGTTTTTGCGAAGGACTCAATTGCAAATGGAATTTTAACCCGTGAAGACTTTTCAAGCAAATCGACCCTCCAAAAAATTGCAATTAGGTCCCCAAAATTTCTAGTTGACATAATGAGACCCCAATGAGCAACTTTGTAATTTTGAATTTTTGCAAAAAAGGACTCTAACTTTATCAAATTCGGAAAAACATCTTTTGAACTCCAAAGGAATGAAAATCAGATCTGGACACAGATTCTGATCAAATCGTGAGAATTCCTTTTGAAAATTCAAATGGTCTCCGATTTTGATGAAATTAGTATCAATAGAAAGATCTCAATCTCAGAAAGAACTTTCGTGAAGAAAATTTTTTCATATCTCGAACACACGAATTTATGAAAATCGAAGAACACACGAAGGTCGACTGAAACTAGCATATCACCGGATTCACATGCATATGACGTTGCAAATCGTACTAGGCTAACATGCTCAAAATTTTTTGAAAATTTTATGGTGAACAGATCAGGATGTGCTCTACAACTCTCATGAAGGAAGTTTTTCCAGAAAATGATCGTAAAAAATCATAAAAATCATCAAACAGCACAACATCAGTCAGGGAATCATCAGAACAGACTTGAGCAACATGTTTCAGATTCTGATCCTAACTTCTAAAAGTGTTTTGACATAGCAAATCAAGTCCGATCGAGGCATATGATATATCAAATCGAAGCTTAAGACGATCTCTACGACTCTCTAGTTTATGACTTCATCAGATTTTGATGTTAACAAGCTCAAATCAGCATCTCAAGCCAACAGGTTTCACTGGACACGAATTTACAGAATTGTGTTCAAGTGCTCTTACCTTGTCTCACAATGCTCCAACGCTCAAGCGAGCGATCCGGCCTCCGTATTCAGACCAGAAATGTCACGAAAAAGCCTTGGAAAGCTCGGTCAACCTATGACAATAGAGTGTACGAAATGTCGTGAGAATAGATTCGTTTTGTCACGAATAGACTAATCAGCGAAAAATTAAGCTAAGGATGCGATAAGGTGGCCGTTTGACGAGAGGCCGGCCACCACAGCAACGTGAAAACGCCGAGGAAGGTTGTCGGATGCTCTAGATCGCCGGAGGAGGTCGCCGATCAGCCGGTTCAGCCGCTTGAACCGGCTGATCACATCACCGGCAGCAACGCCGGTGATGATGCCGAGAAGAAAATCAGGCCGGAACAGCAAGCTCCGGCCACCTGCGAAGGTAGCTGGTCTTACGACCAGCCTTGTGCCGCCGTGGGGGATGATGACGGAGCGGCGGCTCACCGGAAAACAACCGGCGATGAGGCGGACGGCCGGCGGCCGAGAGAGAACACGAGAGAGAGAGAGACGTGGACTAGAGAGAGAGAGAGAGAGAGAGAGAGAGAGAGAGAGGTGAGGAGAGAGAATTCAGATCTGAAAATGATTATCCCCCCCAAATTTTGGAGGGAAAAACACTATATACTCCCTTCAACTTTGAATTCTAGCCCTTAGATTGATCCAATGGCTCAAAATGCATCCTTAATGATTAAGAATATTCCTTAATAGCTAAGGATTGATGACATGGCATTATGGATGGACATGATCAATTCTAAATGAATGGCCATGATTGATTTGATTATCCTCTAATTAATTTGCTTAATTCTTGAAGAAGGGCATTTTTGTCATTTCTCTTAGGAGCATTTTTTTGTAATTCTCAATTAAGGGTATTTTTGTCATTTTCACACTCAAGAGGATGTGACTGACCTTGGTTGGTCCAACCGGATTATCGATCATCAAAATTTTCGACCGGAAAATGGCTAGTCCGATCGGATTAGTTTAATTTGAATCAAACCGATTTGAGTCAAATAGCTCTGAATTTGGGTAATTGCATGACCGAGCTAGACTAACAAGTTTAATTGAAGTCTAATTAACCAAATTGAGTCTCAATTCATCAAATTGAATATTAGTCTAGAGTGGGTCAAGTTGAATTACATTAATTAGATCAATTACTCATAGACTTTTCTATCATTGGATCACTAAATTGATCAAATTGACTCAAATTCATGTGAATCTTTCAAAATTAATTTTGAATTTGGATTTCATGTAAGAAATTAGGCTCATTCGTGCTTCAATCGCGCGCATCATGAAGAATCGATCAAAATCACTGATTAGGGCCAAAATTGGGGGTTTTTGTGTTTGGCTTGGAATCACAAAATTGGTTCAAAATTTGGATATAAGATGACTTCTAGATCAAATGTCGTGAAGAAAACTAACCTAAAAAATGACTAGAAATGAAGTAATTTCATTTTTGGCCGATTTGAATCAAATTTCGCAATTTGGGAAAAAGTTGATTCTAAATCGTTTTTTGTAAAATTTCAAATGCCAAAGGTAAATAGAATATAAAATAAGATGATTTTTGGATTTTTGTATTTTTCAATTTTTTGGTCAAAAGTTTGACCAAAAGTCAAACCCTAGTTGACTTTTCACTAGAAGTTTGATTTTATGATCAAATCTTTGAATTTTTCTAAAATTTCCACTTCTAAAGTGAAATTGGACTTGAAAGGAATCTTTTTATGCAAAAAACCCCAATTTGACCTGGGGTTGACTTTTGGTCAAAGGGTTGACCAAAAAGTCAACGCCAAAGTCAACCATTTGACTTTTCAGATTTTTACATGAAATGAATAGAAAATCACTTATAAAAGCTAAACCAACAGACAGAATTAAAAAAAAAACAACATTTTTTGTTCAAGAAACAGGCTCCGTCGCGATCGGAAACCATAATCTTGAATTTTCTATTTTTAATGACGCATCGGCTAAAAATTAGGTGTCAACAAGTAGTTGACGATGGTTACCTAAATTAAGGGGAAGCAAATCTAACACTAAGCTCACACGTAAGGGGGAGATTGTTGAGATACACATGTGAGTTATGTTAGAAAAGTTCAACATCGGATAATTGATGTAGTATTGAGTAGTTAATATATTCTAGTTGGCACATAACTCATTAGCTTAAGCTTTTGAGTGAATGTGGGTCCAACTGGATATGTTGACGGGTTCAGACTTGGACTCCCTCTTGGCGATCTCCTCAGATGAAGGTATTGAGCTTTTGCTGCACACTCCCAACAAGGGAAATACTTGTGCTGATTGGATTGCAAACTATGCTGTTAGGTCTCGAGGATGTATGGCTTTTCATGATATTCCTCTAGGTGGTTTATGCAGTTCTTTGATAGGAGATTTGGACTGGAACCTTGATGCCTCATTCATGTACAGTTATTCCTTACTAGTGTAATGGTCTCTAAGCCCCCTTTTTCTCAAAACTATGGAAATCACTTATGAAATGAGTCTTGTAGAGTTTTGTTGCGGATACGAGTTTTGCAGTGTACAATTCCACCGAAATTGAATGATGGGTTCTATCAGGACATTTTCAAAATGAAAATAGTTAAAAGTATGGTAAAATGATATAAATACATGGGGAATCTTCATAATCCTTCCATGAAAAAGTTATGCGCATAGCTAAAATCATGGGGCAATTGCCAACTTGTCAAATTTCCAATAACATTGTGGGCTTATTGCTTGTTTGACTCATGCTTATTTTGGTTATAGATAACTCCTTAGAACTCTGTTGCTATCTATTCATGTGCATATGTAACGTATTTTCTATTCAAATGGAACGGTAACAGAAACAAGAAAAAAGGAACAGTACCACAGTCAAATGGGAAAATTCAATTTTCACAGCTACGGAAGACAGCATTATAAGAGTATGCTGATGATTAAAAACCTGAAACAAAAGTGACATAAAATGAAGGAAAAGAGCTCAGTTGTGGTGGAGATAGACTCCTCCCTGGGCTTCATCCAGCCTGTGTGCGCGCGCTCTGGATCGTAGGGGCTGCTGAAGAAGCGATCAAGAAGGAATTGGGCCCGGGCCAATAAAATGAAGTGTTAATGGACTGGGCTGAAGTGTGCGAATTAGAGTTAACACATGGCTAAGGCAAATAAGTTTGGGATCTTCTCTCTTTTTATCTATTACTATTTTTAATTTTGTCCTTTAACTATTTTTACAAATATGTATGATTGGCTTGTCGACAAGTGTCACGTACTCTTCACTAAAATCACTAACGTCTGTATCGCTGTTGGACCATATGACCAGCAATACTCCTCCTATTTGATATGTGGTTTGGCCCATTTCTATCTCCTCTAACACCTTAAAAGTCTACTAGTAGCTGCATCTTATCTGAGCTTTTTCGCCCAACGGCAATTCTTTCCCCTTGTTGGATGGGCTATGAACTTAGTCTTCTCACAAACCACATGTTTTATTAAAGAAACCTGCTCTAATACCATATATAACAATCCAACCTGTTCCAATTAGGCCAAGCCAATAAAAGGAATACTATGAGTTTCTATATGGTGTTGTGACCATTTGGATGGATCTTACTCATGAATAATATTACACAGCCTCAACTACCCAATGTGAGATTTGGGGTGTTGCTAGAGTAGCACAAGAAAACAACTTCAGGAAGCCCTAACCCGTCGAAAGAAAATGCCCAATGTTTGGAATTCGTGAATTTGGTGGTTGGTAGCTTACTTTAACCGAAAATTTCAAGATTTTCTAGTTTTTTCGACTTTGCCGCCAACCCTCTGTTCTGTCTTCACTAGCAATGGTCCAGCAAAATTTCTGATGACCCGAAATAGTTTTTGATGGTTAATTCACGCTTTGACGAGATAAGTAATTTTATCGGTTTTATGTATTTTGTAAAAGTTTCATTGCATGGTTTAATCGAAAGGAAAAGTTCGTCTGTTATGGCGTGGCATGTATTTTAAGGACTAATGAAAGCTTTATTATTTTGTGGCGTCTTTTTATACAACTGGATCAAACATGGGATGAATTTTTTAGTCAGTCGTCATTTTGGTTGGACATGCATAAAAAATGTTTAAATTATTTCTAATCTCATTTCGACTTGTTGGGTTCTGATACAGGGGCTGTAGATGAGCACTCATGGTCAACCTATATATTGGTATATGGCATATATTCACAAACCGGTTCTGTTCAGGGGCTCGATCACAACCAATGTGAGTTATGGGGCTTACCTAGTGCCGATTTATTTTCTGGACATTGTCCTCTAGCGAAACATGACTCCAACATAAGCAATTGATATGTTGGTAAATAGATGAAACAGAACATGGGATATTGCAATTATGAGATTTTAATGTGATACTTATTGCTTGTGTAATGTATTGCATAAAAAATGATGAAATTTTACATCATTGACTGCTTGATCCCAAAGAAGTGGTGATCATCACATATAGAGTTGTGATTTTGCTTATCCCCATTATCATTACCATTTCAGGGTTCGAACATGAGGAAGTTTAATAGAATGCATGCGAAAAGCAATTTGGCAGTGGCATGTGACTTTACTTTAGACTATTTGAACAAATTTTATTAAATTGGGATTTACAAATTTCAATTTTTTGATTTCATATATGATGTACCGGATGTTGTTATAATTTTCATTCAACAGAAGGTTTTTGTTTTGTCTATATTTTTTTGTAAAATCATTTATTTGAGCTGAAGGTTTCGTTCTTTATATTGTAAATGATGACCGATCATTCCATAATCTCGCAAATCCCGTTAAGGTTTCGTCCACTTCTCTTTCATTTCATTCGTGCTTGCACGCGCATGGCTATACTAGTTTCTACAAGTTGGAACTAAAGAAGATGAAGGATTGGAGAGAGCGCACTTTGCAATCATCAGAACTAAAATTCTACAAGTCTACCTAAAGAAGCCCCATTCAATTACGATAAATGCCACGTGGGCTCTATTTAACAGCTGCCCTAGTAGTTTTGTTTACAGAACTTGGACCAATCAATTAAACCTAATTAATTCAATCTCTTTTCTTATGCACGACATACGAAACTTCTTTATTTTTTGTTTACTGCAAATCGAGGGCCAAGGTCCACAGAATGGTGAAGAGTATTCTAAGCATGTGATTACTACTGCTCTAAGTGAATTAGTTTTTTTTATTAAAGATAGAAAACTCTTCGGCTATTAATAACTTCTGAGTTAGAACATAGAGGTAGAATCTCTACCGATTGAAATTGCATGAAGTAGTCGCCAAAGCTTGGTACTAAAGATTATTGCGTGTATCCAGAATATGTGACCTCGCTTCATCTCAGCAATTAAATAATATGGACATCCACATGACCAATGGCTGAGGTGGAATAAGCCCGAATGCATCGGTTACATACAAGACTTGCTCCTTCTTGACACGCAAACTGCCAACGGTAACGTGTAAAAGGCAACGACTAAGCTCGTGCTGACAAAAACTACTAGAAGCCAAGAGGAAAGGGCCACTTGGACCAATGAATGGACTGCTCATTCACTGCATTAATGCCGTGAAGGCAACGGCTAAGCACGGGCAGAGGAAGACCACTAGAAGCGGGAAAGGAAAGGCCCACTTGAAGCAACGAATGGAATGCTCATTCACATGACAATGCCTAGAAGGCAACGGCTAAGAACTTTGCTAAGTCCAGGTCAATTCATCAATTTATTTTTCCAGTTGCATCAATTATATCAGTTCGTAAGCCTACACAAGTTCATTGTAATTCCTCCGGTAGGAATAATGAGCTGGTTGTTAAGGCCACTGGGGACCATATGTCAAGGGTGAGGAGTTAGGACCATAAGAAGGCAACGACCAAGGAATATATCTCTAGTCAATTAACAAGGACATGCACGAGATAAGTCGAAATTGGAAGGCTATCTAGATTCCCAATATGAACATATGAAATATATGAAAAGACAAGCGTAGTTTGAGAGATTTTTTGAATTCTGAGTCAAAGCTTATCTCGCCCTTCACCTTCCTGCATTGCTTGCCGCTTTCCTTGCTTTTCAACCATTGGGTGCCCCTTCAAGGACTCCTATCGCTTCCAATTAATTTGAAAATGACACTTGCTGCTTGTGTGATGTATTGAATAAAAAGTTATGAAATTTTGCGCCATTCATTGTTTATTCCATAGAAGTAGTGATAATCATTTACAGAGTCGTGATTTCGCTCACTCACTATATATCGTAGTTTCATGTTTCAGACATGAGGAGGTGGAGTTCACGGGAAAAGCAATTCGGGAGTGGAATGGAACTTTAACTTAGACCATCTGAATAGATCCTATTGAATTGGGATTTATGAATATTCAATTTTTTCATTAATTCAATGATACATTGGATTTTGTTAGATTTTCATTCAATGAAAGATTTTGTTTCGTCAATATATTTTCATAAAATCATTTATTTTAGTAGAAAGTTTAGTCCTTTATCTTTCGTCCTTTATATTGTAAATGATGACCAATCATTCCGCAAAATTTCGTCGACTTCAAATTCTACAAGTATACACTAAAAAAAGCTCCACTTAATGAAGACAAATGCCACGTGGACTCTATTTAACATCTTCCCTTGTATTTCGTTTTCAGAACCAGGGCCAATCAATTAGACCTAAGTAAATCAATCTTTTTTCTAATGCACAACATACGAATCTTCTTTCTTCTTTTTGGTTTACAACAAATCGAGGGCCAAGGTCCGCAAGATCGCGAAGACTGTTCTAAGCATGTGATTGCTACTATTTTCAGTGATTTAGTTATTTATTAAAAAAAAGAACTCTCCGACTACCAATAGCTTTTGAATTAGAATATAGAGGTAAAATTGCCACCGGTTAAAATTGCATGGAGCGGTTGCCAAGGTTTGGTACTAAAGATTGCTACGTGTACCTAAAACATGTGACCTCACTTCATCTAGGCAATTAAATAATACGGACAGCCACATGATCCAATGGCTGAGGTGGAATAAACCCGGATGCATATAAGACTTGCTCCTTCTTGACGTGCAAACTCCCAAAGGTAACGCGTAGAAGATAACGGTGAAGAGTGCGTAGAAGGTAGACGAAGACCACTAGAAGCGAAAAGGAAAGGCCTGCTTGGAGGAATTAAGGGAATGCTCATTCAATGGATAATACCTAGGCAACGACCAAGAGCTTTGCTAAGCCTAGGTCTATTCACGAGTTTAGTTTTCCAATTACATCAATTGAATCAAGTCAACTGAGGAATTAGGACCACAAGAAAGCAACGACTCAGGAATGAATTGTAGTCATTGAAGGAGCGTGTACTCTTTTTTTTTTATCTGTCCTACTTTAACTCTCAACTTACTCTCAGATTTTTGCCCTCCCTCTTACAGGGCGTGGGAGTCGAAACCCATATCTAAAACTACACGTCCCCACCCTTAGTCCCCCTGAGAAGGTGGAGATTCGAACTCTCCGCCTCCCCCTTCCCAAATAAAAATGGTAGCTATTGGGGCAAACCCCATCCCCCACCCCCTTGAGAAGGAGCGCGTACTCGAGATAGTCAAGATTGGAAGGCCATCCAGATTCCCAATATGAACATGGGAATTATAGGAAACGAATCACGAGATTCTTTGACTCCATCAAAGCCAGTGTCGCCCTCCATGTATTAGCTGTCTATCCAACCCACTACTGCCCTATCTCCTAATTAGCTGCCTTTCCACATTGCAATGCATTCCGCAAAAGCGTCTCAACGCTTCACATCATAAAACGCTACTCATTGGCCACGCTCGCTATTTCCAGTTTAAGAACCTATTGGAAGTATATATTTAGATACGCCGATGGATGATCCCTCCGGGCTTGAACCTTTCGATGAGCCGCTACAATGGAAGATAGAAGAAAGTAACTATGTAGTGAGAGAGTTTTGTTGGAGAATTTGCTATTCACAATAGATGAACGTAACTATCTAGATTTTCCAATGTCAGACTGAAAAATTCTGCGCGAGTTAGCATGAGGAGGATAGTTTCAAAGATTGTGCCTGCAATACAATATGAATGTCACTGCAATTATGTACCAAAACCGATGGTCATGGAACATCCTGGATTTTTATTCAGAAAGAGTAAATAAGGTTTTGATCTCTTTTCTGGATTGTAGAAAGAAACAGGAGGATTGTTTATAGCACCTTTTCGATTATCAATGTACCTAATTTAAGAGATTTGATTTTCTACTGATAAAGTTTTGGTAGTGATCTTGTTTTTTTTTTTTTCGGTCGAATGGTAGTGATCTTGTTAAAAGGCAGGTTCAAGGAAATTATTGGATGACTATGGAAGTCCTAGGTTTAAGTATCGAAGAAAGTGAGGATTGTGAGTAAGATTTGATACATGATATGGTAGAATGCTATTTGACTGGTACAGATACGCGGAAACTTTATATATGCCTCTGTCAGGCTAAAAGAGTTTGAGTTTGCGCAAGATTGTGCCGGCAATGCCATTGAAATAATGTGAGAATCTGAATTTCTTATGGGAAAATTACCCATTCAGTCCTAAACCTAGTAAACCGTGCCAATTCAGTCTTGAAATTTAAACTTTTTGTGGAAAATTGTCTTCCGGCTAATTCCAACCAAAAATCACTGACGTTGCGATCTACAGACGGTCCAAATGCGCGCTAATCCGAGAGGAGATATTTTATATCCTTCTTGGTCAATTAAAATGAATCCACCATCTCTATCTGCATATCCTCTTTCATACAATAAAATGTCGTTACTCGTGCGAAGTTTTGCTCCATGACATGCTCATGTGCGAGTCGGACCGCACGCCATGGCTTTCATTGTCACTCTTATTTGTATTAATCTTCGACCTACTGGATGTATTGAGGATTTCATTAAGGTCCCACATTCGGATGAGTGTTGAAAGAGTTCAATATTATGTGGACAAAACTTTCAAAAGCTGCAATTCATTGTCTGATGCTTAATAAAAACCATTTCAAATGCTGCGTTTGATTAGGTTTTTGGGGAAAGCCTTTGGGAAAATAGGTTATATGGGCTTTTCGAAATGTAAATAATATCTAGTACAATGTAATTTAAAAGTGCATTGGGAGTCTTTAGAGTCTCAAAGGGCTTTGGTAAAGTGTTGCCAAACGCAACTTATAAACACTTAAATAACAACCCCTTTTTGTTAAGGAAAAACAATTGGACAGTGCAAAGGAAAGCTTTACACGAGAACCGCGGAAAAAGAGAAATTTTTTCTTTTACCTTCACAGAGTCGCTATGTATGAACAAATAACATCACGAACTAATGATGGCCCTTGGACAATGTTAAGAAAAAGGAAAAATGACACAAACAGTCTCTGAACTTTAATTCAATGTATAATTTGATCCCTA
Organism: Syzygium jambos; assembly: GCA_031216235.1. Classification (NCBI taxonomy): domain Eukaryota; kingdom Viridiplantae; phylum Streptophyta; class Magnoliopsida; order Myrtales; family Myrtaceae; genus Syzygium; species Syzygium jambos. The sequence continues at coordinate 13,869,488 of CM062222.1, forward strand.
AACTTTTAATTTATTCAATGTAGTTCATGAACTTTAACCTAATGTTTAATATGGTTTTTGAACTTTCAATTTGTTCAATGTGGTCCATGAACTTTTTGTACATGTTCAATAAAGTCCCTGAACTTTATAAAAATATTCAATGTAGTTCTTCCATCAATTCAAGTTCAAGGACTATATTATACATTTTCATATAGTTCAGACACTAAATTAAATATGTACCAAAAGTTCAAGGACCACATTGAATATTAGGCTAAAAGTTCAAGAACTACATTGAACAAATTAAAAGTTCATGGACCAAATTGTATATTGAACTAAAGTTCATGGACTATTTGTATCATTATCCCTAAGAAAAACTTACACAAGAGAGGTCAAAAGTGAAGACCAAGTGTCGAGAAAAAAAATATAAAATATTTAATTGAATGAATTATTCAATTGACTAAATAAAAGCAAAGCAGCTGTTGTCCGCGAACTGAAGATGGCACCTGTTGCTCTTCTTCCCCGCCCACTGTTGTTTCAGCTTCTTCCCTAGGGCTTGCCATATAAGATTCGCCATCGCTACCGGGAGTCGCTCCATGAGCAGAGCTTCGTCGGATCCTGTCGCTGTATCGGATTCACCATCACAGCTCTTTCAACAACAGCTTTAATTTGCTGTAACCTCTCTACTTGTCCAGTAACTTTCGGCTTCACAGATCTCAGAAATCTGCTTTTACCGAACTGGTGCGACTCTGGTCCTTCATTTTCTCTGTAAGAGACAACCACAGATCAAGATAATACGAAACTTGCAATTCAAAGAAGGAAGTATCGGCTCCATCTTTTGTAAGTCAAACTCACTAAAACGAATAATGAGTAATGATATGCAGAAACTCGGATGCAGGATGTATCCATTAGAGGTTTGACGAGAGCACAGAGCGATTTCACACGAGAAAAAAACACGGTGAGTGGCGACGAAAAACACGGTCGTTGGGGTCAAATTTGAGTAGAAACCCTAGGTCCTATGTTATACGCACGATGCCGAAGGTTGTTGTAATAGTTTCTGTGGCACGCGAGCTTCCCGGAAGGAGAAGAAAAATAATGTGATTGCTAATTCTTTCTGGCTCAGTAGACTAAGTGCTAACTGGGACAGATTAATCACAATTTTAAATCAGGTAATCAGGGTGATTCTATATTATTGAAACCTATCAATTCTGGGATTGGTTCTAAACAATGCATTATCATAGTTCAAGAAAAATACATCTTATCAGGATATGCAATGTCAATTTTGGTAGATCTAGATCATGCATGAATAAGTCTTTAATGGGTTAACTGAAATATGATCTAACCACATGTGGAAATTAAATTACACAATAAGAGAATTACATTAATTAGAGTACATATATGGGTAACGATCATTAGAGGTTAACTCAGATGCCATGCTCACATGCTAGCTTTACCCAGTAATTGTTTGTTTATAATCACTTTAGCAGATCTTTAATTTCGGATCTCTAAGTTTTATGAATAGCCTAGGAATAAATCTCTAATCGATTTCTATGCATGTTTTGGTAATAAATCTCTAATGTAAATGGTGGGGCTCGGATCCAAATCTTCACACAAATAAAGGTCGAGAAATTGAATGATGTGAATATTTTATTCCGTAGTTATTTTATGCGTACCGGTTCGCTTCTGAAATTTTATGTTGACAACAACATTTGGAGTAATATAACAAATTAATATAGCTTTAGACTTGTGCATGCAACGCACGGACATCTTGCTAGTACATAGTAAAACCGAGTTACTAAATCGTTGTGATGGGTGCAAAAAAATAGCACAAGGAAAATTGAGAGGTAAATATGGATAAAGCTGCTTTAAGAATAATATATGAATACACATTCCTTTTTGAAGTTGCTTATTTCAAGGTTAACTTTATTTTTATGGGTTTACATTGCTCCGACCGCGTGGTGGAATACCGAGTAAACTGCAAACATTTTAATATATGATCTTCTTAGCATTGTTAAACCATAATTTAGGGTTACCTCCGAGCAAAATCGCCAGTGGGAAAACCAAATAAAAAATTATGGATGATTATTCCAGTCGACCTTCCAGGAAAATGATGGCATTGACCAAGACTTGCAGAAGCCATTCCGTGTATAAATTCTGGACCATGTCTTCATGAGCCATCACAATATATCTCTTCACACAAATCAAACAGAGAAGAGAAACTTCAGCAATCAGCAAACCAGCTATGGGACATGGACACCATCACGGCGGCCACCACGGCCATCATCATGGCCATCATGGTCACGAACAAGGCCACGGCCATGGTCACGGACACGGTCACGGTCACGGTCACGGTGGTCATCATGGTCATGGTGGCCACGGCCACTGCCCACCACCATCATGCCCACCGCCATCATGCCCGTTGCAACCATATTACTTGCCGCCACCGTGCCCGCCACAACCATATTGCCTGCCACCACCTCCACCGCTCCCTCCTCCTCCGGTGTATTACCCGATATGCATGCCACGTCCTGTATGTCCTCCCTACTACATCCGTCGCTGTTAGTGGATTTGACCGGCTCACATGATTCCATGCCGCTACTTCTCTAAAGGGGGTGTTACTGAATGAAGCTCTCATCATCTGTGCCTGAAGTTGTGTAAATGCAATCTACAAAGAGTGTCATGTGTGTGCAAAACCAGTCTACTATGTGTCGTGTGCTTATAGGCAACACCCAATTCTTCTGTCATACTTCTTTTTACTGGGTCAGAGCACAAAGTTTCCTTGTGTATTATGGCTAACAGCTATCGCCTCATTGTAGTTTTGTGTTGCTGGATATTGCATTATGGAATTTCAATTCCTTTCATTCGGTTGGTTCAAGTAATGGATCTTAATTATGAATATAACGTTGTGATCTTGCAATAGATGCGGGTAGTCATGTTTTCCTTTTCTGATTTTTCTCTCACAAGCTGTTGAGAAAACCCTAATCAACAATTCCTTTTTTCCAGATAAAATGGATAGCAATTCTAGCGCCTGGAGTGTTGTATCTCTTGACCAATTAGATCATTGTCCTGCAGAAAGTAGAAGAGCCTTATGATAGGCAATTTGAAGACTCATAAAGGTACAATTAATTCTAATTCAGATATAAAAGTATATTTTTCAAGTAACATTTGCTTACACCTGTTGCTTACACACCAAATTGAATAAAAGAAAACTGAACTAGACTGTGTTAGCTGAGGATGACAAGTGAAGGATCAAGATAATCAGAATGTAATGCTTATCACAAAGGGAGATGCACACCATCCAATTAAACTAAATGACAGTTTTTGTTTCTCATAAAAGTCCGTAAGTTTGCTTGTCAAAAGATGGTTCAACCACGTCATTAATGAAACCTTCAATTAATTGATGTGGATGAACCGATAAGAAAAGGGAAACGACATGGTTCAAGCAACAAATGAGTCACCAAAAAGGTTTTTTTGTTGTGGTCGAAATGAGTCACCAAATTCGGGATCGGTGAATGTTTCTTATCGATTAAGAGATGCCTAATTAAGTTTAGAAAAGATTTAAGGACTACCTCTCTCTGCTTTTGTTGCCAAAACATCCCCAAATCCTAGGTCAAAGAGATAATTTAAAACGCATTAGCCAGTCAACGTTGCAGCAGTTACGGCCCTAATCTCAGGTGGATATGTCTCCCTTTACTAAAATGAACTTCCCGGCCTATGCAAATACCTGAAGTAGTGGAAGGGTAGGACTATGAAGTGTTCTTGAGCTTCAGAGAACCGGATGTTCACGCAGGCATCGCCGATTATCTTTTCACCAGTCTCAAGGAAGCAGGACTCCGAACATACCGAGACAACGAAGAGATCCACGTTGGTGAAGAGATCGGCCCAGAGATTGTTGGAGCAATTGAGCAATCAAAGGTCTCCATACTCATCTTTTCTAAAGGATATGCTTTCAGCAAATGGTGCCATAATGAGTTAGCTCATACGATGGACTGTATGAGGAAGGGACAGATAATCATGCCCATCTTCTATTATGTCAAACCATCCGAGGTTCGATACCAAACCAGAGGTTACAGTGAGGCCATGCTCCTGCGCGAAAACAAGAAGCGTGTGGACGATGAGACCATCCGGAAGTGGAGAGCTGCTCTCAATGAGGATGGAGGGTTAAAGGGATGGGACTTAGAAAACGGGGATAGGTACAGAATCTTCCATCCTTAAATCGCATGCCGAAATGGAAGCCTTCTTGCTTGCGATTGCTTTTCTATTACTGTGTGGACTATCAATCTTATGATATCTTTCTCTCTTATCAATCCGTAGAAACTGCACAAATGCGATTGTGTCATGTTGGTGCGAATGCAAGACACCATGACACAATGAATGCTTTCCTTTGTTGTCTTTATGGTAAAAAGAAGTTCAAGTACAAATGCTTTTCTGTTGTACTTACCAGTAGAAAGCCAGTGTACACGCGAGGTTTCAAAATAATGTTTTGTTTTACTTAGAAAAATTGTAGCTACGGTTCCATTTGTTTGAGTAATGTTTCCACATTCTAATTTGACTTTTCTTCTTTCATCCAAAAATATTTATAACATAACGGGTTATATCCTAAATAGAATCAGAATAACCATACAAATAATAGAAAAATTGACATACGAGTTTATCTAAATTCACTCCAGAATAGGGTTATGTACTGTAAAGAAATTCTACTATGATTTTTAAGTTTACAACCGCAACCAACTCGTCACAATGATCTCTCATACAAGTACAATATATATGACTTAAAATGAGCCTAAAGCCCAAGCCTATCCAAATCCCTTTGATCCCATAACAAAAGGATCGGCTTAAAACAAGCCTAAAAGAAAAAACCTTATGTTGTTTCAGAGGCACTGCCCCCAAGCCCCCGTTCGCTCACTAGGGAGCAGAACTCCCGCCCGCTGTCTGGGCAACGGGACCGCCGACATTTCATGCGTAAGGGTCACATGTCGTCGGTTCGTACTTCGGTTTCCCTAAACTCACATGGGCATGCCTGATATGAGAAATAAGTGTCCCCGAAATATTCGTCAACTCCAACATAACATACAATATGAAAAAAAATTATTCATATTTATGTAATGAGCGGCACATATAAAGATTCGTCATATTGTATGCTAAAAATTAATGGAGAAACTTAATGGATCTCTCGTTAATTATTCAGAACACCTAAGACATATACGATGTTCTAAATCTATTTTGTGAAAGAGAAGCTTGTGTACACATCCGAAATACACATTAAAAAGAAATCAGCCTTCGTTTCTCTTATTAACAAGATATTGTGATCATCTGCTGTTCTTGACGGTCGCGTAGCTGTTCTAAATCTGCACAAGGTCTGAGCATCTGCCTAGCATGTCCACGAATTTGTTCTTCCTGATCAATTCAATATGTAAGTTCCACTTGCGGTTGCACTTCTTGTTGCCTCCTGTGGCTTTCACAGCGTAGTGTTACCAATTCCTGATGTAATATATTTCAGCTTGCCGGCTCTAACTTACCTTCGATTCACCTTGGCCTTTCTCATCGTTTATATCATTAGGCACGAAGGACAATTAGCTAACCATATCGTTACTAAGGTTTTAAGTGAGCTGAAAAAGGCTTATTTGGTGGTTACTGACTTCTTGGTTGGAGTTGACAACAATGTGAAGGAAATTCTGGGGATGATGAGCGCCGACATGGATAATGTAAAAATAGTGGGAATCCACGACATGGGTGGTATTGGAAAAACGACTCTCGCCAAAGTAGTCTACAACAAGATTTCCCGGACTTTGCTCATTGCTGTTTCCTTGACGATGTTAGATAAACTTCAAACTCAAAAGGAATTGTATATTTGCACAACCAACTAATTTTAGACCTTTCAAAACAGACACTTCCATTTGCTAATTGTGAGGACAAGGGGATAAAGATGATAGAGGAGAGATTTTCCAGTAAGAAGGCTCTTATTCTTCTTGATGATGTTAACGAAAAGAGTCAATTAACTGCATTATTATGGAGGCGATGTTGCTTTGGTCCAGGAAGCCAGACACTTATAACCACAATAAATGCAACTGTTCTTCATGAATTTGATGTAAAATTGACTTATCCAGTTAGTGAATTGGATTTGAATAGATCGCTTCGGCTATTTAGCAAGCATGCTTTTAGAAGAGATCACCCTCCACCAGAAAAAGTAGCTCTGTCTAGAGAAATTGTGAGGATAGCCTAGGGTCTCCCATTGGTTCTTGAGGTGATGAGTTCAACTTTATAATGGTGTGGACAAAGAAAAGAAATCTGGGATGAGTACTTGGAGAAGTGGAAAATGGGTCGTATCGAGGAAATTCAAAATAAGTTAATGATAAGTTACGAAGCATTGAATCCTTGCCAGAGACAAATATTTCTTGATATAGCTTGTCTTTTCATCTGATGTAATAAGAATAATGCAATATACATGTGGAAGGATTGTGCTTTATGCCCAGCACAAGGTCTTAACATTCTTCAAATGATGTCACTAATTAAGATCGAAAGTGGCAGGAAGTTTTGGATGCATGAACATCTAAAAGATCTTGGTAGAGAAATCGTTTCTCGAGTGTTGACACCTGAATTTTCATCGATCATCCAAACCTCCATTTCTTTGGCAAAATTATAAAGATAGAAATTTTCGAAAAGAAATCATTTGGGCCTAATTCATTGGTTAGCCCATCCTTTTTTCAATTTTACTTTCAGCCCAGCCTTTCCTTCACTTTATTTCCTTTCAGCCCATTTATTTTACGAAAGCCCAGCCCATTGGCTCTTTTCCATCTCCTCCTTACGCTCACTTTTGTGAGCAAAGGAACAAGAAGGTCGTGAAGAGGGATAATGACGAACAGAGGTAGGGACAAAGGGGGCATTCGTGAGCGAGAATGATGGTGATGAAACGAGCATGTGACGGAAACAAATCCAGGTAAGATTCTGGAAACTTGCTGAGCTGTAGAAGTGGTTATCATAAAAACAGAACGCATGGTGGAGGCGAAAAAGGGGGAGACTGACTGAACTGAAGAAGAGGAGGAGGATTCAATCAGAAAAATCGCCGGGGGGAAGAAGGGTCTTGGAGAAGAGAGCGTTCGGCTCTTCTGCCCGCGTAGAAGAATTCCAGCAGATCTCTTCCCCTTATTCCGTTGTTTGTTCACCATCGCCGGAGAACTCCTGCAGCTGCTACTCTAGCTTTTGATCGATCTCTTCCTTTCCTTGGACTCGGAATCCGCAACCTCCAAGTTGTTTGTCGCTTCGGACGTACGAGGCATTCTCGTTCGTCGTTTCTTCGCCGTGCCGGAAGACGCCAAGTTCCGTTACGGTCCCGTTCGTAGACTACCGTGAAGGCATTGTCCACGAACCTGGTAAACTTCTATTTGCAATACTTTGTTTCTCTGTTACACTAAGGCATAGAACGCCAAATTGAATGAATGATTTCTGGTCAAAATCATGTGAAACTGACGCGGATTTGTGGAATATATTGGTGATTCAGAACTTTATATATTGTGTTTACGCTGAAAACCGTTCGAAAATTAAGTCGAAAAATCGTTTCTGAAGTTGCATATCATATGTTCGGCAAAATGCATAACTGAAGAACCGAATTGATTTTCATGAAATCGACGCATGGAGTTCGTCCTTTGTGCTTGATTAGGTCCTAGTTTGATGAATCAATACTGAATCTGTGTTTTTCCTTGATTTTGTGGCGTGTTCATCATTTTTCCGAGTCGGCCATTGATGGAACCTTCGACGGAGATCCATTCCACTTTTGCCAGAGCGATGCCTGCGGTTAGAGGCCGCTTCAGTTAGTCCATCTCTCACGATTTGATTGGCATATATGTCTCCTACGTGCAATTGAGTTTCAGTTTACGTGATTTTTGAGTTTGAAAATTTCTCGCCGGAGTTAGTCCGACGATGTAGAAACCGTCGGCCAATTAGTGGCCGGAGGTTATTGGCTGGCCGTGGTTATTCATGTTGATGATGTTGACGGTGTTATGGCGTTAGCCGAAATAATTATTCTCAGTGAAGGCGTGAGGAAAGTGAGCTTTCGGTGAAGAAGAAATCGAGGAAGAAGACGATGCAGAGGGGAAGGCCAAAAGGAAATAAAAAATGAAAAGAAAAAAGAAAAGAAAAGAAAAACTAGAAATAAAAATAATAATAATAAGAGTTGACCATAGTGGAGATGAGATCGTATTCTAATCTGGCTGGAGACTAGGACAAATAAATGGGCTCAATTTTAGCGTGAAGAGGCTGAATTTGGAGTTGGGCTAAATGAAATGAAAAAAGTTGGAAAACTTGGGCTTGTATTGTTGATAGGCCATCAAAAGAAACCCAAATTCGGAATGGGCCGCAAGAACCGATCCGAATTGCGAGTTTGACTGGACCGTTAGGGTCCGGGTCAGACCGGCTAAGCGGACCGGGTCCGAAGTCCATTTTTCCATAATGAAAAATAATATAAAAATAAAAATAAAAAATTAGAAAATTAGAAAATTCAGAAAAAATAAAAAAAGTGAGAAAAGCTATAAAAAAAAATGCGGAATTCTCTTAGCTTACGGTTTTTAATAAACATTTTTGGCTTGAACAAAAAGAATTGTACCCAGAATTGAATAAGGCTTTACCTTAGGGATTTTTTATTGATTTTTTTAGAGACAATGCTAGGTTGCTGTATGTCATTTTCATTATGATTTCATTTGATTGCACGCTTTAAATTCATTGATTGTCGTTTTCCCTTTTTAGAATGGTTAGGATGAAAATTCAAAATTATTGATTAGTAAAAGACTACAGTGATATTTTAGTTAGCAAATAGTCGAGTTTAGGTACCGAAAGGGCATTAGTTGAAAAACTAGTGTAATCAAGTCCCCTATCCCTAAGAATTTCTGGTTGCGTATGTTTTCGAGATAACACTCCCGTATCTCGATTAGGGTTTTTAGCTGACCTTTAATCGTGGCTAGTGGCGACTCCTATTGAACAAATAGATCTAAACAATCAATGTCACGCGAGGTATGGACTTAAGGAGAGTTCAATAAAAGTACCTCTAAACCTACTTCATCGAGGCGGCCCTCGAAGATTAGGTCGCGACATCAAGAAAGTGGGGGATTAGCACAGAACAGTAGATTGTGGAACCACAAGGAGGCACTAGACATACTACTAAAGAAAAGAGGTAATTATTGGGTCAGATTACTCAAATATAACTAAGGTCTGTTTTTATGAAATTTCAACCTTGTCCTAAGATTTTTCTCTTAATTAACCAACCGTATCCTTCCTTTTCATAAATTTGTCTTGCTTCAATAATCAGAGAAATGAAAAGCTTGAAGCCCTCTGCATGAAGTTTGACGAATTTTGGGAGTACTGTTTCCCCCTTGAAAGCTACCACATCTAAGGTTCCTTCAAGTGTACAGCACATCCCTCAATTCCAACTCGTTCGAACGTGTCCTTTCAGAAGCTGCTCTACTTTGGCATAACAAATCTTCGATTTTTTCACCGATGAACATATTAAAAAGGAAGAAACAACTCCTTCCAAATTTAAGATGGCTCACGTGGCACAATTTTCCTCAACGAGCACTCGCTATGAATTACTTTTTGTTAAATATGTCTTGAATTTTATGTACTTGGTCCGGTTTATCACCCAACCCAACACATATTTTTGTGTGACCAAAAAATGGAGAAAAAATTGAGATTTAGTTCGTGACTCGGAGGATTGGGCCGATAGACCCAATTTGGAGCAAGTGAACAAATCTTTATGGCGGTCCACTCAAGTTGGAGCAAGCAAATAAATGTCTTGGGGGTTCGGGGGCTATGCCCCTGAGGAAATTTTTTTGGGGAGCCTTATTTATACTGCGGCTAGGTTTTTTCATTAATTAAGAGAGATTTTCGTTTTGGGAGAGATTTGTAAGCCATGAGATTTTATTAAGTCGTTTTTTCGACTTCTGAAGACTATACTCTCTTTGATTATAGTGGAATTTTGTTTTGCCTCGCCTGTGAACGTAAATCACCATGTGATCGAACCACGTAAATCCTTGTGTTCTGCATTTGTTTTTCTGCGTTTGTTTCGAATACTTTTCAATGAACAATTTAGTCATCCTTGATTTTTCATGGAGTAATATTACACATGCTTGGGACGGATGGAGACATATCAAGGTAACTTTTGTTCTAGAACAATCTTCTTACTATTTTCGTTGTCTTCCCATAAAATTTATCTACAAGTTACGATGTTGGTGTTGCGGAGAGCGTACAAATTGAAAGTTCTTAATCTTTCGAGCTGCACTCGCTTGATCAGGATTCCCAATCTGTCTGACTTACTCACATTAGAGAGATTGATTCTTGATGGCTATTATAGATGGGCTGAAATCGACTCATCAATCGGTGAATTGAAGAACTTGATTTTCTTGAGCTTAGGGTCTTGTAGGGAAGTCAAGTGTCTGCCAAAAGAGCTAGGTGGCTTGCCAAGTCTAACAGAACTTCTCCTTATTGGAGCTTCGATACAAGAAATTCCTAATCGGTGGGCTTTGAACAAACTGGAGAATCCCAATGCTCATGAATCCCCAGCGGTAAAAACGTTGGGTTCAATCAACCTTCCAACTTCCTTGTCAAAGCTTTCTTTAGTAGATACACATATAACTCACCTGCCCGACTCGATTGGAGCATTGACAAGTCTCGAGCGCTCGTCTTTGTCGGGATGCAGGCACGTGAACAGACTTCCACACTCCATCGGAGAATTACGGTCATTGACTAAGCTAGATCTATCCAATTCAGGAATCACAAACTTGCCCGACTCTATGGAAAGTTTGGAGAATCTAAAGGTGTTGAAAATATGGGGGAAGTGGGAGCCAAGGAGTATATTTGCCTTGCCTACACTTCCAGTAAGCTTGACTTCTCTGGCATTTGTATCGAGATCCCTAGTAACTATTCCTGAACTTTCCAACCTGATCAACTTGAAATTGCTGATGCTGTTCATGGGGATGCCTATCTCTAGCCCATCTGAGTTGGAGCAAGTTCCCATGCCTTGGTGGCTTGGGAGGTTATACAAACTAGAATCCTTGGCAGTGGGCATCCCACACATCACTAACCTATCTCCTGAGCTAGGTGCCCTTTCTAACTTGAAGTTTCTTTACCTTTTCGGTTGCTTATCTCTCCCATGCATTCCGCAAATCTCCTTGAGTGTCTCGAAGCTTCATATCGAGAGATGCAGGTCACTGACTACACTTGATGTTTCAAATTTGAAGAACCTATCCGAGCTTTATATTTTAGATTCACCGGTAGAAGATCTTTTCAGGCGTGAACTGCTAGACAATCTGCTAGAGTGGAAGATAGAAAAAAATAGAAATCCATATGTTGAGCACACAGTGATGGAGAATTTGATTAAAATGGTGTTTGACGGGCACAGCTTCCTAAATATTTAGGCGCTGGAACTCTAGATTCGCCGCTGTCAGGCTATAAAGTTCTGTGCAAGTTAGGATCACGAGGATACATTCGAAGATTGCGCCTGCAATGTCGCTGCAATTTTCTGCAAATTTGAAGGTATAGTAGAATGAGGATTTTTATGTCCTGCACTTTTGAATGCTTAGAAGCTTCTTCAGTGGAAATTGCAATTGCTGTTGACGTAAAATTTTCGTTGCTACTTTTGTCTGGAAAAACAATTCGAAGAGGACATTCTTTTTTTTTTTATGACCGAGGTGTCCGCGCTGCCGGCGAGCTTGCGCTCAAACCAGCGGTGAAGCCCGACTAGTCCTCGGGGGGGCTAGCGCAGCATCCCACCGCCACGACCCTCCACTTAAATCACCGGCACCTACGAGTTTTGAACCCAGGACCTCTCGTGAAAGGAACTGAGCGCAAACCATCGCGGCCACCGATGATGTTACAGAGGTGAAAGGGACAGCCATGTAATATTCACGGTCATGTATCTCAGGTACAGAAGCATCGATGGCACATATCGCCATTGACGATGCCATTGACGCTTTTGATGGGGAACTCGAATTTAATGAAGCTGTATTCTCATCGACGGAGTGTTCCACACATCACCGCCCTATCTCCGGAGTTAAGGCGCCTTTCCTCACCTGAGCATCTTCAACTTTGGTGGCGCACAAATCTACAATGCGTTTCGCAGATTCCCTCGAGTTTGGCGGAACTTGATCATCGGTTGCTCTTCACAGAGAGCCACTCCTGATTTGTCATATTTGGGAAACCTCATCATACTGGAAATCTTATCTACACCAGTAGAGCACATGAAGCCCTGACTGAAAGTAATGTTTTAGCTTGTTTTTGGGAATAAATTTTGGTTTTCATTCAATCTTCCCCATCTATTTTCATTTTTTTAATCTATTTATCATAAGATTAAAACAATCAAATAGTAAAAAATCTACTAACATATTGTTTTGGTATCAAATTATTATATTATGTCTCGAATTTGAGGCGTCTGCGGAACGTGACTCGCTTAGATAAATTTCCTTATTTATTGTGAAGATATATTTTCTCTTGGAGATAATATTCAAGATTTATTATTGCCCACAAAAGAGCATCTCTCGGACGTCTTTGTCCTGTCGTTGGGCGTGAATTGTAGCCGCATAGCACAAGGGTAAAAGGGTCATTGTTTAAGAAAGAGACAAAAAAGCAAGGGTTTCTTTTCTTTTTATACTTACCTGCTTGCTGAAGCCTTCAGGGGCTCGTACAGAGAGCCGAACAGTGAATAGCAAATTATTCATTGCCGATTTTTTTCGATTATAGTAAATTATTTATTACCGACTTTCTCCGTGGATTTAGGTATCGATATTCAGATTAAATCACATAAATCTCTAATGTCCTTTATTATTTCTCGTTTATTTCTCTGGTATTTTCGCATTGACTTAATTTACAATATCCTATCATTTTCGCTAATTAATTCCAGCAATTAGCTAGCCTCCTAAACTCATGATTGTGTGGATGTAATCACTCCGTTAATAATGATCTTTTTTTGTCTTATTGATATGTCGTATGGAATATTATTTATCAAGAAAAGTAACACAAATTTCACCTTAAACTTGCACACAATGACCATAGGAGTACTATGATAGGTGCACGAAGCGGGTTGAGTGCTAGCTCTTAGTACGTAGATTGAAAAGCAATAGATCAACTGTACATAAATTTAAATAATGCAAAAAGTTTGCGATCCCTAAGAGAGTATATATCATAAATTATATTTTAACGTGTTTGATCTTTATCTAATGTTTACAATTTCTCGGAGAATTCACATCAAGCAAATTGAAAAATAAGAAACTACGTAACATAGATCTGGCTTTGATATATTGTATTAAGATTTTTATAGCGGTATTTCTATTAAATTGATTATAACTAGTGGTGTCAAATGGGTGGGTTGGGTTGGGTTTGGGTTAGGTCATAAATGGTCCGACCTAAACTGACCCATTAACCCGTTTATGATCCATTTATACCCAATGCAATTTTCTTGACTCATACCCAACCCGACCCATACCCGATCTATATCCGACCCAACCCGTATTGCTAAAACACTTCCATATTTAACTCAATATAATTTTTATGATTTAAAAAAAGTTATATTGCTAATTTGTGGACAATTGTTATAATTTTAAAAAATTTTCTTTTTCTTTCTTTCTTTTTTTTCACAAATCATGAAATGGATTTGAGTTTTAGTTTTGAATTAAATATAAATGAGATCTTAAAAAATTAACACCTGTTGTTTTTTTTTAGTCGGATAACACCCGTTTAATAATACATTATTTGATACAATATTTTTTAATTTTAATTGCCCATAAAGAAGTGCACAAATATAAAATAATAAAGTCAATAATTATAATAATAAATTAATAAAATCAGGTTCTAGGTTCAAAAGCATATACATTATAGACCTATCAAATGGGTCCAAAATCCACTCATGTTTGCTTAAATGGGTCGATAATAGGTCATTCCTTTTTTTCAAAGCAGCCATAATGGGTTTTAAAAATAAGAAGGCCAAAATATATTTGTCTTAAATGCCAACTTGTTCTCCCGTCGCACCTCTTCCTCCTCCTGGTGCGAAGGCATTCTTGAATCCTTCATCCACTGCTAGATTATGGCCACCATGGTGACAGACTATGCAAGTTTTGCAATGATCAATCAAATATCATAAAGGTGCCACAATGTCTACAATGTTAGCTGTTGTAGTACAGATAGAAACAAAGATTCTCACCCAACAGAGGAGGTAAAGAAATAATCTAGCCAAGCAAGAATTTATGATTTACATGAAGAAGAAAATAAGATGTCTAGATTTAGTAGCTCTAAACCTACTCAGTCAAATCTAGAGCTCCACCAATGATTGCGGTCTCATCATGAGTGAGTTCACCTCCCTTGCCAGCATTCAGAAATCAGAATCACAAATCGTGAATATGAAAAAGGAACCATGAGAAAATCAAGATGCAACTCCTTTCTTGAACCCATCTGCATGCAAGAATCTTGTGGAAAAGTGTAGCTTTTCGTGTACTTCCTTATTATGACCCAACACCCAGTCTAGAACCTGAAAAAGAAAAGCATTGACTCTGATTATAAGTCATAGCACCACCAAGTATACCAAGAATACATCATTATGAAGACAAGTGCATTAAATCATATGAGTAAACCAAAAGAATGAGATGAAAAAAGTACCTAATGCAAATAGTCTTCAAAGTCGACGATGAGAGACTTATTATCCAATTCTTCCTCAGGCGGAACTCCAAATAACCAATCTCTAGTGTACAGCTTAGCCTCTACGCTTTCAGGCGAAAGGGAACTACGATATTTATTTAAAATGCGTCCTCCAATGCTAAAGGCTGACTCTGAGGCAACGGTAGTGATAGGAATGCTCAATATATCACGTGCCATGAGAGACAACTCAGGATACCGATGAGAATGAGTCTTCCAATAATCAAGTACATTGAGATCCGCGTACTTCTTTCTATCAAGCCTATTCTCCTCCAAATACAAATCCAACTGTGACTTAGTAGATTGCGATCCAAAATGTTCACTCTCAAATAAATCATACTCATCAATGTCGTCCCCAATGTTCCCAATGTCCTCAATTGAAATGTTACCTTGACTAGTTGAAGAAGTAAAGTGATCATCTCTAGACATAGAAGTCACATATTCATCAAAAAGCATATACAGCTTTTCTCGAATGCTCCATACAAATTCCACATGATCATCTATGTCCAACTTCGAATAGCAAAACTCTAACAAGTGTAGCTTATAGCGAGGATCTAATATAGCTGCAAAAGATAACACAATGCTATAACACTTCCAATATTTTTCAAACTTTTTGAGCATTGCCATAGCCATAAAACTAATAGCTTCATCCTCAGCATCCCTTGCTTGTATCAAACGAAATTGAATCTACCATACTCCATAAAAATATAAATTCGCTGTGGGATATCTAACTCCAAAGAAAAGAGTAGAAATATCATAAAAGGGTTTCAACAAGAATGCAATTTTCTTTGCTCTGACCCAATCTTCAAATGATGGACATGTGACAAAGTTACAATCAATTAACTTCAAATGTGAAAATGCACATTCAAAGAAAAGTGCACCTTCAAGCATTTGGTACATAGAGTTCCATCTAGTAACCACATCTTGACGTACCTTTTTACTTGTCTTCAAGCTCGATTGTGCTATACATTCGGCAAATTTAAATCTCCTCCCTTGTGTAGCTCTCACATATTTGACAGATTCTCTAATATTATGTAATGATCCATCAATAACCTTTAGACCTTCATGTACAATGAGATTCAAAACGTGTGCACCACAACGCACATGAAAAAATTGTCCATCACATAACAAAGAGGATCTCACAGAGGGTGTATTTTTCCAAATATCAACCATATTGTCATTTTATGATGCATTATCTAATGTAATGCTGAAAACCTCTCTCAATACCCCACTCTCTTAACAAAGTCTGCAATTTTTTCAAAAGAATGGCACCACTATACGGTGGCGGCACATAGGAGAAACACAAGACTTTTGAATGCAATTCCCAATCCTCATTGATGTAATGGGCAGTGACTGTCATATAATGATTAGTAGTGACAGAAGTCCATAGATCAGAAGTCAAACATATTCGGCTCGAAAGAGACACTAAGTTGGATTTCAAATTTCCCTTCTCTTTCTCATAAACTTTGATCACATCACTTCTTGCTATATTCCTTGATATGTGCTTCACATTAGGGTTGAGGTAACTAAACAACTCTCTAGTAGCTTCATGCTCTACAAAAGAGTAGCTATAATTGTGTTTGATTATTGCTCTTGCTAACATGTCTCTAAAAATAGCTTGGTTGAATTGTACTGTGGAATCATCAACATTGACCTCGTGATTGGGAGAATTATCTAAATGACACAACAAGTTTTTTGTCCCATGGCTAGCCATGTAAGTTACTTCGCACCAATTACATTTAGCCTTTCTCATGCCATCACCATCCGTGAATTTTTCAAATTCAGACCATACAATCGAAGTACATTTTCTTGAATGCTTAGAGCAAGTAGAGTTATCTTCCTCATCCTCATGAACTAAGGATGCAATTCTACGTCTTTCGAATTGTTCGGTAGTTGAATATTCTTCTCGATCCTTGTCAGCTCTTGACATTTCAGCTAATTAGTCAAAGAAAACATAAATTATAACAAGTTCATGATTGCACGTTATGAGTTCAATATAAGGGGTAAAGACTGAGTTCATACATGGAAATGTTAATCAAATTAATAATGAGTCACTTGGAAATTTAAACCCCAAAACCCAAGTCTCCACTATCCATCAAAAAATTACAGCATCCAGCTGCCCATCCAATGGAGGTTTTCCAAAAAATCCAGAAACCCAGTCCACCAACAATCTCTGTGACCACACCAATCAATGGGAATGACCCACCTAACACCGAGCTCACAATGCATTCGCACAAAAGAGCCGACAGAATTCAAGGATCGGCGAAGCAAAAGAAAGCAACTGTAGGGAAAAAGATCGAACATTCTCACCTCGACGAAATTGGTGAACTTGGGATCTCTATTGACCACCAACCGATGAACCTAGAAACCCAGCAACCCAGCGCCTCTGGTATGGATCGTAAGAGCTGAAGTTAGGAGTTAGGACCACAATTAAATTGGAAAGAAAGTGACAAACTAATAAAAAATAAGTTAAACATGTAAATAGTACGTATGCATCTTAGACAAAACAACCTAATCAAGACCTATTTTTCCTAATCATTTATTTAATTTTTTAGTTTATCTTATGTATATTTTTCATTTTTCAGACCACCACGAAGTTCAATTTTTTTCCCTTTCCTTTTGAACCTTTTATTTATCTTACTCTCACGCCCAAACACAAATTCAAGTTAGTTGTCTAGGTGAATCAATTTTGTCTTCTTCCTTTTTCTTGCTCATGGCCAGGCTAACCTTCCTCAGGCACCAAACCCAATTCGTTCATACTAAGCAGAAATACATGATCAAACCTACTCATCGCTCGTCTCCATTTTCTACTCTTACCCATTAAACCGGGTCCTTAACGAAGCTTCAATCGAACATAAACTAATATAGCAACCAACAAGAAAATTTATGCAAGAGCCGCAAGTGATAGCTCAGCATCATCAAATATCGTATAACCAGCAAGCAACAACCCTGATTCGGCATGAACTCAAACACAAATTCGCATTGCATTTTACATCGGCTAAACACATATTCACATTCACTCGCAGAGAAGACATGGTCCAAAGGAATTCATTGTTAGAAAAGACATGTAAAGAAAATCAGTCTGTGCTTCAACAAATGCACCAGCGACCATCGACGAGTATTTACAATTCAGCACATCAAACATTTTCAGCTAATTTCACAAGAGTCAAGTTCATTGCCTCAGAACTCCGCAAGCCTATCAAGGCTGAGACTCTTCGGGAATGGACTCAAAAGTGAACGTCAATTAGATTTAAGCAGAAAAAGATGATCTCAGTCGGATTCGTATTTATACTAACACGACTCAGGCATTTCAACAAACACTTAATGTGCATTCGCTTAAATGGCAGCATGCAGCAATGAGACAGTGAGAATCACAACCCAATAAATCAACACAAGATCATCAAGGCTGAATCGACAGTTATTGATATAATCTCAGACAAGAACAATTTTCGTGCTAGCAACAACAAGGAGCGATCGAATGATGTTCTGAACTTGCACGCTCAACGAAAACTGGAAAGGTCGAAGGCTCCAAGTTGTGGAAGGTTTGAAGAAATTCTCCTTGGGCTCAATAAACTCGAGTTCATCGATGGTCCTAACTCCTAACTTCAGCGACAGAATTCAAGGATCGGAGAAGCAAAAGAAAGCAACTGTAGGGAAAAAGATTGAACATTCTCACCTCGATGAAATTGGTGAACTTGGGATCTCTATTAGTTTGTGGGATCTCTAGTTTGTCATCGGAGGAGCGAACTTCGTGAGCACATACTAGAGGCACTTGGGACGGCGGGAGTCGAGGCGGTGGTGGCGGAGTCGTAGGCTCAGATGGTCCTCAGGAATTTAGTGGCGATCGGAGGGATTTAGTTGCAAGAAACGGAGTTTAGGGTTTGCGCGAAGTGCAGGACGGGCGATATTGAGTCGTCGGAGAACCTCGGCTATGACGGAGATGGGCGGTGCATCGGAGAGGGGCGGCGCAAAGTTGGCGATAGCTGCGGAGGTGGTTGCGAAGAAGACATAGAGAAGATCGTGAAGCGAGAGGGAGACATCAGCCAGGCTTTTCATAATGGGTTATCAAATGGGTCGTAAATGGATTCAGAATATACCCATTTAAGACTCATATATTTTGGCCTTCTTTTGTTTGAAATCCATTAAGGCTGATATGAAAAAAAAAATGACCCATTAGCGACCCATTTAAACAAACGTGGGTTCATAAACGGGTTATGGACTCATTTGACAAGTCTAATTATAACTCCCAAACCGACCCAGTGCCCTGTCAGACCGAGTCAGTGGCCTGATTTCGCTGGAATGGGCCAACCTGGTCCACCCCGGCCCAATTTTTCCTCTTCCCAGCCCGTCTTTAACCTTTCCCAACTTGTTTTGGCCCAATATATATTCCAATATGTGGCCCTTGGGAGCATGGTCAATGACAGAGAAGCATTAAATCACAGTGCAATGGCGCATGCAAATTTTGATTTTAAACTTGTTCATACGAACAACGGGATGGATCCATCCTTTTGGACAGTTATGTTATACTTTTTAAGTGTACATACACCAATCTTACAAAAGTGAAACCCAATCACCGTACTTTGGATTTATTAAACTGAGTGACAATTGCTCCTTTTTAATTTAACTGTTGGAGAACGATGTAATATATATATTTTTATGTCAATAACTCCCTCAAACGGAGGTTTACGAGATGACGGACGCTGTAGAACCCCATAGATGATGAAAGGTTGGTTGAACTACTGCATAACAAGAAAGAAAAGCCATGAATGAAAAGAGAGTGAGAAATCGATGTGGAAGACTTTTGATTTCATAAAATTTTTAAATCGAGCGCGCATGCTATTTCAAAAGCATAAGTTATTGGAGATAAGGACGATGTGTAATTTCTAGCGAACTCCATCTTCAGGATATTAAGCTGCACAAGAAAACAATGTCGCGACCTAAAATTTCCTCTCAGGCTAATGGATTGTTAAGACTAAGCCTAACTCGGGCCCTCCCAAGCCCTACCAATTCGCAACTTAGGGTTTAAGTTTTTAACGTGCAAAAGTTTTCATACTTGGAGTCGCCACTAATCTATTTGTGGTAGGTCGATTAGAAACCTAAATAAAACATAGGGAGATATGTTTTATTCCTATGAACCAGAGATTCTAAGTTCGGGGACTTAATTACGCTAAATCTAGTCTAGCGCCCTTTCGGTACCTTTTCTTTTCAAAAAAAATGTTTCGCATGCAGTCTGGATCCATTTTATAGCCTAATTACTAACATGTGAGGTGTTCATGCGAGTGCGCAAACCACCAAAGTAACACCCAATAATCAAAACATTAAATAAATTGCAAAATTGGGAGAATTACTTATCTCGAAGCAACGTAAGCATCTGCATAGTTAGCTAGAAAATCACATCAACAATCCTAATATGATTTCTAATTAACAAGCAGTTCACTCAATATTTTTTAGGATTTTCACTTTATTTAAATGAGAGCTAACCTATATGTAATGACGTGCAAAAATTAACATGCAATTAATGCAACTTAACATGCAAACTATATGTCATGCGACGACGTGACCTAATTCTAATGATGGAAAAATGATTTATTTTTGGTATTTTTAAATGAAATTCGGAATAAAAAAATGCCTAAAATAACATGCAATCTATCCTAGAGAAAATGATTGATCTATCCTAAAGTGATTCTTTTTTTGGGATTTTTATTAAAATTCGAAATTATTAAATATCCTAAATAATCCACTAAGATTAAAACAATCTCTAATTTAAACTAGGAAATATGCTACCCTAAATCCCAATTTAAATCAAATAATTATCTTATTCTTTTGGATATATTTAAGATTCCCTAAACATGCAAAATTTGTAATTTAAATCTAACTAACAAATTTTTGGATTTTCTTTATTTAAAAGGAAAACAATCAAATAAAGAAAACAATCAAATTCAAACAATTCACACAATCCGCAAGATTTTTAAACTCAGATAAGGCAAAGAAATCAAACTAACAGTCATATCTATAGGGTTATAGATATCGACGGAAAGTTGATTGTTCGAATTTGGAAAGCGAATAAAATCTATTATCGTATCCAAGTGATTATGGACAAGATAACGATTTTCCGTATCGCCGCGTATCGTACCTTAGGGATAAGGTCGGATAGTCGTCCAGATACGTTGCTAAATTAGGCAAAATTCCTAATTTTAAGTGTTTCAAATATTGCGAATATCGCAAATATTATCCTAAGATATCTAGCAATCCACCAAAGAATATCCACGAAATATTCAAACACTAAAAACTTAGGAAATTAAATATTTCGAAAAATATTCGGATAATGATCTTACCTAATTTGCGGATATTTCCAAATTTGAATCACTAGGATTGCGGATCGGAATTGCGGATCGGATGACCGGCGATGCGTCCGGACTAGCGGCGGCGCGGCGTCGGAAACGATGGCGCTCGCGGCAGTGACACGGTAATGGATAATAGTCTCAGTGTGATGCTCGTTGGACAACCGGTTCGACAAACTAGCGGTATGATGATTAGCGAAGGCAACAAGTCGGGGTGGCTCGGTTTGACAATCAACAACCTGCAAAAACAGAAACTTTGCGGGTCTGTTTTGGTGAGGACACGACACAGCTCACAATGGACTCTTCTTCTCGATATGTTGCTCGAAGGTCACGTCAGGGGAGTCGCGGCTTGGTGTAGCTCGAAACTAGGCTGGACGGTGGCGTGACTATGCAAGGACGTCACCAGAAGCTTGAAGGCGTGTCTCTGGAAAAACTGATGAGCGTTGCTGGGATGTTGAAGCTGCTGTAGGTAAGCTTCACCGAGCCTGATGGTTTGCTAGATGAAAATTCGGTGCAAGCTGGAAACGTCAAACTTCGTGGACGTAAAGCCTCCTCCCCTCCCTTCTTTGACTTTTCTCTTTTCTTTCTCCCGAAGTGGAGAACGTGGATTTCCTTCTCGTCTCTTTCTTGTGAGAATCTCCAGACCTTCAACGGAGGCCCCCCTTTAAAGAACCCCTCTGTTGACCAAGTCCTCTCAATATGGCCTCCCTTCTCCTCACGATTTTCTCTCTTCTATGGCCGTGTCTGTTGTCTTCGTGTGTTTCTTTGAATGGCTCTCTCTAAAAATCTGATCTGAAAAATTATGAGAGCCCCCAACTCGAAAGACATAAGCATATATTTATAGCATAAACGTAGGTCAAATAGCCGGGTTTTCTAGTCCTAATGGGCTTAGGCTCTAATTTTCATTTAATTCCCAAATTGACTGAATTAATTCGGGCTTTTATTCAATTAACTTGATGGGCTAATTTAAGCTCAAATTAAGACAACCAAGCCCTTTTGCGTGTGATTTTCGGCCCATGCTTTCCGAGTGAGCCAAGTCTCGTTCGATGCCCGAGCTCAATTTACATGATGAATTTTAAGCTCGCTTGCCACCGTCGATCCGATGCGGAATGCAATTAATCTATATGAACCTAAACTATATGCTATGCAATTTTAATATTTTTGTTCAGGGGTTAAAAATTTAATCCCTAATTTTCTATGCAATTAACACTAAATGATGCGCCAAAATTTAGGTGTCAACAAACAAGAATTGAGCAAATGCAGCAACTTTTTCCTCTTGTACTAAAATTTCGTCTTTGTTGCGACTTATTTAGTTTGTTTGGATAGAAGAGAGGAAACAACGTATGCTACTTATATGCCCCACTTGTGCTAGTGTATGTGTAATGTCGTTATTTTCTAATGTCTTGCTATCCCCGGTTTCTAACATTCGTACCAGTTAGTCTTATGAAAGATACAGGAAAATGCTTTGAGAAGGCATTCGTGGATTAACAAAAAAGACGACCATGTTCGCTAGATAATTCATAAGGTTTATTCCATGACAGGGGTGAATCACTCACTGCTGTCATGTAGATCCAGATTCACATAGTTTTCCAGGTTGTGATGTGTTGTCTCCGTCTCATAAAAGAGATTGAAGCGGTAACCCATCAGAAAAATATGTAGTTGGGGCCATAAACATATCTCGAGCTTGTCTACTCTCTTTAGTGCCTTTGCCAACTAGCCACAGCATGTTTTTGTTCTTAGGACCGCATCCTTTATCTACTGTCGACTGATATATACCCATCCTAGCAATTTGTGTGTTTCCTAATCTGCTTTGAGATAGAGAGAGGGAGATATTTTTCATTGTTGTCCTATCGATCTTATTTATACGTGTTATCCTATTTCTGTCTTCATGCCTATGGTACTCCTGCGAAGTATTCCCAAGAATAATTACACTATATTCTCCAGGCTTCGCACGGATCTTATTTTCTTTACACATTTAAAGGAACATATTAAACAAATATTTGTAAGATAATTCTTAGATAATCCTTGGAATGATAGGTCGATGGAAAAACGAGAAGGTTTTACATATTAATTGTTGTGGAAATACGAAACATAGATTGAGGATGTAGCCTTTATTTCGGATGAGATTTGTGGTAGATGAGTTTTAGTTCAGTTGATCATCACCTCATGTCTCCGGTCGATGCAATTGATCTTCAAGCTCTTTGAGGAAAAAATGTTTGACAGAGCACGAAAATACAACTATCAAATTCAAATTAATAGCTCCAATGTTACTGTTATCCCATATGTTAGTCTTATCCAAGAGCAAGGGAGTAGGAGGCAACAACTTATCATTATTCGTTTAACCCCAAAAGTACAGATGTTCTTCATTTTGTAGCTTTCATGGGAAAAAGGAAACAACGTTGTTGATCAAGCGTACTAGCCAAGCCCCGTGGTTGTCCTTTTTGCTCTCGAGCACCGTGCTTGTTCTTGATTGCTAAAATGAGCGTGCAAAATGTATAAGCAAGAGGGTCCTCCGACTCTTTAATTCGTCGAAGTTTTTAAAGAAATTCCTGTCTTTCATCTTGCCAGAAAATTGGGGATAAGAAAAGAACCGGGTGAGCATATTGGGAAAATAGAAAGGACGTTTCCTTGTAGTACTCAGAATTCAAGAGGTAGATGGTGATGTTTCTAAATAGAAGCCCCTCCATTTACCTAAATTCAATTAGACTACGATACAACACCCGAATGTAATGAAGACATTCAAGTAAATTGTATGCTTAGTTTCAAATTATGTGATCAGAAACCAGTGCTTTATGTTCTTCGAAATAGCTCACTCCGGGAATTTCCACATTTCCAGAACAGAAGAGTTTCTCTGAGGCATTTTGCCTGAGATTTGGTTTTTCCCATCAAATATTTTACATCATTAATGGGCAATACCCGATTTCAAATGCCTTCCTCACTGCTTACCCATGATTTCTTATGCTCTTATCCATTTTTTGGGGAGGAGAGGATATGTGTATTTTTGTTAATTTATTAGATTTCTACGGTAGGCTCTACAGATATGGTTGGTGTAATAGTCTGAATTTTCGATCCTTTTTCCGGGATTTAAGAAATGAATTTGACCGATGCACTATAGTGAGATCTCACCCGGAAATGTGCATTCACGGGATGTTAACTTTAGGGGTAGGGCTATTACGGGATTGAGTTTGCACGACCAAAGAACTCGACCTGGGTTCGATCTTCTGCCATATGGATTGACGAGGGAATGTTTTGAGCCAATCGAGACCGGCCAATTTAATTAATCGTGTCTGAAGAGAACTAGCGACAAACCCTCGTAATTATATGACAATCGAGGTCATCCCGCGTAGAGTAAATTTAAACGTGATTTGACTTGGTGTCGGTCATGGATTGAGAGCGTGTAATCCTAATGAGCTACCCGTTAGCCAGAGATAAGCTAAAATTGCGATTGTTTGATTTTAGTCATTTCTTGAAATTCGGGCCTCGGAATCGACAATTTTGAAAGTGACAATTTTGAGCAGCCGATAACGTTTTTGTCTTGGCCAACCTTGGGGCCACCCATTTCTGCAAAAAAATGGATTTCGGTTCGGGATCGGAAAAATTACGATTTTGCCCCTTTAGACCCCGACATTAGTTTTTGAGGCCGTTTAAGGTTATTTTTCGAGGCCGATGCCATTTTGGGGTGGCCACATACATTTAGAGTCGTAAAGGTCAAAAATTGGAATTTTGGCTCAGAAGTGAAAAATAATATTATTTTATTCCTAGGACTTTGTAGTCAATTTTTGAGGGATTAAGAAGCTATTTTCACGATTCTGATGCCATATTATGTTGGCCACACATATTTAGAGTTGACTTGGATAAAAATTGGAATTTCGCCCCGGGATCGGAAAAATGACCATTTTGCCCCTAGGTCAGTTTCAGTTCCGAATTTTTGGGAAATTATTTGGGATAATTATTAAGGGTTTCCAGCTGCATTATTGGACCTAAAGACCCTTATGCCCCTCAATTATTTGGATAAGATCAACCAAGACGGTCGGATCAAGGGTAAAATGGTCAAAGTGCGTAGGATCGCAACACGTGGCGCCCTTTAGCCATCATCTTTGACTAGCTTGGACTATTTCTCTCTCTTCTCCCCCTCATTCAGCCAACTCTCTGTGTTCTCTCTCTCTCTCTCTCTCTCTCTCTCTCTCTTCATCTTCGTTTCCTTCCATCACCATTGTTGTTGCTGCTGCTGTTCCGCCCATTTCAGCCACCTATCTAGCCCGTTTGTCTCGTCTTTCTTAGGTAAGTGACTTCCCCAATCGATACCTAGGACCTCAGGTATTGCTAGGCTCGTTTAGGGTTCGGTTCAGGTGATTTTCGTGGCTGTTTTGGATTGATATAGTGTCTAGTTGTTCGGGTGGTTGTGGACTAATTGGGAGACTGAAAATATGAGATTTGGGAGGTTCGGATAGGGCCGTGAAGATACGGAACAATTACGGTTTGAATTCGTGAGATTTGGTGTAATTTTCGGATTTGTGACTACTGTACCCGTCCAGTTTTCTATTTTTATAGAGAATTTTGGGGGCCGAATTTGAAGAAGTATTCTTCATGAAATTTGTTTCCAACATCTTGAAGTATAACACATTTTAATTTGGAAATTTTTGGAAATCATTTGATACCATTCGGAAGTCTATCTTTGGACTGAAATAAAACTGCCCGATTTACTGTTCACCTGACCTTCGGATCTATTCGAATTTTTATAAATTTTTCCAGGCCTATTTTTAAAATACTTTCTTCACAAAAATTGTTGGAGACATTTGTGGCTATAACATATAAAAATTTCAAAGCTTTTCAAGGTGATTTAGATGTTGAAAGAAATGTATTTTGAGGACAAAACAGTCTGTTAGAGTGAACAGATTTTGGTCTGATTTCGAGGGACAAAAAGGCATGGTTGCAGATTGAACCAGATTTCGTGTTCTTCATAAGAAATGTTGATCAAGATTTTTTTTATGACATATCCAAAAATTAGAATTTTTGGAGTTAGTTTACTATTTATTTTGATGGGATTTCGGTCACTGTATAAACTGCCCAGATTTATACTGATGCTATGGATGTTTATTTTTATGAGTGAGAAATTGTGTGTGACCGCATGCCAAGCATGTGTGGCCGTGTGACGTGATTGTGTGATGGTAATGTGTGTTGGCGTAAGGCATGTGTGGCGTGGGATTGTGTTTGGTTGTGTGACGAGAACGTGGGTTTGTGAAGTGTATGTGAGATGTGAATTGGTGTGTGGCTATGTATGTGTGTGAGGTGTGTATGTTTGGCCGTGCGATTATTGGCCATGTGTAAGTGTGGTTTGAGTGGAACGAGGATATGGAAATGTAAGATTGGTTGGAAAGGATCCGTCCTGAGGCATGTACGTTTACGCAGGACGATGCCGTCCCTGACGAGATGACGATGCCCGGCTTGACGAGGTGTTGATGCCTGACGTGGTCAGAAGACCGTTGGCCTGATGCGTTTTACGCGGGCGCGGTAGAAGGAAAGTGTGTGTAGGATTCCGTCCTGAGGCGTGTTTGTTTACGCGGGACGATGCTATCCCTGACGAGGTGACGGTGTCCGGCTCGACGGGGTATCGATGCCTGACGAAGTCAGAAGACTGTTGGCCTGATGCGTTTTACACGGGCGCGGTAGTGGTGGAAAAGTTGAGAATGAGCGGGAATTGGCTTGAGGTGCGAGGTTTGAGAAAGTGATGCGTGGTGTGAGTTGGTGTGCGAGTGTGTTTGTATCACGTGGTGTGATGCTCGATTATGGAGTAAAAACTACTAGGCATGGTATGGGACGTGCCCAAGTGAGTTTTGCTCTATAATCGGGGCACGCGCGCGGCTGTGATGTATTTTTGTGGTATACTGGCTGTGTGGTTGACTAACGTGCAGGGATGCGCATGATGAGTTCTAGGTAGGTTCGTATGTGTCTGTTAGCTTGGCTGATCGTTGTGTGTTATGTGTGTTTTCGTCTAGCGGTACGTGAATGCCTACGTGGGGTTTGGGGTTGTACATTTATTGAGATTCGTCTCACAGTTGTATAACCGCCACTTTCAGACCCCCAGTCGTAAACCCGGGAAGTGCGCCTTTTCTTTTTGGAAGTTCGAGGAATTGCTTTTGGTGCCTAGTGGAACTGCAGGCGAGTGTCCGAAGATCCGAGCTAGAGAAATAGGAGCGGATTGGATAGAAGGCGACTAATAGGCTTTCTCTAGGGTATTTTAGGGGTTGTTTGAATTGGGTTATCCGATAGTGAAGTTAAGATAATCAAACCCCTGAACTTTTGTTAAAACGGTGGCAGAGGATGTTCGTCTGTATTTATATCTGTAATACGATGTTTGTATATTTGTTGTTGTTTGATCGTTATGGTGTTCTACCCTGTTGTCGTCATCTTTCTGTTCGGGGTTTTTATATTTGCTTTCGTATGTGGCTTTGATGTTTGGGTTGGGTCGGCAACATTTCTGGGACGTCGCAACAATTCGACCGGAGCAGGGGATGTCGCGAGCCCGTAGGGGTTCGGGGCGTGACAGTTGGAGCTGAAAGATAAAATTGGATTTGTGATACTTGTCATAACAAGTACTGTGAAAATTTCTCAAAGAAGTCTGACTTAAAATCACTGTGATATTGCTAAAATAGTTATTTGTGTGAATTGGAGACGCATCAATCTAACACACACCCATCTAACAAAGCAAAGAAATCTGGCAATGCAATAAAGTACTCTACAAAAGATAATTTATTTCGTAACAAAAAGCACAAATTCATTTTCTATTCCAAACGGTGGAAATAATTTTTCAACTTATATAATAATTTTCATCAAACGTAGGAAAATAATGCCCATGTTCTTATAAAGCGACTTCTTAAAAAAAAAATTCTAATCACATTATATTTGCTTTGAATTGAACAGAGCCTACCTAAAATTTTTCATAAGCAAACAATTGCCGGATGATTGACATAAACAATTTACTCGTGCCGGCAGCAAAGATAATTCACTAAAAATCTCCACCGTCCATTAATTGAGAAGCTTCGACGGTTGACGGCTCTTGCGCTTGCAACGCTCGAATTCTCAGTCATCGCTTTCCAAGCCCGTAAAAAAAGGGCGATCAAGGGCAGATGATTGGGCGAGTATGACTCGATGCAGCGTCAGTATTCAAAAGATGTGATTCATACATGAAGCCAACTCAGGCCGACTCATTGCAAGCCTGTATATTTGTTTGTTTCCTGGGCATTTGCAAGAAGGGGCCAGACATGTTGTGAAAGTGCAGTTTGTAGAGGAAGGGATATAGATTAATGTTGCATTTTTATGCACTATTAGTATGTTTTGTACGTGTCATGTCGTCACTTAGTGCTTATACAATGCCAAATTCAAGTGTACGCACGTTCACTATATGTTTTGAAGAAATAATATATATATAGGTGGGTATGTTTTGGTTGGTAGAAAGAAATACTAGGTAGCTGACCATGTCTTGCCATTTGGACCAATAAAGAGTATTATTATTCACTGGATAATTCCTAGAAGGCAACGACTAAGCACTTTGTTAAGTCTAGGTCAATCCACTAGTTTATCATTCTAGCTACATCAATTATAATGGTTTGTAAGCCTATGCTTCTCATTAATGAAATGGTGACTCCTGAGAGCCAACTGTAATAATGAGCCGGTTGTTAAGGCCACTAGGAAGATAGGTCGAGGATCACAAGAAGGCAATGATTGAGGAATAATATATAGGTGGGTATGTTTTGGTTGGTAGAAAGAAATACTGGGTAGCTGACCATGTCTTGCCATTCGGAGCAATAAAGAGTATAATCATTCACCGGATAATGCTTAGAAGGCAACGCCTAAGAACTTTGCTAAGTCTAGGCCAATCCACTAGTTATCATTCTAGTTACATCAATTACATTTGTTCGTGAGCCCATACTTCTTAATAATAAAATGGTGACTCCTAAGAGCCAATAGGAATAACGGGCCAGTTGTTAAGGCCACTAGGGAGCGTATCTCGAGGACCACAAGAAGACAACGACTGAGCAATTATTTTTAGTCAATTAACAGATAAGTCAAAACTAAATGTATGTAGTAGGACTTGTTAGTATGCTAGATGTATATACCATTTTTTACTAGAAAATGATCTCCTTGCCATGCATGTTTGAGAATATATTTACCACAAGCAAAGGGTTTTTACTATTTTTGAGACATATGTACCACGAAAAATACATTTTTATTGCAATATAGAGCGGAGTCATGTCATGAAATGTTTTACTGTATTAGATAAGATTTGGAAAAATTTGAGACTTACTAAACATAAAATTAGGGGAATAAGGATTACCTATCTTTAGTGGATTGGAGTTTACTACCATGAAAAGATTTTACGACTATGATAAAAAAAAATTTACAAAAATTAGTCTTTTACCGAAATAAAGGAATTTCACCACTCATATCACACTTACCACATTTAATAAAAATTAGTCATTACTCATGCGAAGTTTCGCCACATGTGGTCTTCAACATACTGGATGCATTGAGGATTTAAACAAGCTTCTAAGTTTCGACAAGTATTGAAAAAGTTGAATATTTTATGGACAATATTTTCAACAGCCGTCATTTATAAACCATTTCAGATTTAGAAGGACTTAATGATAACAACCCCTTTTGTTGTTAATAAAAAACAATTGGGGGCCCAATGGCCCTTGGACAATGTAAAGAAAAACTCTATTCAAGAACCGCGGAAACAGAAAAACCTTAATTTTTTACATTCACTAAGTCGCCATGTCTGAACAAATAACATCACGCGTATGTGAAGGATACATGAAGACTTTGGAGCAGGTGAAGTAGATTTAATACGAAATTATGCTAGCACATGTAGGTTTTCATTTGAAAATATTTTCTGATGGTGTTGGCATCTTCAAATGTCCGCACGAGAGGCCAAAAGTATCAATATAAAACTGGAGAGCACAATGTTTACTAGTTTTAGGACGTAAATGTATGATCTAAAACTTTTATCATGCAACTATACTCGACATATAAATTTTAGGATTTCTTGTGCATTTTTTTTTTGGTAAAAAGTAAGTGGAGATTTCTTGTGCATTTATTCCTAGAGTTTAGATAAAATCAGTTGGCCACAAGTACAAGGTTGCTAATTTCAAAACCTCAAAATTGTCGATGAGGCGAGTGGAAGAAACTAAGCATCGAGAATATATGAACAAGAAATTTATACTTCTATTTTTCTTTCTTCACCAAGTCTAGAAATAGACACATCATCCCTTAAGCTCCTCCTTTTCTTCCACAGTTTTCTTTATTCAATTGAACTAAGCCCCACGCACACTGCATAACCTACATAGCAAGACCGTTTCAATATGTCAATTTCTTAATGGTGTCAAAACCCAATATGCAATCAGACAAATAGTCTGATATTTTCTTTCTGAAATTAAGCACGCTGTTTCCTAGAATCTTCTTATTTGAAAGAGACGTTGCAAGCAATGAACTCATCGTTTTACTTCTTGCCTAACTTTCCATATACTTTGACAAGAAATTCAAAACTGAAACTGGACTTAGACTGATGAATTTAATTAGCAATTCCGGTGCATTTTCGTCTATGTATTGTGGAACTTGCATGGTGTTAAGTTTAGGTGGTTTTATAATTGGCGACAAAACTTTGGGTTAATTTTTCCCTTTTCCTTTTCTTTTTTATAATCTAATTTTTAATTATTTTTCATTTTCTTTATTTTTCATTTTCCTTCTTCTTTAGCCAGTCACTAGCCACAAGTGAGGGATGAGCTTGCCTAAGGCCAGCGAGGTTCGAGCTCGAGCTTGCCGATCTCTAGGTTAGCTCAAGCCTCGCCGACTGGCCGAAGAAGAAGGAAAAAGAAAAGCAAAGAAAAGATAAAAATTAAAAATCAAAAATTAATTCAAAAAAAAGAAATGAAAAAATAAAAAATAAAAAAATCATCAAAAGGAGTGCAAGGAGGAAAATCAAATCGAATTTTCTATACCAAATGGCGAAAAATATTTTCTAGTTCATTTTCAGGTTTCAACTAATCACCAGAAAATATTATCATTTTTCTGAAAAATAATTTCCTGCAAAATATTTTTCAGAAATCTAATATTTTCCGCAAAACAAACGGTGACTTAATCAACAGTGTGATTTTCTAATATTGTGACTAACAACACATATTGACTTTTGTCTTTGATCGTGCTCTTTCCTGTAATTTGCATATGAAAGAGTCGGAGAACAAGCTCTTATACCTACTTGATGTGACCCTTACAAGCCCACGGCACTTGGATGTACAGTAAAAAAATTCCTACTGAACTAATAATGTTTTTTTTTTTTTGGGTAAGGGTGAACTAATAACGTTTTCATTGCTTGTAATTAGCATATTCAACTAATCTTGGAAATTTCCCGGTGATCTCTAGCAGATATGCCTTGCCAATATGACATTGCTCGACTCATATGCTTCTAGACATGGAAAAATTCAACTCGACGTACATTCGGGAGCTGATCAAGACCATGGCCACCATTATGTAGAATTCCAATGTTCTTAAAAGTACATTGCCTTTCAATTCCACCATTATGTAGAACTGAGAACATTCATCTTGTATGTATTCCAAAGAAGATAAGTCAAACCATAACGGCTTTCTTTAAGTAGGTATTTTGTCTTCTTGTCCTGTAAACATCTTTCCTAATTGTAATATT
The DNA here is from genome assembly GCA_031216235.1 of Syzygium jambos. Lineage (NCBI taxonomy): Eukaryota > Viridiplantae > Streptophyta > Magnoliopsida > Myrtales > Myrtaceae > Syzygium > Syzygium jambos. The sequence goes on from CM062222.1 coordinate 13,901,171, forward strand.
CATCATTTGACCGAAAATATATTGAGGTCGATTCAAACTTCTTTTTTTTTTTGTCTAAGAGGTTGATTCAATTTACTAGCATGAAAAACTGTGCAGAAGGTCGAGTGTAAATTGGTAAAACCATTCTTTTACAGAAAAAAACGATTTAGAGTTTCGAGAGCATCTAATTTGCCTACAAGCATATTCATTTTGATTTTAGGAGAATTTCACAAAGTTTAGAAGTCAAGTTGAGAGCATAATTTGTCTAAAGATGCATATTTTCGTTTATCCTTAATAAAAACTTTAGAGATGATCATAATATAATATTGACATAGAAGATACCCAGTATATAGTCCAAAGAAGTACATAAAATCAACCCCTGTTGTCTTTCTTTAATTCGCTTTTTTGTCTGTTTGTCCTGGAAACATCTCTCCTAATTGTAATGTTCATCAATTTTAAAAATGCTATGCATGATGTGTGGTGTTTGAATGATACATATACTGATCATATGTAGTAATTGAATATGACAAGTGCGTGACATGCTTAAATGACATGTGGGACAATCGAATACGACATGTACTATGATGTGGAACCCAATTGGCATCTAAGGTAACATGGGACGGAAAAAAAAGTTTGAATGGAAAATCCCAAATAAGGATCCGAAGTGCTCTCATTTTCTCAAATAAGGGCATGAAGTAGACTTTGTGTCAAATAAGCACTTGAAGTATTCTCATTTTCTTAGATAAGGGTCTAAAGTGAATTTTATTTCAAATAAGGGTCTAACGTGATCATGTTAGCCTCAAAAAAAGGCCTGACCTCACTAGAGTCAAGGACATTTTCGTTTTTTAATTTTTTGGATTTTTTTCCTTTTTCTATTTTTTTCCATAAAAATTTCAAAAAAGAGAAAAGATAAAATTAAAAAAAATGAAAAAACAAGAAGGAGGGCTAGGCCAGCCCTCACCGCCTGTGGCCACCACCCCATCACCGGTGGGGCAGCAGCAATGGCCGGTGGGGTCACCGGCGACCCTCGGCCAGACTGAGTTGAGGGCCGCAACCCTTTTGGAGATAAAAATATTAGTTATATTGTCAAAACAACTTATCCTAATTTTAGCATGACCGGAACCAGCAATGAATACCTTTCGGACAGAGCCGTTTTGCCTCCTCTGCATGTTAGGTAATTGAGATAGATGCATACGTGTTTGGGCATATTGAAAAGTAGACGAGGCTTTACAGACTTTCTGTGACAGACAGTACGAGTATCAAAGAAATAAGAACAAAAATCATAAACTATCGGTACTACTGGAGATCACAATTTCTCTTTACACGGTATGTAAGTTCAATAGGTCACGCCATGTGCAGCAATCCTTGAATGGCATCTTTCGATGCTTTGTCTGACTTTTCAAAGCTCTTCCCCATTATAAATACATTGTAGTCATTATATCCTCCAAGTCTCTCTCTCTCTCTCTCACCCACACGCTTGCCTTTTCGCAAAACCCATTTCAATGGTTCGTCCAAGAATTTCGTATGCTGAAAAGCTCCTCTCTTTGGCTCTCTCCTTTTTTGTGATCCTTGCAACCTTCATCAATGGCACTCAAGTCGTGGTGGCGCAAATCAGTAACAACAGCAATCCGACGACGATCCCGGTGAACATTGGGGTGGTTCTTGATCTAGAGACGTGGGAGGGTCAGATGGGATTGAGCTGCATTAAAATGTCTCTTTCTGACTTATATAGTTCAAGCCCCTGGTACAAGACCAGGCTCGTCCTCAACGTAAGAGACTCCAAACGAGACGAGGTTTCTGCTGCTGCTGCAGGTTCTCTCTCTCTCTCTAGCGTACTGACTAGTCACAGAGGATAAAGTACATTATGCAGCTGTTTGTGTGGCGTAAGATAAAAATAATGTTGGTTCCATCCAGAGCAATATGCATCCTCGTAGCAGAAATTATCGGAAAAATGACATCATAAATGCTGTAATTTTCATGTGGCGCTCACTTGAGTACCATAACTTTTTTTCCGATCATTTGAATACTATATAATTTTTCAATTGATCACTTAAGTGCCGTCACTTTTTAAAAATGTTCACCACAAATATTATGTCACGTTGGATTTTCAGCACTTGTGTGAACATTTGAAATATTTTTTGGCACTTTAGTGATGGATTAAAAGTGATGGCACTCAAGTGAACGTTTGTTTAGAAGATAAATCACTTATGTGGTAAAAAAAAAGTTATGGTACTCAAGTGAACGCCGTGCAAAAGTCATGACACTTGTGGTATCCTTATCCTGAAGTTGTCTTTCCAAGAAGAAACAACAAAGGTTAATTTTGCACTAAACAGCTGTTAAAGGCATTTTTTTCAAAGGGGGTTTTAATCATTGTGTACAAGAAGTTAATCATCTTCTAATAAAATCAAAGATAATAAAAATTCAATTTGATCTCTTTAACACTAGGAATGAGGATGGTCCCACCGTCAGAAATACTTCAATATATCTCTTACAGTCTTGCGGTCATATGAGACTGACAACTTGACGCATAGCTTGAAAGGATTCGTGGGGTTTGGTCAATCCGCGCCATGAGGAGCATCTTGACAGGATTGGTCTTTGGGCATAACATTTGACCGTGGAATCGTCATAGTTATTTATTCCTTCCAATTCTTGGAGTTTATTTTTCATAAAGCTATAATAAGAAATGATATTGCAAGATATAATCCAATTGTAATAGCTTGATGGAGTTAGTTATTTCTTAGGGTCTTGTTTTATGGCACTCTAATGATCGATAAAAAGTTTTGTCATTCAAGTGAGTAACATATAAAGTTATGACACTTCTTGTATCCTTTTCGGTTTCATAGAATATAAACATGGGGCTTGGATTCTAGAGTAGAATTTTCTTATGCCATGAGATAAAGAGGTCAAGTTAACGATGAAGAAGATCAACTTGATCATTTTTGGGCCAATTTATCCCCTTTTATTTTGTCTTAATTTACTGTTATTGAAAGAATTAGTTTCTGCTTGGTTTGCAATATATATGGCAAATAATATCGAAGGCGACAACAAATGCCTGCAATCAGTTGAATAAATTATATCTTTAGATAATATCAGGTACAAGTTCTTTTCCAACTTCATACTCCTATTCTCCTTTTTCTTAAACATTTCTATTTCTATAATATGGCATCAAGTTTTGCTGCCTTCTTATCAATACTATGCCTTTTCCAATGAGAATTTCCATTATATGACGTGCTGTTACTGTTTCACCGTCTTTTCTGGTTCATCCTTGTAGCACTTGATCTGATAAAGAATAAGCAAGTCCAAGCCATAATAGGCCCACCAAGTTCGGTGCAAGCAGACTTTATCGTTCATCTTGGAAACAAATCCCATGTGCCCATCATCTCTTTTTCGGCTACTAGTCCTTCCCTTAGTTTGATTCGTAGTCCGTACTTCATTCGAGTTGCGCAAAATGACTCATCCCAAGTGAGTGCTTTAAGCGCAGTGGTACTAGCTTTTGGCTGGAAAGAAGTAGTCCTCATATGTGTGGACAATGAGTTCGGAGAAGGGGTCATTCCTTCTCTTACCAATGCTTTGGAAGAGGTCGACACACGAGTCGCCTATAGGAGCCTCATTCCTCCTTCAGCCACGGACGATCAAATCCTGCAGGAACTCTACAAGTTAATGACGATGCAAACGAGGGTCTTCATCGTGCATATGTTACCTACTCTTGGTTCTCAGCTATGTGCCAAAGCAAAAGAGGTGGGAATGATGAGGGAAGGTTATGTGTGGATCTTGACTAATAGAATCACTAATCTATTGAGTTCAGTGGATTCATCTGTTGTTGTTAGTTCGATGCAAGGAGTACTGGGTGTCAAGACTCACGTCCCAGACACGCGAAACCTGGGCAACTTCAAGATCCAATGGAAAATGAAATTCCAACAAGACTATCCATCCATCCTCAATCCTAAACTGAACATTTTCGGATACTGGGCTTATGATGCTACTCAGGCTCTAGCAATGGCCGTTGAGAAAATGGGTACGAAAAATTTTACCTTCCAAATGTTAAATGCTTCGAAAGATGCAACAGATCTCAACACTATTGAGGTCTCTCAAAATGGTCATAAACTTCTCCAAGAACTAGCCAATATGAAATTTACAGGCCTTACCGGAAATTTTAGCCTCATTGATGGGCAGCTAGAGTCGTCAGAGTTCCAAATTGTTAATATTAATGGAAATGCAGCAAGAGGGATCGGGTTTTGGACACCAGAAAATGGGCTGAAAAGAGATTTGAATTCATCCAACACAAGCAAATATTCCACTTCTAAGAGTAATCTCAAACCGATAATATGGCCAGGAGATTCGTTCTCAGTTCCTAAGGGTTGGGAGATTCCCACAAGTGGGAAGAGGTTGAAAATCTTAGTTCCCGTGAAGGATGGTTTTGAACAATTTGTGAAGGTGACTCGAGAACCTATCACGAACACATTCCAAGTCACCGGATACTGTATTGACATCTTCCAAGCCGTGATAGAAAGATTGCCTTATGCTGTGGCTTATGACCTTATTCCATTTGCCTTGCCTAATGGAAGTAAGGCTGGCAGTGTCAATGACATGATCGATCAAGTATATTACCAGGTGAGATAAATCACTGCAAGTGCTTGATTTCATTGTCTTACATGTTGAAAATTACTATGCTATCATGTGGTTGACAAAGAAAACAATTTACATTCCTTTGGTTGGAACAGAATTACGATGCAGTGGTGGGTGATACAACGATCATTGCAAACAGATCATTATACGTGGATTTCACCTTACCATACACAGAATCGGGGGTTGCGATGGTCGTGCCCTACAAGGATAACAAGAGCAAGAATGCCTGGGTTTTCTTGAAGCCACTTACTTGGGACCTTTGGCTAACCACTGGATGCTTCTTTGTGCTTATAGCATTGGTTGTGTGGATTCTCGAACATCGGATTAATGAAGATTTCAGGGGTCCGGCCGCTCATCAAGTTGGCACGAGCTTTTGGTTTTCCTTTTCAACCGTGGTCTTCGCACAAAGTAATGGCCCATCACTTTAATATATCAATCGAACATTATAATTTACATAACATTTTTGCAGAATTTATGTGGTTACCCTTAATTTGGATTGCAGGGGAGAGACTATTTAGCAACCTAGCAAGATTTGTTGTGATTGTGTGGGTTTTTGTGGTACTTATACTAACGCAAAGTTATACGGCAAGCTTGAGCTCTCTTCTAGTGGTGCAAAATCTTCAACCAACTGTGACTAATGTGGATCAGCTCCTAAAGAGTGGAGAAAAAGTGGGTTATGAACCCGGCTCTTTCGTTTATGGATTGCTAAGGCAAATGAAGTTCGACGATTCCAGACTTATATCTTATCGATCTCCTGAAGAATGTGATGCGCTCCTTTCAAGTGGAAGCGCAAAGGGCGGGATTGCAGCAGCATTCCATGAAGTCCCCTACATTAAACTTATTCTTTCCCAATATTGCAACAAATATACCATGATCCCAGCTTTTAAAACTGCTGGATTGGGCTTCGTAAGGTCCTCAGTCCCTCAATTCTAGCTAAAAGAGAGGACACTCAAATTTTACATTATTAGGTTTGGTTGTTATTTCTTTGATTGAAAAATCTCATGTCCCCCTTCTTTTGATTACAGGTTTTCCCCAAAGGGTCTCCGCTAGTACCGGATATTTCGCGAGCAATCCTCAATGTAACTGAAGGGCCTGAGATGACAGATATGGAAAACAAGTGGCTTACTTCGAAATCCAACTGTCTAGATTCGACCTCCTCGGTTTCTTCCAACAGCTTGGGTCTTGATAGTTTCTGGGGCCTATTCTTGATTGCTGGAGCTGCTGCTGTTTCAGCTGTCCTCATTTTCATGGTCATGTTTGTCAAAAGATATTGGCATGAAGTAACAACTTCTTCAGGTTCATTGTGGGACAAAATTGTTGCATTGGGAAGAAGATTTCAGCAAAAAGACCTCAATTCCCATACTTTTAAGAAAGGAAAATTTAGAGATAGTAGTATGGATGATGGTGGCAATGAGATTGTAGCTATTGAAACTTTAGAAAACACTAACTTTCCCCCGAGTCCGTCAAGCAACTCCAGTGAAATCGACAACGTTTTGACCAATGAGCAAGGCACACCATCTGCTGAACAAGGACTTCTTAATCATGTGGATGAAAGGTGGCCCGGGATAGCAACAAACGTGGAGCTTACCAATGTAAATTAAGAGAGGGACATGCCTCAACGGTACTGAGAGAATCTCCAATGTGCGTCGGTAATCTCAAATGTCTCGATCCTCTGGAAGAGCATGTTTGTTGTCATAGTAGTTGTAATCTGAGATGAAGTGTAGCAATAGCTAGCAAGCATTGTCGATGCAACACTGAGTACACTATTAATGTTTGATAGGCGTATGGTTAATCATGATGCTCGATTGTACACGTTTCATTTGAACTTCGTATATAAAAATTGAGAAAGCCTGGTAGAATGGGCTTCAATGGTTGCACCACGTGTCTTTTACAATGTATGCACATATTTCATATAAATGGACATGATCAATTGACTCATGTAAAGCGCTCATAAGTGTTGGCCTTAATCTTAGAACACTACAAAAAAACACGAAATTTGCGACGAAATTTTTTCCGGCGCAAATTTGCGACGGAAAAAATTTCGTCACAAATTTCCGACAAATAATAATACTGTCGCAAAATCTATCGCAAATTTGCGACGGCATTGTCAGTCCGTCGCAAATTTGCGACGAAAACACGCGTCCGTCGCAAATTCGTAGTTTATCAACCCGTGACATTGCAATTACTATATCTCTCTCGCTCTCTCTTGCTGTCTCTCGCTCTCTCTCGGCCTCTGTCACTTTTCTCCCTCTTTCATATATCTGAAATCAGCAAAATCCGCGCACGCACGTATTAATCTCGGTGAAGCTTTTGTACCGGTAAGTGCAAAATTTCTAGTTTCATGACTATTCGTCGTTGCATTGTAATTTTTTTTTTTAATATATGTATATGTTTGTTTTTTTCTCGTATCTGCATCACCGGTTTAATGACCGGCAACCGGTGACACCTCGCCGGCCTTCGGATGAGCAGAATGGCCACGTCGTTTTATGGCGGAATGAGGTATCCGTCGCAAATTTGCGACGAAATTATTTTTCCGTTGCAAATTTGCGACGAATAAATGAAAATTCCATCGCAAATTTGCGACGGATACTAGAATCCATCGCAAATTTGCGACGGAGAACCGTTTCCGTCATAAATTTGCGACGGATTTACGACGGAAACGGTTCTCCGTCGCAAATTTGCGATGGATTCTAGTATCCGTCGCAAAATTTGCGAGGGATTCTAGTATCCGTTGCAAATTTGCGACGGAGAGCCGTTTCCGTAGCAAATTTGCGACGGATACTAAAATCCGTCGCAAATTTGCGATGGAAAACAATTTTCGTCGCAAATTTGCGATGGATTCTAGTATCCGTCGCAAACTTGCGACGGATCCTAGTTTCCGTCGCCAATTTACGACGGAATTTTCATTTATTCGTCGCAAATTTGCGAGGGATGAATTCCGTTTCCATCATACATTAGAAATTATTAAAAAATATTGATTCTTATGTGATTAATCTTTTTTGGGTTTGTGCCTAATTGAAGGTCTCGCAATCTAAGTGGATTTTGCAATTCTAATCAAATTGATCACTTTGTCCTACCAATATTTCAGTCAAATATTTAGATAAGTCTTCTTTACATTGTAATTTTTTCTATTTTTGCAATTTCATATTAATTGTTGCGTGAATAACAAAAATTATAATTTCCAAAATTTTATAGTTTTAATTAAGAACAATAGATATGATATTGTAAATATTTTACCAGAATTTTTTATTTTAATACAGACACAATGCAAAGGGAAAGGGCTTGGATGTATAATAAGAACTTACCTAGACGTCAATGATTGATAGATGAGTTTCGTACTGGGTTGGAACTATTTTTAGACTTTGCTAGTAGTAAATATGAGTTTATGGATGGAAATAAGTTAAGGTATCCGTGTAAAAAGTGCGGTAATGGTAAATTTCTTGTGTGTGATCAAGTTAGAGAACACCTTACTAGATTTGGGTTTACTCCGAACTATTATAATTGGACTTCCCATGGTGAACCATTTATATTTGATGAAGGATATGGAAGAAGTGACCAATTTTCAGTTAGGGAAGAATGTGTCTATTATGAGCAATTGAACCCATACGAGAGGATGGTGATTGATGCAGCTAGTTATAATTTTGTCCCAGAATCAAATCATGCAAGTACTAGTTTTACTCCTACACGTGAACAAGTGGGTACTAGTCATGCTTCACAATTGGAAGATATAAGAGTAACGGGTTTTGAGGAGAATGTGTATAATGAAACTTTTCAATCTAATCAGTTTTGGGATGTGTTGAAAGCAGCAGATGAACCTCTATAGGCAAGTTGTGAGAACCACACTAAGTTATCGGTGACAGCCTGACTATCAAATATCAAGGCAGAGCATAATGTGTCTGCGGATTGCTTCAACTCTTTTGTTGAAGTAATGCGGGAATCATTGCCTCGTGATAACAACATGCCAAGTGATTTTTATGATATGAAAAAACTAGTGGATAACTTAGGTCTTCCGGTTGTAAGAATTGATATATGTAGTAGGGGTTGTATGATATATTGGAGAGATGATGAAAATATAGAATCTTGCAAATTCTGTAGTCAACCTAGGTACAAGATTAACAGGAGGCTGGGTCGTAATCAGAAGCGTAGACCATGCAAGCAAATATTTTATCTGCCCTTAATCCCCAGATTGCAAAGGCTTTATGCGTCTAAAGCCACTGCTGAATACATGACTTGGCATGCAAATCATGAAACAGAAGAGGGTCTAATGTGTCATTCTTCAGATGTGGAGGCATGGCAACATTTTGATAGAACATACCCTGAGTTTGCAATGGAATCTCGAAACATCATGTTAGGTCTATGTGCCGATGGATTTGCTCCATTTGGGAAATAGGAAAAAGTTATTCATGCTGGCCAGTTATCTTAACGCCGTACAATCTTCCACCTGGTATGTGCATGAAGACACCTTATATGTTTTTGACATTGATCGTGATAGGGCCGAAAATCCGAAAAAGTTGATAGATATTTATATGCAATAATTGATTGAGGAGTTACAACGGCTATGGGTTGAAGGAGTCCCTACGTATGACGTTTCTACCGATCAAATATTTGTAATGAAGGCTGCCCTTCTTTGGACGATAAATGACTTTCCAGCTTACGGAATGTTATCTGGATGGAGTACAGCTGGGATCTTAGGATGTCCGATATGTTTGGAGAGGTCAAAGTCATTTAGAATAAAACATAGAAAGAAGCCTAGCTATTTTGATTGTCACAGACAATTTTTGCCGCCAAGTCATCCTTTCAGAAGGAATAAGAAAGAGTTCATCAAGAATAGGACTGAAAGAACGCGTCCACCATTGAGGTTGACTGGCGATCAAATTTGGGAGAGTGTGTAGGACTTTCCAACCATTGTTGAGAACCCGCACGACACAACTTTTGCGTACGGAAGTACACATAAGTGGACAAAACGCAGTATATTTTGGAATCTACCATATTGGAAGGCGCATCTTATTCATCATAATCTTGACGTCATGCACATAGAAAAGAATGTTTTCGACAATGTCATAAATACTGTGATGGATGTCGCTGGAAAAACAAAAGACAACTTGAACGCAAGAAAAAATATGAGAGATATTTGTGATCGGTCAATACTAGCTGTGGATGCAAGCAGCAGGGGACCAAAACCGAAAGTAGTTTATACATTGGATAAGGAGCAGAGGCGAGTTGTTTGTCAATGGTTGAAATCTGTGCGGTTTCCTGATGGATATGCTTCGAACCTCGGAAGATGTGTTGATTTGAATGAATGCAAGTTGACAGGTTTGAAGAGTCATGATTGTCATATTCTGATGGAAAGACTAATTCCAATAGCTTTGAAGGAAATTCTATCGAACTTTGTATGGGACGCCATTACAGAATTAAGCAATTTCCTCCATGATATTTGCTCAACAGCATTAAAAGCATCGCACATGGAAAAACTAGAGAGAGATATTTCAATTATTCTTTGCAACTTAGAAAGGATATTTCCTCCAGCGTTTTTTGATTCGATGGAGCATCTGTTAGTTCATTTGCCTTATGAGGCTAAAGTTGCAGGTCCCGTCCAATTTCGATGGATGTATCCATTTAAGAGGTAATGTTTTTTTTAAAATACAGTTCAAATTAGTTTATCATATAATATGTTCCGATAAGCTTCTTTCTATTTCAACTAGATTCTTATATCATATGAAGAAAAAAGTGAAGAATAAGGCACGTGTTGAAGCTTTAATTTGTAATGCATATATTGTGGAAGAAGTGACAACATTTGCATCATACTATTTTGAGCCGCACGTTCAGTGCAAGAGCCGGAGAGCAGGCAGAAATGATGAGGGCCCCATTGATCCTAATTGCACGGCATTCTCTATTTTCAATTATCTGGGTCGACCAAGCGGCGCAAGTCAGTTTCGTTACTTATCAGGTGAAGAATTTCATGCAGCCCATACTTATATTTTACTGAACTGCCCAGAAGTCGAGCCATACTTCAAGTAAGTGTAAATTTGCAAACATATATTTTGCGTGTCAAATATTTGCTAATAATGATATGGTTTTTAATATTAGGATTTTCCAAACTTTAATGTCTGGACTACAACCAAATGAGTTTGACCGTTTGTGCGATAAACAATTTGCAACATGGTTCAAGACATATGTAAGTTGCCTATGGATCAAAACCAAGTTATTAAAATTATATACATCATTTAGTAAAATATATATTATTGACTTTGCATGTGTAACTTTATGTTCACAGTAATTATGATGAATTTGGAGGGTAAGGATTGCTATATTATCTATCATGGGGTCCATAGTTAAAAGTTCGAAGTTGGCCAGCATATTTCATAAATATATATAATTTTCATATTCAAGAATACGGAATGGGAAAATCCACAATGAATAGTGGTGTGTCTGTTCGGTCATCCAATGGTGACAGTTGGAAAGATGATTTTTATGGCTTGTTGGATAAAATCATAGAGATAGAGTACCCTGGATCATTAATGATGCGGGTTGTGTTATTTAAGTGCACGTGGTTCGACCCCGTCAAAGGAATGAAGGTCCATACGAAGTTCAATTTGGTTGAAATAAATCACAAGAAAAGGTATATGAAGTATGAACCATTTGTCTTGGCACAACAAGCAATTCAAGTATGTTATGCATCATATCCTAGTTTGAAATGTGACAAAGCTGATTGGTGGGTTGTATGTAAAATCAAAGCACGGAAGAAAATTGAGGAACACTGGAAGGATAGAGCCTACCAATAAGAGAAAGTGTGTAACACGGTTGAAATTGAGGAATATAACATACCAACTTTACGAGATCCGTGTGGAGCAATAATAGATATGGATCCAACTGAAATTTGCGAATTAAATGTACAAGAATGCTCTGAATCTAATTTTCAGACAGATGATGAAGACGAGGACGAAGACGAGGACGAGGACGAAGACGAAGACGAAGATGAAGACGAAGACGAAGACGAAGATTAAAATTTTTGTCACAAAACACTACAGATGTGTAATTATTAATGCTACAAGTGCTATTTTGGTTGTTATCATTATTGTTCTTGTTATTATTGTTATTGTGCTTTTTTATTATTGTTATTATCGATTATTCTTTCTATTTTAATTTATCGTCTGAAATTTTGTCCCTAAATGCCAACAAGTCAAATAGTATTAACGTGCTGTAACATTTCCGATATTCTAATTTCCGTCGCAAATTTGCCACGGACTAAAATTGTCCGTCACAAATTTGCGAGGGAATTTGAACCATGCGAAATTTGCGACGGACTCAATCTATCCGTCACAAATTTGCGACGGACTACAATTGTCCGTCGCAAATTTGACGAGGGAATTTTTCTCGCTCGAACTTTGCGATGGATTTTTTATTTTCGTCGCAATTTTTTTTATCGAAAATTTGCGACGGACATGCTAGGTCCATCGTAAATTTTTGTCGGTAAAATATTTGCGACAGACCTAATTTCCGTCGCAAATTTGCGACGGCACTCCAATGTCCGTCGCAAATTTGCGACGGATATGCTTGATCCTTCGCAAAATTTGCGACGGACATGCTGGTCCGTCGCAAATCTGCGACGGACATGCTGGTCCGTCGCAAATCTGCGACGGACATTGGAGTGCCGTCGCAAATTTGCGACGGACTTTCCAGTTCCGTCGCAAATTTTCGAGATTTGTACCCGATTTTCTTCTCCCTTCCTTCCCCGACGCCCCCTTCCCCGACTCAAATCGGCCCAAAATTGTAGAGATCCGTCGCCGTCGCCGCCGCTATTGCAGCTCCCCCGCCCGTCGCCGCCCTGCCCCATAGGCCCCCCCCGCCCGTTGCCGGTCGCGGGCCAGCCGCCCCCGAGGCCCCTGCCCGTCGCCTGCCCTCGCCCCCGCGCCGCCCCCCGCCCGTCGCCAGTCTCCCTCGCCCCCGCCCCGCCCTCCGCCCGTCGCCCGCCCCTCGCCGGTCGTGCCCTCGCCCCCGCCCCCGCCCCCGCCCCGCCCCCGCCGTCGCCCGTCGCCATCTCCCGTCGCCCTCGCCCCTCGTCTCCCGTCGCCCTCGCCCCCGCCCCGCCCCCGCCCTCGCCCCCGCCTCGCCCCCGTCGCCCTCGCCGCCGCTGCTGTCGTGACCACCGCCCCGCCGGCCAGCCGCCGCCGCCGTCGTGACCATCGCCGCCGGCCAGCCGCCGCCGCCGCCGTCGTGACCATCGCCGCCGCTGCCGACGCCGTTGTCACCATCGCCGCCGCCGCCCTCGCCGTCACCCTCGCCCGTGCCGGGATCGCCACTATCCATTCCGCCTGTTTTTGTTGTCCTTGAACCAAGTAAGTCAACTTTCTAACCCCTAGTTAGTATAATTAGGTAATTAGTCGGATTTGGTTAGGGATTATTTAGGATTACTTTTCGTTGGCTAAATTACGGGTCGATTTCAGGATTGCATGTGACTTTGATCGATGGTCGACTGGTTAATTTGTTTATTATGTGGATGATTAAGCGTTAAATGACGATAGGATGATTGATCAAGCGTTTTCACAGAAAACGCTTGAAAATTAAAAAATTCTATAAAAAATCATGAAAAATTATGGAAAATTAAATAAACGGTATATGCTGACAACAAATATGAAATTTGACCGTAAAAGTTTTTTAAAATTTTTAACAAACTAAAATTTCATAATATCACAAAATTGCAAAAATTAATAGTGCCCACCCATTTTCAGTGAAATTTAGATTTTTTAACGTTCCGGGGAAAAAATTATTAAAAAATTTAAAATTTCCATAATCGGATAAAATGGCTTAACATAAATGTGGTCACCCATTGTGAGGGAAATTTTTTTTGGTGAAGAAAAATTACAAAAATATAAAATTTAAAAAATGCACAGAATTGCCTAGAAAACATGTGGCCATCAACTTGCAGTGAAATTTAAATTTCTTTAGATGGCAAAAAATATTAGAATTTAAAAATTTCCAAAATTTCACGGAATGGCTTATAATACCTGTGGCCACCCACTTTTAGTTATATTTAATTTTTTTAACGTACCCTAAAAATTGTTAAAATAAAGAAGAACTAAAATTTGAGAAACTTTACCTAATAGCTTAGACTACCTGTGGCCACCCAATTTTAGTATGGAATTTTTTTTTCACGCAAAAAATTTTATATTAAAATTAATAATTTAAAAATTCTTAAAATTTTAAAATTTCAAAACTTTACAGAATGTCTTAGAATATCGGTGGCTACCAACTTTTAGTGAAATTTTTTTTAGCTCCCAAAAAAAATTTAACAATAATAATAATTTATTTCTTACAAAACTTTACAGAATGACTTAGAATATTTGTGGCCACCCACTTTCAGTGAAATTTAAATGTTTGTACGTGGTAAAAAAAATTTAATGAAAATGCATGCGATTCATATAGTGATGTTTGATACCTGTGGTCACCCATATCGTGCTCATACATTGATGTTTCATATCAAAATGAATGGGATTCATAGTATATTTATTTGTAGGAAATTGCACGTCATAAGCACTAGACATTGGCTCATTTCAAGGAAACATTTTCTCAGTCTTTCCATCAAAATGGTAAGTTTCGTCATGTACATCATTATATGCTCGTAATACGTGTCAATAATTCTTTACATATTCGTATAACCTTCCTACTTGTCAGTTTAAACGTGGAGGTCACATGTCTAGAAGACAAGGCTATTCCTCGTCCTCGTCCCCGTCCCTTTCCTCTTCTCTTGTCCCGGCATTTAACCCTCAACCACAATATGGTCCGTCACAATATGGGCACGTTGGCCCTTCCTCCCACACTCAAAAACATGTTACGGGACTTCACCACATGCGAACTGAACATTCTCCAGTTTAATCTCCTATAGCTCCCCCTCCTTCCGTTCCACCCCATTATTCGGCGGAGCAATCGAATATTGACGGAAACAGAGGTCAAGAAGATAACCGATTCTTCATATGCCCATTTGGAGATTCGTAAGTGCTTCATTTTTATTTTAGTATATGTCATATTTAGGGCTTTAGATATTGATGTCAACTGAATTATCCATGTTGCACAATATTCATATGAATGCAGATTCACGGATGTTACGTCTGTTGTGAGGGAATTGAACAAAATAGTAAGAAAATTCTGGATATGAGAGTATATTAATTACAGAAGTGTTCCACAAGAAGTGAAAGAAATGTGGTGGAATGAGTTCAAGGTAAGTTTTACATATTTTATTTTCTCACCAATTAAGTTTGGTGTAGTATATTGATGGTCAAGAATGATATAAAGGGACCAGAACAACTCTGTAGTTTTCGATACCTAAAGGACCAGATATTTTTCCCGACATGAACTTTACAAAATCTGTCTATATGTGTCTGGTGCATGGTTATGGATATGTGATTATCATAATAATTTTCAATTTGTGTTTTTATTCATTGCAGCGGAAGTTCACGTGGGACGAAGCGGAAGACAATGAAGTGAGAAAAATTTTCGATAAGAAAATAAGTGATTTTATGCGAAATGTTATGAATAGAGCGAAGAGCAAGCAAGCGAAGCCGTCTTTCTTTACAGCTGACAATTGGGTGGCAATTAACACATTTTGGGCATCTGAACAGAGTCGGCAACTCTGTGAGCAGAATAAGAAGAATCGATTTTCTAGTTCTAGTGATGGGTCAGCCACATATACTGGGGGCTCTATCAACATTGCGGAGCATCGCAAATGACTGGTAAGTCTGTTAAATGAGTTATAAGTTAATTTAATTCAATTACTCAAGTTTACATTTTGTAGGCACATGAATTGGGGACGGAACCGACATTTGCACCTATATTTGAACGCACATTTCAAAAGAAAGATAAGACATGGACTGGCGATCGAGCAAAAGCTGTTAAGGTATGTAAGGTTATACTTTGGCTTATATGTAAACTATAATGAAAACCGTGAATGCTTTCAATATTTATGATATATATATATATACATATATATATATATATATAGTGATTTTATTTTCATCTATATTGTTAATATAGGAAAAATATGATGATCTTTTAATAAGCAGTGCTAGTAGCAGTGATGATTGTCTTGAGTCCCGGCCACCAGTTGATAATATGGCATTATGGATGGAGGCAACAGGTGGGGCAAAAAAAAGGAAAATATTTGGGCTGGGATCGTTGTCAAGGATGTACATGCCGAATAGTCCTGGAAGTTCATCATCTGCTGGGACTGGTCGCAGGAAGTCACGAGTAGAGGAGCAATTGACCCAAGAAGTGGATCGTCTGAATAATTTACTTATTAAGAAGGATGAACGAATATATAACTTGGAAGAACAAATGAGAATGGTTATGCAACACCTTAACCTCCAATGCAATTACGCGCCTCCTGTACCTCCGGCCAATCCAATAGGTGATGACCAACACATTGATGCCGAGAATGCTGATGCTGATGATGATGATGATGATGATGATTTTCTCCGGTCTCCCTGGTTAAAATTTTGGGTAAGCTTGCTTCATAATCTTGGTTTTTCATAATTTCACTCATATTCATATGTAAGAACATTTATGTTCGTCCTGAAACGTATTTTTGTTATTTTACACCTAGTTCCACATTTATGCTTAAACGCTGTTTTTATATTATGGACTGATTTATGTATTGACATTTCCTCAGGTCTTGACAAAGGTGACTATTTTTGGTGTCCTGCCATCGTACCAAAGCCGCCTCTCCTTCTGTATGGTTTTTTTGTGTCTTCTATGATTGTCCCGTCTCTTAGTTCATGTTTTGAATGTATTGTAAGATTGGATATCAAATAGCATCATGTCAGACTCTATAACTTTCCTTCTATTATTTGTTTCAATTATATGTCATTGTGGCTGATTTGTCAGAATTTACGGTTTGTTCGTTTTTCTGTTTCAATTATATGTCATTGTCTCCTTTGATTGATATGGACAATAATTTATGGCCGAAATGATGTAAAAATAATGACGAATATTTTAAGCCGAATTTTGCTATTATTAAAGTTTGTCGCTAAGTTGCGATCAAATTCGCGACGAATTTTCCGACGAAATTCGCGACGAATTTTCCGATGATTTTGCGACGAAATTTCCAACGAAATTTGCGACGAATTTGCGACGGATTTTTGCGACGAATTTTGCGACGGATTTTTGCGACGAATTTTGTGACGGATTGAGTTCGTCGCAAATTTGCGACGAAATTTGCGACGGAACGAGTTCGTCGCAAATTTGCGACGAAATTTGCGACGGATTTTTGCGACGAATTTTGCAACGGATCGTGTTCGTCGCAAATTTGCAACGACATTTGCGACGAAATTTGCGACGGATTTTGCGACGAATTTTGTGACGGATTGAGTACGTCGCAAATTTGCGACGGAATATTTGCAACGAATTTTGCGACGGATTGTATTCGTGGCTAATTTGCGACGAATTTTTTTTCGTTGCAAATTTGCAACGAATTTGTGAATTTTCCGTCGCAAAAATTTGCGACGCCCGAGTAGCGACGGAATTTTTTCCATCGCAAAATCCGTCGCAAATTCGATTTGCGACGGATTTTTCCGAAATTTCCGTCGCAAATTTCGTCGCAAAAAACAAGTTTTTTTGTAGTGGAAGATTTCATGCCTACCATATTTATGCCAAACTTATCTTTTCTGAAGAATGTTTGTAGATCTTTCGACACGCGAAGCCACTCAACCCACTGCGCTAACGGGACCCTTCTTCACACCTCCCGCGAATGTCACTACGGCGGCGAAGGTGGCTATTCAAGCTACTACCGATCCCATCTTCTCTTTAGGCACTGTCGCAATTTTACCTCAGGGGGGACCACCTAGAGGTTCAGCTAATGGATTAGTATGACTAAACCTACTCAAACTATCCCAAACCCATATCAATTCGCGACTTAAGGTCAAGTTATCTAACATGCAAAATCATTTTCATTTTGAAGTCACCACTAATATATTTTTGGTGGTCGATTAGAAACCCAAGTAAAGTATTTTGAATTATACTTTACTCCTATGAACTAGAGATTATGGATTCAAGAACATGATTACGCTAGATACTCTAAGACCTTTTCGATACCTTTTCTCTTTTATGAAAAAAAACATTTATGCAAATAGCTTGCATTAATTTTAATTTACTCCTAATATGTGAGGTGATCAAGCGGGTGTACAACCATTAATGAATTACTCAATAAAGCAAAGTGTTGTGCCGCGCTTTCGCACACCATTGGAGGTACTTTCATTTGTCAAGAATGTAACCGTCCGGATTTTGGCCCATTTTTGGGAATTATAAAACGTGTAATTCGTCAGTGCGCTTATAATAGAATTTCGCCCGGGAACTGATCACTCTCGGGTTCTTATTTTTAAAAATAGAAATTTTGCTAGAATCACACTCGATCGAATTTGGCCGTTATTTATATCCTGAACTTGGCAATCGATTTCCGGGAGTTTCGGGACGAAATAAATTGGACGGTGTCAATATTATTATGGCCAGCGTCGAAATTATCAGGAATGTTGAGAAAGTGGATTTCTGAATCGGGTGCGAATTTGGACTGGTAGACCTCCCTTGTAGTGTGGTTTGGGTTATTTTATTTTGGCCGTATGCCCTAGAATATTGTTGGGATTTATCGTGGCGGTTAGGCCATTTTCCGGATTTAAATCGGGATTGATAGGTCGATTTTTAGTTTGGACCGTGTCCTTTGGTTCGAGCTCGAACAATTTTAAATGAGTCCTTTTTCCCTCTTTCTCTCTCCTCTCTCTCTCTGCCGACTCCCCCCATGCGCACGTTACCCCCTCTCTCTCTCTCTCTCTTCCTTTCCTCTCTCTCTCTCTCTCTCTCTCTCTCTCTCTCCCCCCTCTGCCGCACGTCCCCTCCCCCGCTCCCTCCCCATGCACGCCGTCCCCTCCTCCCTCTGCATGCCTACCCGCGCCCCCTGTCACCTCTCTCTTCTCTCTCCTCCTTTCCTTCTTCTTTTTCCTCTGCTTTTCTTCTCTTCTTTGGCCGGTTCGTCTCTCCCCCGCGTCTGCCTACTCGTCCGTTTGCCAGCCGACCGCCGCCCAAGCTCGCTGGCTGCCGCGCGCTGCCGTCGCCAGCCCGACCGCTGCGCCGCGCCACCTGACCTGCTCCGCCCCGTCGCCGCCGGCCCCACCCCACCGGCTGCTCTCTCTCCCTCACTGTCCTCCGCGCGCAAGCAGCAGCTCGTCGCTGTGACCGCGACGACCCAGCGCCGCCCAGCCGCGCCTGGCCGACCCGCCGTCGTCCCAGTCGCCTCCGTCCGTCAGCCGCCGCCCTTGACCGGCCGTCCTCTCCCCTTCCCCTGTTCGCCAAGCCATGAGCTCGCCCCGCCCTCGTGACTGCGACGGGCCCAGCTAGCCCCATCGTCACCGCTTGCCGGCCCGCCCCGCCGGCCCGCTCGTCGTCGCCGCCCGTCGCCGCCGCATTGCTGCTGCCGCCGGTCGCCGCTCCGGTCGACCAGCCAGCCGGCCAGCCACCGCCGTGTCGTGTCCGTGCCCGAGGCCCGTGCGCACAAGCCGCGCGCCCGTCGCCCGTCACCGTGACCGCGCCGCGCCCACGCCCGCGCCCGTTGCCCAGGCGCGTTGCCCATCCGCGAGCCCGAGCGCCCCGGGCACGCCGCGCGTTCGCCGCGCCCGCGCACCAGGCACGCCGATCGGCTATTGTGCCCACTTTGGCCGCTCAGCGCGCCCGTGTGGCCCACGCCCGCGCCTAGTTTGAACTTCTCACCCAGGCCATTTTGGGCCCGAGCAGACTTTTCCCGGGCCAAAATTTGGTAAGCGACTTCCTAGACCCTACTTAGTATTTTGGGTATTTCATTGACCAGTTTCGGGCTAGAACGGCTAGGGCCTGTATTTAATTTAATTATTTTATGATTAAATTACATTATGTGGTGTTCTGATTGGGTTAAAGTAGACTGTTTAAAGTGGAGTGCTTGAGTGGATAATTGTGCGTGACCGACTTGAACGTCGGGTTTGTGAATGGGAGTGGCGAAGTGTGAATTGGACCGAGTTGTGAATGTGAGTCGTTTGGCGTGAAATTGATTAAATTGAATGGTGTGTGTTTGCCTGTCGATTTTAAGCCTGAATCGATCGGAGGGCTACGGACTTGGGACGTGTTGACGGCGGTCCGTGTGAAGGTTTGAATGGCCGATGGGCCGATTGGAATGCGGGCTTGAGACGTGTTAACGGTGGGCCGTTAAAGGTGTGATTGGACCTGAGGCATGTTTACGCTGGTCATTGGAAAGAAAGTTGAGCCTGAGGCGTGTTTACGCGGGCTGTGGAAGGAAGGTTGGACCTGAGGCGTGTTTACGCGGGTCATTGGAAAGAAAGTTGGGCCTGAGGCGTGTTTACGCGGGCAGTGAAAATGAGCCTGAGGCGTGTTTACGCGGGCTGTGAGAACGGGCCTGAGGCGTGTTGACGCGAGCAGTGAGAAAAGACCTGAGGGGTGTTGACCCGGGTTGTGAGAAAGTTAGATGGATGCGCATGTGATTTGAGTGTGATTGAAATGGCTGGCTGAGTATGACTAAATTGGCTGGTTGAGCGTGTGACTGGATTGGTTGGTTGAGCGTGATTGAATTGGCTGGTTGAACGTGTGGATGTCGATCGAATTGGTTGATGGTGCGTGTGGATGATTGGTTCAATGCGCGTGTGAGTATTGGGTTGGATTGATTGATTTCGAGTGGAAGTGTGTGTGCTGGTGATTGTGATGTGGCAGTGATTTATTCTTGCATTGTCATGCTTGAACTAATATGCAGGATTGGCACGTGGTTCGAGGCGAGGTAAGCCTTTGTATGTAATTGATTGTACTGACTGGTAGTTCGTATGTTATATTGGTCTGGGTACGCATTAGCCTAGGTGAGGTTTAGGTTGTTACTTATTGAGACTTGTTCTCACGGTTATTACATAACCACTTTCAGATCCGCGACCGTGATCAATTCAGAGAGGCTACCAGAGTACCACAGGGATTGAAGGATAGATCAACTTACCCTGTATTTTGAGTACCTTTTTGTAGAGAAGATAGGCTTGTCGACCACCGCCCCCTTAAAAAAAAATTGTGGTTTGATTTTGGAAGCTGGGTTACCTTTTTGTAATATTAAAGGCTTTATAATGTTGGGTGTTTCTTAAATTTCGATGTCTATTCCTTAGTCATGTTTTTATTATCTGGGTTATTTTATATGCTTCCGCTTGCGTAATCTCTTTTGGGTCGGCGACGCGTCCTGGGACGTCGCGTTCAAACGATCGACCGTGGTCGGGATGTCGCGGGCTCGGTGGGGTCTGGGCGTGACAAAGAATGAGGAAACTATCCCCGAATGAGCTACTAAAGCCCGGAAAGGATATTTTGCCCGAATGTCAAATAGACATCCCATTACTAGACAAACGAAGGTTTCTCCTAGATTATACTTCACGAGACAGCGAATATTTTTTTGTTTTTAACTTTTTCTATTTATCCTAAATTTTGTTTTGGAGTCGCCACTAATCTTTATTAGTCGACTAGAAACTTAATCGAGGTATGGGAGAACTGCCACAATTTCTACAAACTAAAAATTACATGTGTAAGGGGACTTGGTTATGTTAATGATCCCAAATCGAGATCTCCAACACTTTTTCGGTACCTAAAATGATACGAAATGTCTAAATGTGTCACACAAGTTCGCAAGGCCTGTCTAACCATTCTAATTGAGAGAAATCAATAAATCAATAAGGAAATGCGCAAACAATTTCAATCAAACACAGCAATCCTAAAAAGGTCTCTAAAATGAAAATCAATCAAAACACATAAACCCTAGTAAAGCCTTAAAGGCGTGTTCATTCAATGGATTGTATGGCTTTAGGGTTTTTTAGGGAGAAAGTCCCCATTTGAGGGTTAAAACCCCTTTAGTTTTTTTTCTTTAGGGGTTACTAAGTAATTTTCAAAAATACAACTTGGGCACCTTTAAAAATTTAAATTTCATTCAAAGTGGGTGGCTACATGTATTCTAAGCCATTCTGTGAATTTTTGAAATTTTTTATTTTAATGTTATTATTTTTAAATTTTAAATTTTAAATTTTTGGGAAAGGTTCACTGAATTTCTTACTTTCCCGAAATCTGTTTCTTTTTATATTTTGAAAATTTTTATGAATTTTTTTTAAATTTTCAATTTTTGTGAATTTTGGAATTTTGCAAATTTTTATGGGTTTTCTAAATTTTTCTGATTTTTATGAATTTTTTGGGGATTTTTCAAGATTATTATGAATTTTCAGGATTTTTATTGATTTTTGAATTTTCCTGAATTTCTATGAATTTTCTAGGAATTTATAAAATTTTATTTAATTTTTTCTGATTTTCTAATTTTCTAATTTTTTGGTTTTTCTAATTTTTATGAGTTTTCTAGAAATTTTAATTTTTTTTTCAATTTTTTTAGTAAATTTTCGAATTTTTTTATGTTTTTATTAATTTTTTTTTATTTTAGAGTGAATTGGACTGAACCGGTTTGGCCAGCACCAGCCGGTGCTCCGATGATAACAGTGCCTAAACGACACCATTTGAGCCTTCTCTTCATTGTGGCATTTTCTCAAACATGTGTGGGCATTATCCTTGGTTTTACATTCTTGAGGCAGTCACCTTGGGCCGATCTCCAGTGACCTTCTGGCTACATTCTGACCATTCTAACCAATCCTAAACCTTCACTGAATGACCCTCTACATATTCATACCCATTACATTTTCATTAAACCTCTCTAAGTCATTGATTTTCAAGCTCAAACTTCCTTACTTAACAATTGGAAATGATATCCTAAACTAAACTAACCTATCATTCATATCAACAAACAAAGCGCCCTAATCATTTCTAGCGATCGAAACAACAATCAGAACAATCAAAGAATAAGAATGACTGACTTGGAACGGCCATTGGCCGCTGGGAACAATCCGATGAGGTTTGGGAGCTCCGGCTGGGATCATCATGAGGGCTGACTCACGATTTTCACATAAATCTGATCCAAGGTGCATCAAACAACAAATCATATGATCAGAAACATGTTTAAGGAATCACAAACCATAAAATCACAAATAGAATCTCAAGATCAAGTTCAATGAAACTTAGATCCTCATTCTAGAATTTTGACAAACAGGTAGTGAATGATAGAGAAGGGTATTTACCTTCTTTGCCAGAGCTTGAATCGGGAATTCCGAGCCGAATGATGGCTATAGGATGATAATATGACAACTCCTTTTTCGAACTAGTGACCTCCACTTCGTCGGGAAAGTCGCTAGTTGATCAAATGGAGCTCGTTTTTAGAGGCTCACGATATGCTACTTGATCGGAACGAGAAAGGGGAAGTCACAATCACGAGTTGATTTGCCAGCACTCCTCAGATTAGGGTGATGCCGAACACTCGGTTAGAGACCTTTGACCCTCTCTGTCTCACTCTCTCTTTGGTTTCTCTTGTTTTTTTTTTCTCTGTCTCTCTCTAGAATTTCGTCAGATGCCTTCTGTTCTCCTGATAACAAGTTTTTCACCCTTTTTGTTCTCCTCCCCAAGTTGGTCGTCACCTTTAACCGACTCACCGATTAGTTAGAGATAATAAGGATAGACAACTGGAGATTCTCTAGCTATACATTTCGTTTAACATCTGCCGGAATGAAAGCAATCGATCGGTGAAGATGCAAGTCCAAACATATTTTTTTCTTCCTTTCCAGCATTATGCCTGGTCGAGCAAAGGGGATGATTGACTCGGGTCGGGTCGGGTCAATCTAACCGATCCGACAGATCGAGGTTGGTCTAATTTTGCAAGTTTGACCCAATTTTGACCCAATTTCATGATTTTGATCCCAAACTTCAATTCCTTGACACTTTGTGCCTTAAAATATGAAATCAATTTGCATTTTTTTTTGGTAAAGCAATCAATTTGAACTTTCTTCTTCATTAAACCCAAAAATTCTGAATTTTACATTCGGTTTATCAGGGATTTTATTCAATTAAGGGTCCAAATGATCTAATTGGGTAAAATTGAGATCAAAATTGAATTACCCATGTTCAATTAACTCTAGGAAAGGCATAGGTTTGAATCGAAAATTTCAAATTGAATAAGATCCCCAATTTGGGTCTTAAAATCCCTAATTCTCAATTAATTTTGGGGCTTTTTTATTCCTTTGTCAAATTGTGAAATTGGACTGACCAATATGAAATTCAAGGTCCTGAATTCAATTGTTGTGAAGACACCACAGCCTAAAAATGACTAAACATGACTTAATTGGATTTTTGGCTCAATTAAGGTGTGAAGTTACCCAATTTTGGAAAAAACATATCTGCAATTGAAATTTTATAAAATTAAAACTGCAGGGATGAAATTGACACTAAAAGAAGACTGATGACTATTTTTGTGGAATTTTTAAATCCCATTTGGTATTTTTCTTGATTTTTCACTCATTTTAGCCAAAAGAAATTAAGGAAAAATTCACCAAAATTATAAAAAAATTATTTTTTATTTAGAAATAGGTTCCTAAGCATGGCCAAAGTTAATAATTCTAATTTTATTATTTTTAAGTAAATTTGAAAACTTGGCCCAAAAATTAAGTGTCAACACAAAGCAATAAATAAATTGCAAGGAAATGAGATACACTTACCTTGAAGCAATAAAAGCATCTACAATATCAACTAGAAAATCACATCATTATCCTAGATATGATTTTTAATTAACATGTAATTTCACTCAAATCTTTTTTAGGGTTTTCTCTTATTTAAATGAGAACTAACATATATCTAGGGGTGTCAAAAAAACCCGAGCCGACCCGGCCCGATCCGACCCTACCCGGCCCGACCCAAAATTTTAGGGTATTTTGGGGTTAGGTCTTATTTTCTATGGGTATGGGTTTTAGATGTGGGTATTTATTAGGATAGGGTCGGGTCGGGCCGGGCAGGACTTTTTTGACTTGGTACCAAATATAACCCTAGCCCCCCCTTCGCTCTCTTCTCTCTCTGTGCACTAGCCCCCCTCCCCCCCGGTCGCTCTCTTCTCTCTCTGCATGGAGACCCATCTCCCTATTGATCCTTTCTGCCAGAGCAGCGACCGCCTCCCCCCTCCTCCACCGTCGCCACCACCGAGCCACCCGGGTGGCCATCTCCCGCCTGCGGCATGGTCACCATGCGAGACCTCTCCCTCCCCTCCGGCGGTGGCGCCCTCTCGACCCCGAAGCCATACTCTCAAGATGACAAGCTCCTGACCCTCCTTCACCAGGGGAAGACGGAGGAAGCATGGGCTGCGTATGCTCAGTCCGACCACCTCCCTAACCCCACTTGCCTCAGCTGCCTGGTGTTGCAGCTGTCCTACCAGAAGACCCTCGAGGGCCTCGCGCGTGCCCAATCCATCCTCACGTGCGCCTAGTCCATCCTTACACGCCTCTGCGATGAGCGCCAGCTCCGCCGCCTCGACGCCAACTCCCTCGACCTCCTTGCCGTGGCCGCCACGAAGGTCGGCTAGACCCTCTACGCCTCCTTCGTGGTCAAGTCCATGCTCTGCTCCGAGTACCTCCCCCACGTCAAGGCTTGGAGCGCCGTCGTCAGCCGCCTCGCCGCGTCGGATTGATTTGTGTTCGTTGTGATTTTGGGGGGGAGATCTTGTGGTTTTGGATACGTAAATGCAAAGAGAGAGAGAGACAGAGGAGGAGGAGGAGGCACAAAACAAGGTGCAGAGATCAAATCTAAACCCGACTCAGACCAACCCGACCCGACCCCATTCTTGGAGTATATGCTTAACAAGGTCTTGGGTCGGGTCGGGTCGAGTCAAGCGAGACTCTATATATTTCGGGTCGGGTTGGGTATCATGAAAACCCGACCCGACCCAACCCATTTACACCCCTATCTAATGCATGTAATGCAATTACTCTAATGTGATGACGTACAAAGCATGTCTATTCTAGCATGACACGTAGCAATTAAATGACCTAACATGCAATTTCTAATGATGGTTAAAATTGATGTGCAACTATTCTTGCATGACATACAATTTCATGAACCTAACATACAATCACTGAATGAAATGTAAGCAATCACATGGCAAGTTATGAATGTCGTGGCAAGATGACACGCAACATAGCATACATGACACTTAGTAATGACATGGCAACGATGATACGAGCATAATGACAGTTAAATCTTTTCGCATGTTAACAACTCAGCCAAATCTTTTTTTTTCCTTTTTTTGCTTTATTCACCCCGGGTACCCATGAATCAAAGATACATATGAAGATGATATGTATCCTATGTACGATTGCTTCCTTTCTTTAGAGAATACAGCCAGATACAATTAATTTCCTTCCCTCTCGGCCCACTCCGGAAATGCAATATCCCCTGGATGACATGGGAACTTCGGCCATCAACTTGATTTGAGTCTATTTATTTAAGTCTACTCGCCACTAGTCCAATATAAATGCAAACTATACGTGCTTAATTAACTATTAATGCAAATGCTCTTAAACTATGTGCGATTTAACTAATTTATTTTTGTCAGGGGCTGAAGTCGGTCCCTAATTTTCTATGCAATAAATTATTAAATAATTAGTCAAAATTTTGGTGTTAACCGGCATTAAAGACGTCCGTGGAGTGCTCTCATATAGCCAATCGAATTTGAAGTAGAAATGGTTCGACCCCTTTCCTCTTTATTGGTTCAATCATATAGAGTTGTTAATAGCATGACCATTCGGATGCCGTTTTCAAATCAAAAGCTTTTTTGTCTATGAGAACCAAGAGATTAATTGTTAGTTCGAACCTTGAAGGTAATAAATGCCCTTGGAAGAGCTAAATCCTTTGTATATTGTAATTTTTCTTTCTTTTTTTATTGGTCAAAATTTTTTCTTCTTTGATTCATTGGTAATTATATCTTATATTCAGTGAAATAATTTCTTCAAGGATAATTACATTGGGCAAAGAATGAAATGGCTCTGTGTTGTTCTCATCCTCAAAGTGATAGACGGACTCCAGAATCATTTACTTTTGACGCACGACCAAAATGACATATTAAACCGAAAAGTTGAGGGGATTGCAAAGATCAATAGGGCATGCAAGACGTTTCAATTATATCATCAGTAAGTTAGGGGTATGGAGTTTCCAATCAGCCATAGTTTCTTCTTTTACCTTTTCAATTGATCAGGCATTGCAGTTAATTAGTGGGTCAATTTCTTGCTCCTCTCATTTTCATAGGGAAAAATGACACAAATTGTCTCCGAATTTTGATTCAATGTATAATGTTG
Source organism: Syzygium jambos (assembly GCA_031216235.1). Lineage (NCBI taxonomy): Eukaryota > Viridiplantae > Streptophyta > Magnoliopsida > Myrtales > Myrtaceae > Syzygium > Syzygium jambos. Next base: position 13,928,020 of record CM062222.1, read on the forward strand.
TCCCCAAACTTTTAATTTATTCAATGCGGTCCCGAAACTTTGGCCCAATGTATAATGTCATTTTTGAACTTTTAATTTTTTTGGTACATGTTCGATATAGTCTCGGGATTATATGAAAATATTCAATATTGTGCTCCCATTAGTTCAACTTCAGAGACAATATTAAACATTTTTCACCTGGACTAGATTGAATATGTACCAAAAATTTAGGGACCGTGTTGAATAAACTAAAAGTTCACAGACAATATTGCACATTGGGCCAAAGTTTAGAAATCATTTATGTCATTATCCCTTTTCACTAGCTTGAACTTCAATATATGTTCATTGATATCAGCAAGTACATACTTGATTCAGATAAAGCCAAACATTGTTCATAAATGAATTAAGAGAAATCAGAGACCCATTTCAGTATGTTAGATCATTCAAAGGCAAAACTTACATTGGAGTTAAGAAAAACACGTTCTTCAAAGTACGGAATCCGCTACAAATGGGACTACCTGGCAAACTGCCTGGTAATTAGAAAGGTACGAACGCAAGATACTAATTGCAATAAGTCGATGTGGTGGTATATTTCCTTGGGATGCTTGCCGATTTACATATAACTTAAGTATAGATTGTAAAATACCAAGAATTCTAAAAATCCATTTGACTTCACTATTTCTCTGACGAATTTCACGGCAAAAGTAAACTTGAGCTCTCTTTTTGCGGTTAAACATTTTACAAAACAATCTCTGATGTCAAACCACCTCTTCTAGGCATGAATGTGTGATCTGGAATTTTTAGTACTCAATGACACTCGATACATAAGTTTCAAGTCTACTAGAACACTTACTCCTAGGACTTAGATAAAACAGTACAAGGTTGCTAAGAGAAATTATGTCCTCAACCTATTGTGTAAACGTTGATTTAGTCATAAAGTTTTCACTTTTATCAATTTAGTCATAAATCTTTGCACGAAATTTTAGTGTAATTCTTCCAACTAGTTTTCGCCATAAATTGCTAACATGGCGGTATGCCATGTAAGATAGCTAGCGATGATTGCACCATCACAACGACGATTTCTAGCGAAAATTATGTAACATTCTGAATTTTCGATCCTTTTCCCGGGATTTAAAAATGAAATTGATCAATGCACTATAGTGAGATCTCACCCGAAACTGCGCATTCTCGGGATTGTAACCTTAGGGGTAAGGTCATTACGGGATTAAGTTCGCACGACCAAATAACTCGACCTTGGTTTGATCTTTAACCATATCAATTGTCAAGGGAATGTTTTGAGCCAACAGAGACTGATCTCATTGATTGATCGTGTCCAAAAGGAACTAGTGATAGACCCTCGCAATTATATGATAATCGAGGTCGCCTTGGCTCAAGCAAACTTAAACGTGATTTAACTTAGTGTCCGTCACGAGTCGAGAGCACGTAATTCCAGAGAGCCACCCATTAGCTAGAGATAAGCTAAAGTCACGATTGGTTGATTTGTCATTTCTTGGAATTCGGGCCCGGGAATCGAGAATTTTGAAAGTGACAATTTTGGACGGTCGATGACGTTTTTGGCTTGGCCAACCTTGGGGCCACCCATTTCTACAAAAAAATGGATTTCGATTCGGGATCGGAAAAATTACGATTTTGCTCCTCTGGTCACCGATATCGATTTTGAGGCCGTATGAGATTATTTTTCCCGGCCGATGTCATTTTAGGATGACCACACACATTTAGAGTTGTTACGGTCAAAAATTGAAATTTTGGCTCAGAAGTGAAAAATAATATTATTTTATTTCCTAGGATTTTGCAGTCGATTTCCGAGGGCTTAAGAAGCTATTTTCGTGATTCCGACGCCATATTATGTTGGCCACATCTATTTGGAGTTGGTATAGCCAAAAATTAGAATTTCGCCCTAGGACCGGAAAAATGACCGTTTTGTCCCTGGGCCATTTTCAGTTTCGAAATTTTGGGATAATTAATTCTCAATTATCAGCTCAATTATTAGGGCTAAAGACCTTTTTGCCCCTCAATTATTTGGATAGGATCAACGAGGACCGTTGGATCAAGGGTAAAATGGGAAATCGCGTAAGATCGCGACAAGTGTCGCCACCAGCCACCCTATTTGACCACCCTTGGACCGGCCCTCTCTCTCCTCCCTCATTTGGCCAGAACCCCCATCGATCAGCCCTTCCTCCTCCGCCGTTCCCTCTCTCCCTTATCGGCTCTCTCTCGGCCAAGGACGCCGGAGCTCGTCGGACCGCCACTGTGCTGCCGCCATTTGCCGGTGCCGCTGGTCCGCCTGACCTCGCCTCACCCTTATCCCGTCCATTCTCTCTCTCCCTCATCTCCATTCTCTCTCTCTCTCTTTTTCCGTCCAGCCAAAGGAAAGCTGGAGCAAGCCGCCGCCGCGTCGGAGCTCAAACGGTCGAGCTGCTGCCGTTGTGACCCTCCAATCGCCTGTACGTCACCATTCGAACGGCGTCTGTATGTCGGCGTTCGTATGTCTCTGCCAGCGACGCCGCTGCCGCCACCACCGCCGCCGCTATTCCGCATCGTTCCAGCCCTGGTTTGTCTCGCTTTTTAGGGTAAGTGTCTTCCCCAAAAACTACCTAGGACTTCGAGTATCGTAAGACATGTTTAGGGTTCGGTTTAGGGGTTTATGTGGTTGTTTTGGGGGCTGAGATGAAGGCTGGTATTTGGTTGTCGTGGGCTGATTTGGGGACTGATTTGGCGAAGAAATTTGTGAGGATTTGGAGGCTCGATGATGGCTGTGATGTGTGGAGCGATTGCGGTTAATTTGTGTAATTGATTGGAATTATTGTGGCTTGAATGGGCTGATTGGAATGTTTGTGCTGGTTGTGTTTGTGGATTGATTTGGAATGTGTTCTGAACTGATTGTGGATTGGTGGTGTGCCGCATGAGTATGGCCATGAGGTGTGATGGCGTGGTAATGTGAATGCGCATTGAGTTCGTGTGCTAAATAAGTGTGATTGGCTGGTGTATTCGTGTAATGAGGACTTGAATTGTGAAATGTGTGTGAAATGTGTATGATTGGTCGTGCGGTTGTTGGCTGTGTGTAAGTGTGGTTTGAGTAGAACGAGGGTACGGAAATGTAAGACTGGTTGGAAAGGATTCGTCCTGAGATGTGCACGTTTACGCGAGACGATGCCGTCCCTGACGAGGTGATGATGCCCGGCCCGACAGGGCGACGACGTCTGACGTGGTCAGAAGACCGTTGGCCTGATGCATTTTACGCGAGCGCGGTGGAAGGAAAGTGTGTGTAGGATTCTATCCTGAGGTGTGTATGTTTACGTAGGACGATACCGTCCCTGACGAGGTGACAATGCCCGGCCCGACGGGGTGTCGATGCCTAACGAGGTCAGAAGACCGTTGGCCTGATGCGTTTTACGCGAGTGCGATAGTGGTGGAAGAGTTGAAATGAGCGGGAATTGGCTTGAGGTGCGAGGTTTGAGAAAGTGGCACATGGTGTGAGTAGTGTGCGAGTGTGTCTGTATCGCATGATGTGATGCTTAATTATGGGGTAGAAACTGCTAGGCACGGTATGGGACGTGTCTAAGTGGTTTCTGTCTTATAATTGAGGCACGCGCGCGTTTGTGATTCCTTGTTGTGATTTGTTGGCTGTATTATGGTCTAACGTGCAGGAACGTGCATGATGGGTACTAGGTAGGTTCGTGTGTGATTGTTAGATTGATTGATCGTTGTGTGAGATGCATGTTCTGTTTGGCGGTACGTGAGTGCCTACTTAGGGTTTGGGGTTGTACACTTATTGAGATTCGTCTCATAGTTGTATAATCCACAATTTCAGACCCCTAACCGTAAACCCGGGAAGTTCGCCTCTTCTTTTTGGAAGTTCAAGGAACCGCTTTTGGTGCTCGGTGAAACTGCAGGTGAGTGTCCGGAGGCTCAAGCCCGAAGAATCAGGAGCAGAACGGAAGGCGATTCTTAGGTTTTCTCTAGGGTATTTTAGGGGTTTTGTAAATTAGGTTATCTGGTAGTGAAGTTAAGTCAACCGGACCTTAATCTTTTTGTTATAACGGTGATTTCAGATACTAGCTTGCTGTATATGCTTGTATATTGGTGTTGTAGGAATGCTGTTGATGTTGTTTGATTGTTGTGGTACTCTACCCTGTTATTGTCATCTTTTTGTCCAGGGTTTTTATATCCATTTCCGCATTTGGCTCTGATGTTTGGGTTGGGTCGGCAACGTTCCTAGGACGTCGCATCATTTCAATCGGAGCAGGATGTCGTGAGCTCGATGGGGTTTGGGGCATGACAAATTGACTAGAAGGACTACATTAGAATTTCACGTAAAGATTTAAAACTAAATTAAAGAGTTTATGATTAAATTGGCATTTGCACAATATATTTAAGACTAATTAGGTAATCCTCCCAAGATAGTTAAGTTCGAAGCCTCAAATTCTTTATGAGGTGAGTGGATAATACTTCTTCCAATTAATGTAATTTGTTCTATTTCTCTTTCTTCACCAAGTATTGAAATTGTCATTCTTGTATAATAGGAAAAATGACACCCATAACTTTCATACGATGTCCACTCTAGTGACAAAACTTTTCAACAGATCACTTAAGTATCAACTCCAATTTGGATATCGAAAATCCAACATGGTAATATTTTAACATGTTTTTTGATTGCTATAGCTTGTCGGAAATCCGACATGACAAAGTTTAGTGAAAAGTGATCACTTGAGTGTTAATTTTTGTTAAAAGTGGAAACTTATGATTTTCAACTTTTTAAAAAGTAATTTGTTGATTTCACTTTCTTAAACATTATTGGACCACTTGTTTTGCAACACACATTGTGGACAAACTTGGAAACACATACAAAAAAAAGTTATTCCATCAACAATGGCTTAGATTCAAATCAAACAGCATTGCATTAAGAAGAATAAAGATGTCCTTACATCAACATAAAGTCCCCAATAAGTCAAAAACCTTCAAGAGAAAAACCTCCCCTACTAGATGCAGCAACACTACCTGTTGATACTTGCTTTTAGCCGACAAGTCATAAAATGTATAAACTCGAGATTAGAGATCTCCAATTGCAACAGGGCCCATCTCTTGGCCAAAAAGAGCCATTTCAATGTTTTCCAAAGTTTTGAAGCGCCATTACATTCAGTCTAAACTTAGGCATTAATTTCCTCAATAATCCAAGGTTGACTTTAGTGTTGATTTTTGGTCAACAACTAAGTCAACACTCGGTCAACATTTTTTCAAAAATCTAAAAAATCATCAGTATAATTCCTTGCAAGCTGAATTAGACTTCCAATTCTTGATTTTTACAAAAAATGATCGAGAACCGACTTTTCTGTCAAATAGAGAATTTTGACCCTCAATCAGTAAATTTCAAAATTCATTGACTTCTAATCATTTTTCGGAATAATTTCAGTCTCGACATTTGATCTAAGGATCGTATCGTATCAGAATTTTAGGCTAACTCTTGAGAGTTTGAGATTGAGATGGGTTGACCAATTCTTGGGCACAAGTTTAAGGTCCCGATGGTATCTCACAAAAAATGCCAATTAACCCAATTTGAATCCGATTAAGCTAAATTAACTCAATTTCAATATCAATTTTGGCAAAATCATGGTAATTTAGCATAATTTAGCTTTATGCGACAAATTAGGACCAATCAGACCTAGGCTCGATGTAGCCAAATGGACCGAGGAAGGTAAAATTGGCCAAGCGCATAGTGCAATTCAAAGAAAGTCAAACCAATTGAGATGCCATGAGTCGATTCGATTGAACCGAGTCATCTCGGTTTGAACCGACTCAACCCGGTTTGATCGAATTGGGCCCGACTCATTGGGTTGAAGCCCAACACAATCCCACTTCACCCAATTAGCTAAACAAATCATCCCATAGAATGAAAAAGGCAAAATTTAAACAATTGAGCATCCCCGGGCTGACCTGATTGGGTTCAGCCTGAACCCACAGCCTAGGGGTGAGCGCGGATCCAGGGTAGAACCGGGAACCGAAGAACCGGACCCGATGGATCCAGTTCGGTTCCAGGTTCCATGGGTAGAGGGTCCGGTTCCCGGTTCCATATTTTTAGGAACCGGTTGTTCCGGTTCCGGTTCCGGGTTCCTATAGGAACCGGAACCGGAACCTGGAACTGGAACCGGAACCGAAATCGGGAACCGGAACCGGAACCCAGAACCGGGACCAGGAACCGGATCCCCAAAAATTAAAAACCCTAATTCACCTTGTCCCTCCATATTGTCCCTCCTGCAGAGTGCAGCCCTGCTTCCACTTCGATCGCTCTACTTCTCTATCTCTCTCTCTATTTGAGACGCTTGAAGCGCAGACTGCCGAAGGGCACCGCAGCACCCCCAGCAGCGCTCCCGCCTCCCTCCGCGTTTTCGCATTCTCCAGGATGGAGCGAACACGTTTGCGGCGGAGCGTGGGTTTGATCCGCGATGCTGTCATCGCCGGAACTGATATCGCTGTAAGACACCAATCTCGTTTTGATCTCTGTCGGTTCCTCTCCGTTAGCTTCGGGCTCGAGGTCGTCCCCAGTGTCTCAGGTTGTCGGCCGTGATCTCCGCTCCCCGGCCTAGTTTTCCCGGCTTGCTTGTGCTTCGATTTTTGCCTGTTGAGTTTCTGCTACGCGACTTCGATCCTTATCGGGAACTTTCGCGGATTTAGTAGGGTTCAGTCGTGTGTAAAGCGGATTTCTCTCTCTCTCTCTCTCTCTCTCTCTCTCTCTCTCTCTCTGTGTGTACATATGTGTATATATGTGTGTATGCACGCGCGCTCTGAGAGAACTCGAAGATGTCGTGTAGATTGTCCTGAAGCTTCGCTGGAATGGTGCGGACGGTGTCCAGGGAATGGCTTCATGGTGGAATTTAACCCATTTGCTTTGATTTTGTGATTGTGTTGGCCCATTCTGTGCTTTTCTGATTTGCTATTGCTGCTGCTGTTGTTGGTTCGTGCAAATTTTTCTAGTATAACTGTAAATGCAAATGGCTCACATGGAATGATCTTGCATTTATTCTTGTTTCTATTCTTACTGTTGGATCTCCATAGACCATTTTAATTGGATGAGTATTTTATTCGGGGAGCTACTGTTGATGTTATTCTGTAATGGACTAGTACCTTTAAAGATTTTTCAATTTTCCTGTCTTGTCTAGCCCACTATTTGGAAATATCTTCGTATTTGGAAGAGGTATATTAGAAAGGAAAGAATAGATTTAGATATTTACTAGAGAAAAGAAGAGAAAGGATTTGAACTGATTCGGTTATAGTTTAGTTTGGATTTTTCATGTAGTTTTCATTCTCCCAAGACCATCGCAGGCTTCATTTTGTGTCATCAATTTGAATGAAGTTGCATCTTGAATTCTGTAGCTATTGTTGGAGATATAACACCAGCAGATGGCGTGCCTAAAGAGGAAAAGAGTAGGAGAGAACAAGCAGTTTTAGATGAAATGTGTCAAGTTCTTGGTGGAGGGATGAGGGGTACTAATCTTCTCATCTTTTAGATCTTGGATGACCATTTTGCTCCTGAGTTTGACTCCAATTTAAATTCTCATTCTGTAGCTGAAGAGATCAAGGAACTTTGGGCTGAGTATGAGAACAATTCTTCTCTAGAGGCTAATTTGGTAAAAGATTTTGAGAATATGTCTGGCTTAGTCACAAATCTTTTTTGATGGATGATGCCTATTGTAGAAAATTTAACCCAATGTCAAGCTAGTTTTTCTGCAATAATGCCAATTGATAGAAAAAGATGCAGAATAGTAGCTGGTTAACTTATTGCAAATTTGTATGCTATATGAAACTAACCGTGGGATATCATTCAGCTCGGAGGATGCTTCTGGCTTCTTCGTCTCTTTACTAAAGACGATGCTAATATGTTCTCATGTTGTTTGCTTGGCCAGCGTCGTTTGATTGACATATCAACTATCAAGAATTCAAGATAACATGTCAATGGAGGTTGATGGATGTGAGGAGATGACTCCGATCACAGAATTTGAATTGTCGGGCGATGAAAATGAAGAAGAGCCATCCCCTACCACGAGTGCAACATATAAGGTACTTGGTTCTCATCGTCCTCCTCTTAATAAGAAATGTACATCCGATTGCTGGAATCATTTTGCAAGAATAAAAAATGGGGATGGAAAAACATATAAAGTGAAATGCATTCATTGTGGGTCTGAGTTAAAGTACAATGTTGCTGATGGTACTTCCGCAATGAGGAAGCACTTGAAAACATGTAAGAAGTTTCCTTGCAATGTTGATAAGAGACAGAAATTCTTTGCACCGCGTAACGTAGACTTGGCTGACAAGGCAGGGGGAGGTTCTAGTACTGGCAGTGTCTTATCGACATGGTCATTTAATCAAGAACGTTGTAGGCAAATGCTTGCTCGGTTCATCATAGTTGATGAACAACCATTTTCCTTAGTTGAGCGTGTTGAATTTCGCGAGTTTGTCACCGAGTTACAGCCTCTCTTTAAACATTTGTCACGTTTTACAGTGGCTAAAGATTGTATGAAGCTTTATTTCTGTGAAAGAACTTGTTTGAAGACATACTTTGGTAAGATAAATTTTAGGATCGCACTCACGACCGATACATGGACTTCCATTCAAAACCTGAATTATTTGTGTCTTACTGCACATTTTATTGATGAAAATTGGAAGTTGCATAAAAGAATCATCAATTTTGTGGTGATGCATAGTCACAAGGGTAGGGAGATTGGGAGAATGGTGGAGAAATGCATCAACGAGTGGGGAATAGAAAAGAAGGTATCCACAATCACCGTGGATAATGCTAGTTCGAATGATGTTGCAATTGGTTATTTGAAGGAAAAACTTTCAAGAGAAAAGTTATTGATCTTAGATGGTAGTGTTTTACATATGAGGTGCACCGCTCATATATTAAACTTGATTGTTAGAGATGGCTTGACTACGGTACGGGAATCTATTGCACGTATACGAAATGTGGTTAGGTATGTGAGGAGTTCTCCCATGAGAGCCAATACATTTAAATCTTGCATTGAGGGTGAGAAGATTACTTACAATGGTTCGGTTATTCTTGATGTTGCCACTAGATGGAACTCCACTTACCTCATGTTAGACACCGCCATAAAATTTAGAAAAGCTTTTGAAAGGATGGAAGAAGACGATTCAGCTTTTGCTAGTGAGCTTAACCATGATCTTCCTAAAGATGATGATTGGGAAAATGCCATTATTCTTTCGGAATTTCTAAAAATATTCTATGATGCCACCAATCGGATGTCGGGGAGTTCATATGTTACTTCAAATGATTATTTTGAAGAGATAGCTCTTTTGTATAAAAATTTGAAAGAAGCGGCGAATGCTTCGGATCCTAAGCTTCAAGCTATGGGTATGAAAATGAAAGAGAAAATTGATAAATACTATGGGAGTTTGGATAAAGTGAATATGTTGGTGTTGATTGCGGTTGTGTTGGATCCTAGAGCCAAGTTGAGTTATGTGAATTTCTTGTATGGACAAATTTATGAAGATGAATTGAAAGTCAATGAGATGCATTACAAGGTGAAGGATGCATTGGAGCGTTTATATGAATTTTATGAACAATCTTCTCTAAATTCAAGTGATAGAAATTTTGGTGCTCAAAGTTTGAGTGCTAGTAGTAGTGGTTCCAATGCCGATGCCGGTGGTAGTGAAGGTGGCAAGATCAAGAAGCATGACACCCAAGCTTGGCGAAAAACCTTTATGCACTCGAACCAACAAATGTGCAATGACAACAAATCTGAGCTTGATCAATATCTTGAAGAAAAAAATGAAAATATTCTTGATCTTGACCTTTTGATGTGGTGGAAGACTAGTGGCTCAAAATATAAAATCCTATCTTTGATGGCTCGGGATGTTTTGTCTATTCCCGTAACTACTGTTGCTTCGGAGTTAACTTTTAGTACATCGGGTCGTGTGCTTGACGGCTTTCGAAGTTCTTTGACTCCTAAAGTAGTGGAAGCTTTGATTTACACTCAAGATTGGTTGAGAGCCGTTCGTGTGCCAATTGATGTTGAAGAGTGCATCGAAAATGCAGAAAAATTTGAGATGGGTAAGTGATGTTTATATCTTTATATATTGTAATTCCTTTTATATATCTAATAAGTGAATATTTTATTTAATCTTTCTTTTTTTTAGATATGGATTGTCTGAATGAGGAGATTATCGTCAGTAAATAGAGTTTACCAGTTGAAGCGGAATGAATATATGTGGTAGGTTTTCTAATACTTATTTTATTTTACCAATAAATTGATATGGATTGTCTTAATACTTTGGTTGTCTTTGAAGGAGCAGCTAAGGTCGTGTTATTTGTGATTCTACCAATTATTTGTGCGTGCCTTTGACCTCGTGGTTGTTTAAAGGAGGAAGAAATTTAATGCCGGAGTGGATACCGAAGAAGCTTTTGGTCTTCTGCTTTTGTGCTTTTGCAGAATGTATGAGAAGAAATGCGATATGTATTGAGAAAAATGTGGCATCTTACCTTGGAATTTAAAGTCATATGTATTGCATCTCAACAATTACTATTTATCGTGCTATTCCCTTTCTTTTAAGAAAAAATGTGACTTTTCTATAATTTGTCTTTTGTATTCTTTTTTATGAATGTTCATTTTCATTTTGATTAACTTAAAAAAAAAAGAACCTGTTGGAACCTAGAACCGACCCTGGAACCTGTGACAGGGTAGGTTCCAGGTTCCACGTTTCGACGGGTAGGTTCCAGGTTCCTCATTTTGAGGAACCTGTACCCGAGGGTAGGTTCCAGGTTCCAGGCGGAACCTACCCGGAACCTGGAACCGCTCACCCCTACCACAGCCCACTTAGCCAAGGTCGGTCCCCTCCTTCACATCTAAAAAATTACCAAATGATTAAAATTTCCAAATCATGGCCATTGATTCCAATTTAATTTTAGCCATCATGATTGCCAAGTCATCTATAACTGCTACAAAAATTCAGCCAATGAGGAGCAACCATAACACTTAAGGACACAATATCAATCATTGGATTAATCAAAGGGCGAGAATTGAGAGGGGATTCAAATTTTCCCTCCAAAGAACAAAACTCATTCTCTATCTCTTCCCTCTCACATTTGACCGAAGCTCTCTCTCTCTAACACTTTCTCACTAGAAATTCTCACAAAAACTCTCTCTCCCTCTCTCTCGGCAAGCCCTACGCCATCCATCTCATAGGTATCTTCTCAGCTTGTCTTGCTAGCCGACTCTTGCGATCACCATCACCAAGGAGTCCTTGAGTCTATATTGGTGGTTGCTAGCTTAGATTGCCGCTAGACCTCCTCCGTTCCGGCCAATTCCTTTAATTGCTCATTTGATGACTTATTGAGGTAGGAGTTCCTAATTTTAATTGATCATTCCACATGATCATACAAGGATGCTCAATTTGCTCATGGTCTAAAATTCAGGTATAACTTCAATCTATGATTAATAGAAGCTGGTATGTGATGGAATCGAGTGAAATCAGAATGAAAATTAGGTCAGAATTTAGGATTGCCTGATGAAGTTTAGAAATAATTGCATTTTTAGATCAACTTTAGACTCCAAGAGGTGACAGAATCTATCTAGAAGGATATTAGATGTTACTTTTGATGTCATGTTGTTAATTAAGTCTAGTTTGCATGTTTAGAATAATTGATTCCTAGAACTAGATCAAGTGATAGTTGATTTGCATGTTCAATTTCTTTTAGAATCCAAACCTAGCTGATTTCCTTAGGTAGAATTTTCATGTTCATTTGATGTTAACTATTCCTAGGATTGGTATAGGTTAGACGGATGATGCTTAGGAGTGATTGGATTGCATTTTGATGATGTTTCTTTGAGTTTTCCATAAATAGATGAGTGAGGTATGTGTTGTTTGATGTTGAATGTAGGAAGAAGTTGATGAATGTTCATTAGAAAGGCTTGAAGATGTTCATAAGTTCTGGAATATAGCTTGAATGTTCTTGCATAGACTTGAATGAGGTTGAATATGAGTTTGCAGATGTTCATAGATTTCTGGAAATTTGAAGTGTAATCCGACCTTTGTGTGTTCCCTGATTTTTTGAAAACATTTTAAAATGAATCTGAGAAAATTGTTTGAAATACGATTTGTAGTTAAGATCATAAGCTTTCCAGTGATATTAAGATGTCAAAATCGGAGTCCATTTGATCCAAAAAATGTGCAAGCTCAAGTAAGCGAAGATAATTGAGTTTGATATGAAAAAACTGTTTCCGTATTGATAAGATTTGTTTTGCAAATTTCGTATAGTTTGAGGACTTTTTTGCAAAAAGTTATTCAGCACGTCCTGAAATGTAAATCTGGAATTTTCAGATTTTTTGAATAAATTTTGGGCGTTTGATTTCAATTAATTTGGACAAGGTAAGAAATAGCCTCCAAAATTGTTTCAATTTGAGTTATTGGGTAAAATGTCTAATTTCGTGTAAGATAGATGGCTATTTCCGAAATGTTCAAGCACGAAAGTTGAAGAAAATTTTCAGGAATAGATATC